>QEPC01014630.1:990722-1046641 GCA_003113815.1 Sphenodon punctatus
TGGGTCAGGCAGATCACCTCCTGGGGCAAATCCATGGTTGCCATGGCAGCCATGAATTCTCGCTCCGCCCCGACAAGGCCAGCATCGGTGTGGATGTTGAAGTCCCCCAGAACCAAAGTCCTGGAGGAGCCCAACACCACCTCCAAAGCTAGCTCTGCTAGAGCGGTAAGGGATGCCGCCTGGCAGGAAGGGGCCCGATACACCAGCAGCACCCCTAGCTTGCCCCCAGCCAAATCAAACACCACGTGAAGGACCTCCATACCCATAATCTCCTGAACTGGATACCTCCTAACAGACCACTCCTCTCTAAAAACAATAGCTACACCACCTCCCCGGACGCCCGTGAGGGGCTGATGCTGCACGGCATACCCGGTCGGAACAAGATCCGCCAAAGTTGGACTGGCCAGATCGTCCAGCCAGGTTTCCGTAATACATGCGAGGTCCACGGCCCCATCCGAGATTAAATCCCAGATAATTGGGGCCTTGTTCACAACGGACCTCACATTTAATAGCAGCAGCCTCCCACATACGGACCTTGGACCCGGCTCCTCCCTCTCCCTCAGCAGGGAGATGGCGACCTGCACCTCCCTTAGGCACCTTGGTCCTCTGGGGGCATGCACCATCCAAACCCATGGGCCATACCCCATGGGCCATATTGAGCTTGCAGGGCTTGCAATGGTCTTTTACTTCTGAGTGTTACACATTCCAACACATCCACCAAGTCCTGGCCGAGCCGCTGCCACTGCTTCGCCAATGCCAGCCAGCCTGAAATGCCTGGCTGAGCAGGGGTGCCATCCGCAGTTACTGCTGCTGCTACTGCTGCTGGTACTGCACGCCAGCCATTTGCTCCTCCCTCTTGTAGACGGGCATAGCTCGGATGGGTGTGCCGGTGGGTGGGAGCTGGGTGTCCACAACATTCACCACGAGGCAGGGCTTGCCCAATTTGCAATAGACCTTCTTGACCTCAGTTGAGTAGAATGCCAGCCTGCAAGTAGGGGTGCCAACCACTCCAGTCCCAGGACCCACCATCAGGGTTCTGGGGCCATCATTCCACTCACAGGGAACCATCATTCTACTTCATCTAGAAGCTTCCACTCTAGCCCCAGGACCCACCATCAGGGTTCTGGGGCCTATGTTACAGGCACGAGGGGGCTGTCCATCCACATCATCTAGAAGCTGCCATTCTAGTCCCAGGACCCACCATCAGGGTTCTGGGGCCATAATTCCAATCACGGGGAGCTGTCATTCCACCGCCTCAAGAAGCAGCCACTCCAGCCCCAGGACCCACCAACAGGGGTGCCATCCGCAGGGTTCTGGGGCCTATGTTCCAGGCAGGGAGGGATGTCATTCCACTTCATCCAGAAGCTGCCACTCCTGTCCCAGGACCCACCATCAGGGTTCTGGGTCGTCATTCTGCTCACAGGGAGTCGTCATTCCACCACATCAAGAAACATACAGCCACTCTAGCTCCAGGACCCACCATCAGGGTACTAGGGCCTATGTTACAGCAGAGAGGGCTGTCCATCCACTTCATCTAGAAGCTGCCACTCTAGTCCCAGGACCCACCATCAGGGTTCTGGAGCCATCGTTCTCCTCACGGGGAGCCATCATTCCATTTCATCCAGAAACTGCCACTCCAGTCCCAGGACCCACTGTCAGGGTTCTCGGGCTATCGTTGCAATGACGGGGAGCCATCATTCCACTTCATCCAGAATCTGCCACTCCAGTCCCAGGACCCACCATCAGGGTTCTGGGGGCGTCATTCCACTCACAGGGAGCTGTCCATCCACATCATCTAGAAACTGCCACTCTAGTCCCAGGACCCACCATCAGGGTTCTGGGGCCATTGTTCCAATCATGGGGAGCTGTCATACCACCAGATCAAGAAGCAGCCACTCCAGTCCCAGGACCCACCATCAGGGTTCTGGACCCTTCCTTACAGGCACAGGGGGCTGCCCATCCACATCATCTAGAAGCTGCCACTATAGTTCCAGGACCCACCATCAGGGTTCTGGAGCCGTTGTTCCTATCATGGGGAGCTGTCATTCCACCACCTCAAGAAGCAGTCACTCCATCCCCAGGACCCACCATCAGGGTTCTGGGGCCTACGTTCTAGGCATGGAGGGCTGCCATTCCACCTCATCGAGAATCTTCCACTCCTGTCTGAGGACCCACCATCAGGGTTCTGGGACCGTCATTCCGCTCACTGGAAACCGTCATTCCACCACATCAACAAACAGTCAGCCACTCCAGCTCCAGGACTCACTGTCAAGGTTCTGGGGCCTATGTTATAGGCTGGGAGGACTGTCCATCCATGTCATTGAGAGCTGGGGTGGGGGTAGCTTACAAGTCCATCGGCAGCTGCAGGACATGGAGGACGGCGTGGCTTTCAACTGAAAGCCATGCGCATGTTGGGGGAAATGATTGTGCTCGATAGGCAGCCCTTCTCGGTGGTCAGGGACATGGGGATTAGGCACCTGATTGGCCTCCTAGCCAGCCAGTTTAAACTGCCCTTGCACACCACCCTGAGTCAGTCTGCCACCGATTTCTGGCAGCCTGCAATGCCTGGCCAAGCAGGGGTGCCAGTCACTGAGCCCTGGCCGGGCCTCTGCCACTGCTCTGTTGATGCCTGTCAGCCTGCAACACCCGGCAGTGATAGTGACTAGAACTGGAGAACCCAGCATAGAGCAAGAAGAACTGGAGGCCTGCCAGCATGCAAAGCCCGGCCGAGTAGAAGTGCCAGCCACCAAGCCCTGACCGGACCTCTGCCACTGCTCTGCCGATGCCAGCCAGTCTTCAATGCCCGGCCAAGCTGGGGGGTCAGCCACCAAGCCCTGGCTAGACCTCTGCCACCACTCCACCGATGCCAGCCTGCAATGCCCTGCCACCTATGCCTTCCCGGCCTCTGCTGCTACTGCCTCTGGGTCTCAGATGGCCATCCCTGGTGCCACGGACACGCCCAGGGGCCAAGCACCGAGCCTGCCTGCCCAGGCAACCTGGGGTGACAAGCGCCAAGCCCTCCCAGTCTCTGCTGCTGCTGCTGCTGCTGCTGCTGCTGCCGCTGGGTCTCAGATGGCCAGCCCTGGCACTACGGGCACCCCGAGGGGCCAAGCACCAAACCTGCCTGCCTGGGCAAACCACGGTGCCAAGCGCCAAGCCTTTCCGGTGTCTGATGCTGCTGCCGCTGCATCTCAGACAGACAGCCCTGGCGTCACAGGCACCCCACAGGGGCCAAGCACCGAGCCTGCCTGCCCGGGCAACCCGGGGTGCCAAGCCTTCCCAGTTTCTGCTGCTGCTGCTGCTGGGTCTCTGGCAGCCTGCCATGCTGCCACGGGTACCCCTTAGGGTTCCTGGAGCGCCCCAAGCCTCTCAGTGGGTCCAAACTCTGCCAAATGTTTGGGGGGTCCAAACTCTGCCGGATCAAATCCACGTACCCAAAATAAGTTTTTAGTCCAAATGGCTGAACATCCGAACTTCGTCCTGTTTGCACATCCCTAATAAGCAGCTAATGGAATGACTCAAAATGCCTATAGGCTATCCTGGTCAAGGTCACAGGCTATCACCAAATTTATTCAGTTTTATACTCAAAGTAGTTATAGCATCTGCACTGAGAGATGAAATGCAAACAGTCAGGCTTTGCAGGACAAGAATGAATAACCTTAGATTCAGCAATGATATTTCAACTCAGAATGCTGACCAAGATGGATCTACTGACAAAGCAGAAAATTTGGACTGAAGATCAACGTAGACAAGGCAAAATGATGGCAACTGAAAGATACAAAGGAAATAGAAAGATAGACGTCTGAGATAAAGAACTAGCATGCCTCTCAACCATCCCTATTTAGGAAGAACACTTCCTGTTTGGGGGCTGAATCCTATTGTCCCACTTTCAGGGGTCAAAGACCCTCTTTCAGAAGAGAGAGAAAAAATACTGGTATTCACACCTCAGGCACCTCTTTTCTGGTTGTTTCCAGGAAAAGCACATGAAAGAACAATGAGGAGAGGATGAAATGGTAAGAAACTAACTGGAATGCTAAGCAGGAAAGCAGGGCTTCCAAGCTCCACCACAGAACAAAGGTTCTCTTTGGGACCCCCACTCCCCAGCTCATCCCAGCACACCACACAGACCCTGCTCCAAATTTTATAAGCAAGCAAAACACATAGCCTGAATAGAATATGTTAGTTCACAGCCTCAACCTGAGCCCCTTGAATCCCACCCCGCCCCCGCGACCCTCCATCTGGTCAGGCCTGCAGGAGAGAGTCTGTCCCTATTTTGCATTTGGAATGTTTGGGAAGTGTGTATGTTCTCATGTAAGTGTGTGAGAAGATGGAGTTTATTTATTTATTTATTATAAACATTTATTAGTCGCCCCATATGCCTACGGCATCTTGGGACGACGTAGAATCAAAATAAAAACATTCATAAAAATGTTTGGTCCATTTTCTGGGGTGGGGGAGCTTATTTTTCAAGGGAGCATGGTTTGTTCCTCTTTGGCCAGTGGAAGTGTTGGGAGGTAAGAACTAGAACAAATGGGGAAAAAAAAACTTGTGTATCTTGAAAGACTAGAATCAGTCATTCTTAACTTATCAGTATCTGGAAGACTGAAGACATTTCAATAAAAATGAACATCAATACATGAGACAACTGTCATACTGATACTATTGTACAGGTTTGAATGTTGGAGTATTAGGGATGCTGACGAAGGGAAGATATTGACTGAAAAATGAGTTGGCTGAGAGGAATACTCAGTTTCAAAACTGCTGGAAAAACAAAATGAAGCGATAAGAAAGAGGACCTAACAAGAAATAATGCTGCTACCGAAGATTCAAGAAAGACAGGTGCAATAGTTACTGTGTTAAGAACGTACCTGGAAAGAATATTATACAATGGTGCCACTAAACAGAGCATAAGAAATGACAAACAGACAAAGAGACAGAGGACATGATACATAGATATAGTGAAGAATGGCACAGAAGCAGAACAAAAAGTTTTAACAAGGCTATGAACAAAGCTATGAAACTGGTACAAAAAAGCCATGGTCTTCAAGACTTTGTTCAGTGCCAATTATTGCCGATGAGCTAATGGACAGGAGCAGTACTTTAGCATCCTATAAAATAGCTGAAAAGACCTACGTATTATTTATCATAAACTAAAATGTTTTATGCAGTTATTAGAGAATGCTGTAGCACTTACTTAGAATGTGGGCTTGTAGTGATACTGCTAGTGAACCATTTCCAGGAAGCAATTCTGTGCTGACGTGGGAAACAATTTGACCTTATTTATCAACTACAGCAATAATATTGCCATGTACCAGGAACTGAAAAACGGAGCAAATCATCCCAAGGAACTGCTAGAAACAGGAGAAAAGTCTATCACTCTGTGTGTACTATTAGCTGTTAACTTATTCTTACTTATGCCGTGGCTTCAGTATCCAGGGCTATAGTATAGCACCTTTTACAAGGACTGCATTTATTTACAGTTCAAATAAAACTTAAAAATAGCCTTCCAGAAATTCCTTTAAAATAGTCCTCATCTGTTGTGACTTCAAGTTGTCAGTACTGAAATCAGAATAATTAAGAAATGCTGTTTCTACAGTGTCTGGCAATAATCACCAACTTACAATTTTTAGACTAAATAGACATACAGAAAAGTGCTCCCATTTCAGAATGAAAATATTACCACATCATGCTGCCATATCTATTACCATTGGTTGCAAAAACATGGTCTGTAGTTTTACAGTGGCAGAAGTTATCTACAGTAATAAATCTGCAAAAGAAGGAGCACAGCTTGAGCTTCTTTGCATGCCCAGAATACGACAGAAAAGATGTTGCTGGTATACTCCTGCTGCGAAAATGTATTTCTCAGAAGTTATCAGCAGTTTGTATCAAGTGCTGCTACAGGGCTAGGAACTGTTGCATCAGACCTTCCACCTTCCGACCAAAAACTTAGGGTGTTTTTAGACAAGCACCTCCCCTCTCATTACCCATCCATCATGCATGGGTGTTTTCAGACTTACGAGATCACATTCAACCACAGTGAACCACACACAACCCCGCGGTGGGGCCAAAAGGTCCTAAATGTCTGTTCAGCGGTCGCCAGATGTTCACCACAAACAATCCCCAGCAGGGGACAAAGCTAACTACCCTTCCGGAGGTCCGGCCCGTACCATCTCCGGAAGGGTGGTCAAAGCAATTCCCACCGGGAAACAACAAAACGTAATGACTGAATGGCAACCACCAGCCAGAAACAATCAAAACGATTCCCATCCGTGGAGAAAGCAAGCAGAGGCGCTGACAGGCAACGAGCAACAACACAGGCCAGGGAGGGAGATTTAAATGGCACACAACAGCAGGGGAATAGGACGGGATGGAGCAAGGTGGAAGGCTGAGGAGAGTGGAGGGAGAGTGAGCAAGGAGGAGGAGGAGAAGGAGGAGGAGGAGGAGGAGGCGCAGGCAGAGGAGGTGGTCATGTTGTACATGGAGGCGGCGGAGGGAGAGCAGCAGCAGCAGCAGGGACAGGCTGCCCCAGAGCCGGCAACCGGCCCGGGGGATGAGGCACCCCGGAAATGGGTAAGGGGAGCATGGGAGAGGAAGAGTGGAGGGAGAGTGAGCAAGGAGGAGGAGGAGAAGGAGGAGGAGGAGGAGGAGGCGCAGGCAGAGGAGGTGGTCATGTTGTACATGGAGGCGGCGGAGGGAGAGCAGCAGCAGCAGCAGGGACAGGCTGCCCCAGAGCCGGCAACCGGCCCGGGGGATGAGGCACCCCGGAAATGGGTAAGGGGAGCATGGGGGGGGCAGCGGCATCAGGGTACCCAGGGGGTGGGCAGGCTGGCAGGAGGGGGGAAAGGGGGAGGGCTGCATGGACTGTGGCAACCCGGCAACCAACCGCTCACCCCCCTTACAACCCACAGACACGGAACAGGCCTGGGAACCTGAGCCCCTGGAGGAGACAGGCAGAGGGTATGCGGAGGAGGAGGACCAGGAGGGCCCACACGGGAGATGGCCATACCACCGAGGGGGGCAATGGGGGTACAGGGAAACCCAGGACTTCATTAGGATCTTGGGGACCCTGGAGCACCAGCTGGAGCTAGCAGTGAACCAGAGGAATGAGCACGTGTACCAGGAGATCGTGCGGGACATGGAGGCGGCGGGGCACCACAGGACAGTGGTCCAGTGCTGCTCAAAGGTGAAAGAGCTCAAGAGGGGGTACAAGGCCATCAAGGACAATAACCGGCAGTCCGGGCAGGGAGCCCGGATCACCCCCTACTATGATGTCCTGGACTGCATCCTCCACATGAAGGGATCCATAGTCACCCCGTGCCTCGTGGGGAGTGTCATGGTCCAGGACAGTGAATGGGCCAATGTACCCCCTCCCATCACCACCCCGCTAGAAGGCACTGGCTCCAGGGGCCCCGCCCCCCCAAGAGGAACGACCCGGGACCTTTGGGAGCAGCAGGTCCCCCTCGCACAGCATCCCAAAGAGTCCCCAGCCGATCTCCATACCAGGAGAAGCCGAGACCGGTACACTGATCACCCTTGGCCAGGGGATGCAGGGGGACCCCAGTAACACCAGGGGACCAGCCTCGGAGGACTCCGAGACTGACATTGAGGGTAAGAAAGCGGGTAGGAGGGGAAATGGACCGGAGGGGACAGGCTGAGGGGGGGATGGGGGCACACTGGCTGCGAGACTGCCCCCAGCAATCCCTGACACCCCAGACCATGGAAAGGGGGTCTGGGGGACGCTGGGGGACATGTTCCACCTACCCCCACCCACCCTGTCCCACATCTTCACAGGTCATGGCACGCCGCGGCACCTGGGACAGGCAGGTGAGGGGGACGGCAGTGAGCAGACCCAGGAGCAGCCAGAGGTCCCAGGTCAGGCAACTCAGCAGTGGGGGAGGGGAGGCCGGGTGAGGCCGGGCAGGGGACCCAGCCCATGTGGTTCAGGGGAGGGGGGCCTGGGCACAGGAGAATGCTGGGGGAGGGCACCGGCCAGCCAGCCGGCCACTCAAGGGGGGGCGCACAAGACCACCCACACACAGCATGGGATGGGGCGGGCGGCTGGTGAGCCTAACCAACCCCTACTCTGGACCCCAACAGGGCGACCAACTGGGTCCCAGAAAGCCAGCCCCATGCCCCCAACTCAGCGGATGAGGGAGCACCATGCACGGGTACGGTGCTGGAGGGAGGAGCAGGTGAAGGACATAGTCTGCACCACCACCGAGAAGGACGAGCGGATGATAGCGGCGATTGACTGCATGGAGGCGACCACCGACAGGGCCGTGCAGCAAGTGGAGGCCAGGGACCGGTGGCTGCAGGTGGAGGTGCGACTTGAATGGATGCAGAAGTGCCAGGTGCACAGCAGGCAGGTGGAGGCATTTGGGCGGCTGGAACTGGCCATCGACCAGATGGTGAGGGAGCACTCTGCCAAGATGGACCGGTCCCAAAATATCCGCACCTCGCTGCTGCTGCACGCGGGGACCATGAGCTCATACATGATGGCAACCTTCCTGCCCCGGCCCTGATGTCGGGCCCCTAAGTGCCCCCACTGCCTCCACCACTGCCGCAGCTGCCGGCACGCCCGCAGGGTCCATGCATCTGGCTACCAGTCCCTGTAGGCCTCCGGAGGGAACAGCCTCCCAGGGGGGCCCCTCTGGCCCTGGGTCCACTCCCCCTCCCAACAATGCCTGCCCCTCAGGACACCGAGGCGTCACAGGACACAGTCGGGGACATGGACAGCGTGAGGGAGGGGAGCTCCCAGAGCTCCATGGTGGGCACAGGGCAGCCAAGAGGAAGGCCCCAGAGACAGGCAGGTCGGGGGGGGGAAGGGAGGGAAGGGGGGAGAGCAGTCTGAGGGGGTGTGGACACGGCACTGGGAGGTGGGTGGTGGTGGTGGTGGTGGGGTTTACTGTACTGCACTATAAATGCATGGGTAGGTACCACAGTTGCAGCCGTTGTTATGTTTCAAGAGCCTGGGGCTGGGGGCGGGTGGGTACCTAGGGGCATGCCCAGGGTGCCTGTGGGGGCCCCAGGCTTGTGGTGATGGTGGTACGCGGTCTCATGCCTCAGCCTCCCAGCTGATCCGCCTAACCCGGGCAGCACAGATGCGCTTTGCGTATTGGTACTCCTGTTGGTTCTCCACATTGACATAGAGACGCACGGGGCCGGGAGGGCGCTGGGGCATGGGGTAGTTGAGGGCAGCCCCATTGGTCTCACACACATTGTGCAGAACACAGCAGGCTCCCATCACCAGGGCCAAGATCTCCACTGTGTAGTCCAGCCGGCCCACAAGACACCTTCAGTGCTGCTTGAGGGCCCCGAAGGCCCTCTCGAACACGGTCCAGCAGGCACACAGGTGGATATTGTAGAGCACCTCCACAGGGTTCCTGGCGACCGGGTATGCCTTCATCAGCCACTGGGTGAGTGGATAGGTTGGGTCCCCCACGATGCAGGGGGGCATCAGCACCCTCTCGATCTGGATCATCCCCATGTCCATGAATTCCCTGCGGTACATCCAGGCATAGAAGGGAGAGATGGTCATGATCCGGGCATCGTGGTTGCACCCTGTATGGCCCATGTAAATGTCTATTAACTTTTCCCGGCGATCCACAACCACCTGCAGCTGCAGGGAGTGGTACCCATGTCCGTTGACATATTCCGCGACCTCCCCATCGGACGGGTAGAGGATCTTGATGTGGGTGCTGTCCACGGTGCCCATGCAGTTGGGGAATCCTCCAGTCGCGAAGCCGGCCATCATGGCCTCCTGGTCCACCAGCTGGATCACTCGGTCCAGGAGCATGCCCTCCACCACCTCGCAGACATCTCGCAGGATCCCAGTGATGGTGCTCACCCCAACGCTGAAGTGCTGCGAGACAGACCGGCAGGAGTCGGGTGTTGCAAGGTCCCAGACCCCGATGGCCACCTGCTGGACCAAGGGAATGGGGGCCCACATGGGGGTGTGCTGCTGCTCCAGCCAGGGCATTAACAGTTCCGCGAGTCGCAGGTGGATGCACCTGTCCATCCAAATGTGCGCTCTCCAGGTGGCCTCGTCTCAGAGAGCCAGCACCCTGGCCCACCACCCCTGTGCCTGCTCCGGGACCCATACCCGCCAGGCAATGGGCATTGCGAGCAGGGCTGTGCACCCCATGGTCTCCCTCCACTGGGTGTGAGGCCTCCTGTGCCTTCTGGGCCCTGGATGCTGGCCCCACTGTGAGCTCCTGCCTCCGCCCTGGCGCCATGGGTCACTGCCCGCTCCCTCCCTGATGTCCCAGGATCGCTACTGTGCTGGCTGGTTCCTGGGGTTCCGCTGCCCCTGCCTGTGGCTCTGGGCCCCCTCCACACACACCCCGGTCTGCCTCTGCAACCGTTGTTCCCCTCCGTGGCTGACTTCTCCTGTGGCTGTGTCCTGATCTCCGAGCTGGCTCCCGGCACCCCGGGTGCTGCTGGCCTTCCCCATCCAGTCGCACTCCCTCCTGTGCCCATGCCCCCCCATCCCCAGGTTGCCTCTGTGACTGTGGGTTTTGGGGCCCCTGAACTGTGCCTCCCGGTGTCCTCCCAGGGTGTGTGTGTTGGATCGCCTTCCCAGTTCTTCAGCTCTGGCTTGCCTCCATCCTGTTCATCACACCCTCGCTGGCACCTAGGGTCCCTCTCTACCTCCTGGATCGTTCCTGGGCTGCTCCATGAGCCTGTCCATGTGGCCTCCCCCTGTGCCTGTGCTCTGCGCCTGAGGGGTCCCCCCATATCAGGCTGCCTGTGTGGCTATGGGGTTGCCTGTGCTGCCTGTGCTGATGCCGGGGTTCCAGGTGCCGTCCCCGTGTTCTGCCCTGCCCCCGGGCCGGTCACCCGTGCTTCCCTGGCCCCAGGTCCCCCCTCCCCCCTTTGCCCATTGTGCCATGTGTGTTGGCCATCCCGCTGTGTTCCCCCTTCCCTTCCTTTCCTGTAAGGGTGTGTATGCGCCTGGGCATGTGTTTTTGCTGTGTGTTCCACTGTGACCTCATTTTCTCTGGGCCTGTTGTGTGTACTGCCTCGGTGGCTCTTCTCCCTCCTCACCCCCCCTTCCTGTTTCCCTTGTGTGAGCATTCCCTGTAGGCGCTTTTGGCTTCCTTTGCCCTCTGTCGGCCATGTGTGCCTTCTGGGTGTTTTGACCATGGCCCAGAATCGGCGTCATGTCAGTTGTGCTGTCCCAGGCTGTGGTCTGTCGGTCCGATTCCCTGCCATGATCCTGACCCCGTCACATCTGTTTGGGGCCTTCCTGGACCATGGAGGGTGGTTGTTCGGCTCACCACCACTGGGAATCCACTGTGGTGATTCGGGGGCCCATCACGTCTGAAATCACCCCATGTTGCAGGGTTGCGTAGGGCACCAATATGGCCCTGCAACATGCATGATGGGTGAGTGATGGGTGGGTAATGGATGAGGAGGTGCTTGTCTAAAAACACCCTTACTCTTCAAAATATTCAGTGCATAAAGCTAGTTGTCTGATTCTGCCAGCACATCCTGACTTTTCACACAAGACAACTTGATTTTCTAGGTCTCTGCTTAGTACTTGAGAAATGTCAGGTGTTTCTGATTCTGTGTACCTAGTCCCAAATAGAAACAAGCAAACGGTAACACCTTACAAGGTGCAAATAGCCTGCCATCATTCTTGGCTTAGTTTCCACTCCTCAAAGTGCTCTGCCTGGCTGTCTTTGGAGACTGGATGTGGGCAAGACAATTGAAGCTGAATCCAGACAAGACTAAGGCAATGATGGTTGGCCTGCGTCGTGACCTGAGGGACATAGGGACACCTGTCACTTATGGGGTCCAGCGTCCTTTGGTCACTAAAATTCACAGTCATGGGATGCACCTGGATCATCAGGTTGTGGTGGTGAACAGGGGCATTTTTCACCAACTCCACCTGATGAGAAGGCTGTGACTGTTTTTTAATCTGATTCAGACCTGGTCACTGCCACCAATGCCTTCATAATCATAACCTTGAGGCTAGACTACTGTAATGTGCTATACCTGGGGCTGCCTTTGATGACTGTCCAGAAACGAGCTGATGCAGAACACGCTGGCCTGCCTTCTATTAGGTCTTTGGGATCACCTTGGACCAGAGATCTATGGGTCTGCACTGGCTACTAGTAGCTTTCCAGACACAATTCAAGTTGCTCTTTTTGACCTATAGAGCCCTAAATGACCTGGGACCCAAATATCTGAAAGATGCCTTTTCCCTTATGTCCCATCACAGCCTCTGAGATCAGCCGGGAGCACCCTCTTGCAGGTACAATCTGCCCGCCATGTTTATACAACAAGGGCACTCAGAGTGATGTTCTTGGTAGCTGCCCCACAATTATGGAACTCCCTGCCCTTAGAGATTCATCTAAGCCTGAGCCTGCTTCTTTTCCGGAGGTGATGTAAGACCTTTCTGTTTGAGCACAATCAGGTGTTGCCCGGGCTGTGTTTTGGCAGGGCCACAAACAATCACTCACTTCAGGGAATCAGGTCACAGTCCTTTATTAACTGTTTTCCAGCTTCATACAGTCCAGGCAGCCAGGCAAATCCTCTAGCGCCTCTAAAATTCCCGCATTCTGTATAGCCAGGTACGACCCTCTGGCTTCTACCCTTGGGGTGTCTTCAGACATAACGTCAACAGGTGTCTGAATGTGCGTTTTGACCTTGGCTCTGTGTTTCCCATGTGGTGCTGCTAAGACACACAACCCATCTAGGGACAAATTGGTGTTTTGCTCGCCACCCGGTTTCAGCACACAAGCGCTGCTGCCTCATTCCCTGTGTTGTACCTGATAACACACCACGCAATATCATTAGACACAATGTTGGCTGCATGTTCGGCCTGAACACACAAATTGTCCTTGAGATGCAATGGTGTTCACATCGTGTGTTCAACGGGTGGTCAAATTGGTGTTGGGTTTGTTATGGTGCTTACACACAACGGCCAATCATGTGCTTAGGGGGTTTCACACCCAGTCTTTGCTATGTCTAAAGATGCCCCGTTATCTCTGGGTTCTCTGGGCCAGGCAAACACCCTTGCAACCCAAGTATCCCCCCTTAGTTCAGGAAACATCGTCTGAGCTCCAGTGGTGACTGGTGGATTTCAAGGCTGGTGGAGCGCAAGGCAGGGCCAAACATGGGAGGGGCCAATGGTAGGCAGGGCCTAGCCAATGGTTGGCGGGGCCAGGAGTGCATATGCAAATACAGAGCGAGCAAAGCAAACCATCTTAAGCCAACAATATTATGTGAAGTCTTTAGCATACCACAAAAGCATCAGCATGGAGTTCCACTTGTCCAAAAAACATGCTACACAGTTTTTTTGCAATGTAAAAGGCATCTGCTGCAACGAAAGAAGGAACATTCATGCAAAGACTAGCCATTAGTGAACCAACATGTGGCATGGTGGCCTACTTGCAGCAGAAAAGTCTTGAAACTGACACTGCAAAGGGGTCATTTTAAGTGCAGAGAACATTCCAGCAAAGATTAGAAACCCTTCCCATGCATCCCCCTCAAAAAAAAAACCCCAAACAAACAGAAAGCAGACAATTAGGATGACAGGGTCTCACACAGGGTGAAAAACAGCAACGGACAAGAAAATATTTTAAAGAATAGGATGAGGAAGCACAGCCCTTCTGCACATGCAGACACAGAGCAAGCAAAGCAAACCATCTCAAGCTGCCAACAATATTATGTTAAGTCTTTAGCACACCACAAAACCAGCAGCATGAAGTTCCACTTGTCCCCCAGAACATGCTAAGTAGCTCTGTTGCAAACTAAACTTGCAATGTAAAAGGCATCTGCTGCAACCAGAGAGGGAACATTCATGCAAAGACTAGCCATTAGCAGGGGCGTAGCTAGGGTGCAACGGGCCCCTGACCAAGATGCCTCCCCTCTCTATATCTATCTATCTATCTATCTATCTATCATAACCAGTTCAGTTGTTCCCCCCATGATCAATTCACGCTGCCCCCACCCCATAACCAGTTCATTTGCACCCCCGAGGCAGCATGAATTCATTATATGGGGGGCAAAAATGAAATGGTTATGGGGTGAGGGTTTAAAGACAGTATTCCTTTTAGCAATAACTTCATTAAAAAGAGTTAGTGAAATAGCAGCCATAATAATCTCAGAACTATATTTGCAGCTTTTCCAAGACAGAATAGATATTGCTTTACATCCTAAATTCCTACCTAAGATAGTATAAGTAAGAAAGTTGTGAGAATGTGGCCCTTTTTACACAGGCCTCTCCCATCCATGAACACGCAGATTTCTGAGGGTTCATGGGTGGAGGAGCCCCATGTGAACGATGCAGCACATGCGCCCACAGTGACTGGGGGTGCCTGCATGTGCCTGCCTAACACGTATTCCCATTCACCCCCCCATCTCTTCCCCTTGCACGGAGCAACTGGGGAAAATGGTGGTTGCTCCATGGGTACAGATGAGGGGGGGGTGAGTGAGAGTGTGTATATATCTGTGTGCACACCCCACCCATGCACCGGCATGCCCATGGATCCCCCACTCTGTGGAGCCATGTTAAAATGGCCTGTGAGGAGCCACTTGAACAAGAACAAACGGTTGCTGTCTTGTAAGCAAGGTTCTTCAAGCTGGCTCAAAATATTCTCACAACACCCACCCTTCCAGCCCCATATGGAATATTCCTAGAAAGGGTTGGAAGGAGCTGTCATTCTGAGGGGGAGAGTGCTTTTTATACTAGAGGAGTTCGAGACCATCACATGGTCTATTATTTGAATATGGTGAGCATGCCATGCACAACCCAGTTGTGAGAATGTTAGAAACCATCTCGAAGAACCTTCTTTACAAAGCATCAACCTGTGATCACTCACATGAGGCGCAGTTGTTTGTTTACAAACAGCTTTATCTCCCAGTCCAATCAGATCCTACTGAGAGAGGATCTGAGACAGAGAGAGAAGAGGGGGAACCCCAGCAGTGCACATGCAAACACAGAGCAAGGAAAGAAAACCATCTCAAGCCATATTATGTTAAGTCTTTAGCACACCACAAAAGCAGTAGCATGAAGTTCCACTTATCCCTCAGAACATGCTATGCAGTTCTGTTGCAAACTAAACTTATTAGACAAGAAAACAAACATTCATGCAAAGACTAGTCATTAGTGAACCAACACTAATTAGTGAACCAACATGGTGGCCTTCTTGCAGCAGAAAAGCCTTGAAACTGGTACTGAAGAAGGGGCCATTTTAAATGCAGTGAACATTCCAGCAATGATTAGAAACCCTTCCATCTACATCCCGTCCCCCTCCAAAAAAGGCAGCACAGCCCTTCTGCACATGCAAACACAGAGCAAGCAAAGCAAACGATCTCAAGCCGCCAACAATATTATGTTAAGTCTTTAGCACACCACAAAAGCAGCAGCATGAAGTTCCACTTGTCCCCCAGAACATCCTCTAAGACCCCGCCTCCCTTTAGCTCTCTGGCCAGTGAGTGGAAAGTTAGAGGGAGGGAGGAGCAGCAGCAGGAGGAGGGGGGGATGTTTGTTCCTGTCCCCTCCTACCCTTGCAGAGTTCTTTCCCTTCAAGGTTTGTTTACATATGACTCATCGCTCTCTAGGGAGGAGAGTTAAAATGTAAACAAAGCCGTGAGACAAGCAGGGAAACTGAGTGCTGCCACTGGATCAGAGGAGGAGCAGCTTCTGGATCCCCAGCAAGCATGGGGGGACCCTGAGGTGTTGGGGGGGGCATCTGCACCAACGCCCTCGGGGAGGAGCTGCCACTGCTGAGCCATTGTGGGCAGCGTTTACACACGATGCAGCAAATCGTATGACTGGTGGTCGCCAGATGTTTACCCAGCCCCACCCTGGGGCAGACAGCCAGCTGACATGTGATGTGTCCACCGGAAAAGGCCGATGACACATCGCGTGTTAATGTTCCCCGAAGTGGGCTAAAAGAATACATCTCATGTGGCTGATCCCTGTACTACCCCAAGGTGCAGCCAGGCACATTCACCATTCATGGCCATGGGTGGGGGGTGCGGGTCGGGTGGGCTGGGCACCCACACATGTGGTCAGCTCCTTGGCCCACCCTGATCCATGGTGGGACTTGTGCCAGCAGCTGCCTGCCCAGTTGCCCCACAGGTCTGGGGGCGATCGTGTGGCCTGCTCTCCCACCAGCCCAAAGTATTCTTTCTTTCTTTCTTGACGGCACTAGCTTTCTCCATGGCCCAAACAACACAATTAACATACATAATAAATATACGACAAAGATCACACACCAAAATATTACATAACATACATAAAATACTGCATAAAATTAAAACATACTTATAACCCTATAAATAAAATACATATAAATATAAAATATATAAAATATACTCCGAAAAAGAGAAACTATACTTCCTCCAGTCTACATTCCATTACCCCCCTCCCTCAAGAACCTATCCAATTTACTCTGACCAGAGATCACTAGCGTGCTATGTCACTCCCCCCCCTTATGCTCAACTGATTTTTAATAAGCACTCTCCTTTTTGATACCAAGAGGGCAAAGGTCGCCAACAGCCCAAAGTATGGTGGCTGCATTTGTCCTCCCTGTGGCAGGCAGAAGATCAGGGACCCAACCTGTCTCATGTGACTTCACCCATTCATTGCCCACCACATGCACACATGATGTTGGATATGGGCCCAAATTATTATCCCAACTCTGCAAAGAAGGCCTCTGGCAGTTATCTGAACCTAGAACTCTTGAGATTTCTATCCCAGATCTATTGAGATCTAGGTTAGTACCTTAATCGCCAGATCAACTTCCTCTTAGTTTCTTGTCTAAAACTATTGTGAAGATCAGTGCACTTCAATGATACAAGATCAACTCCTACACTACTGAAGGTAACGTGAACTGGCTATTGGCTAAAGTGGGAATAGGATCAAACCAATATAAAATGATCCCTATAGATATAGGCTCTATCTGATCTAAGCTGTTTATATCACAGTCATACAACATATGTCATGATATACTGTATATACCCAAACCTTTTGCCGTACAGTTCCTGACTTGTCAAATATCAAACACCATTCCAGAGATTGCTTTTTTTTCTCATATCAAATCTGAGCATTTGTTTTTTTACAATCCCAGCAATTTGAGCATTACCCAAACTCTCAAGAAGCATATGCAAAATATTTATGAATGTCAAGTAATACTTTAGATGATGTATTTTAAAATTACCACAATACCATATGCACAGTGGAAATGCCCTTTTTCATCAGGGCCTCAAAAAACTTACACCTCAGGGAGCTGGATTTGTTTGACCAAAAGCAACACTATCTCGTTGCAAATCTAAATTTATTTGTGTTATTTGTAGGTGTGTAGAGTGGGTGAATAGTGCCAGCCTGACAGCAGGAGAGCAAGGACATGGTCAATAGCAGTGCAAGTCTCAGCATTTCACCTTAGTCTCTTCTTGAGAGACCACCTCTGGAGAAGGACGTGACACTCCCATCTCTCTAGCCAGTCAGTCCATTCCTGCTCTCTAATGAGATTACCCAAAGTGGCAACTTTTAGTGATGGAGACTCTTGTCCAAAAAGAGCTTGTCTCAAGTCATTAAACCTTTTTTCAGTGCAGTCACATTTATTTTCAAACTATTCAACAGAAAGTACAGTAAAACTTTTAAAATAAAATAGGATTAGATGATGGAATGTTTAAATATAGTCATTTATAAATTGAAAATGTTTTAAGATTCTATTTTTGAAAATAGAAGTTGTTGTTCTTATCTTTCTTAAATTGCACTTAACACTATTTGCATTTTCCCCTTAGAAACTTAATTAAAAAGGCAATGACTATAGGCTTATTTGTTCATAGGAACAAGATAGATCCATCCATGTTACTGATGGCAAAATTAGATTATTTATTTATTTATTTTATTTATTTAGTTCAATTTTTACCTCGCCCTCCCCAAATGGCTCATGGCGGCTTACAAAGCAAATAAAAATAATACATATAAAAACAGCATAAAACCTTAAACCTTTCCCCCGATTAGGCAAAATAGTCATTGCGGGATTATTCCCTACCAGCATGGGTGTGCAGCAGGCATGTCCTTTGTTCTCATTTTTGTTTTTGATTTCATTTACAAAAAACTCTTCATTTTCAGGGGGTTTCTAAACAAAAACATTTGTTTAGGCTACTAAAGTCGGAAACACAGTAATAATGGGTGATTTCAATTACCCTCATATTAACTGGGTGAATGTCTCCTCGGAGCAGAATTCAGAGATAAAATTTCTAGATGTCATAAATGACTGCTTCCTGGACCAGCTCATCCTGGAACCAACATGAGAAGGAGCCACTCTGGATCTAGTCCTAAGTGGAGTGCAGGATTTCATGCGAGGGGTAACAGAGCTGGAGCCACTGGGCAATAGTGATCATAATATAATCAAATTTGACATATTCACAGGAGGGAAAATGCCAAATAATACCACTGTGGTAACATATAACTTTAGAAAGAGGAACTATGTAAAAATGAGGAAACTAGCTAGAGGGAAACTTAAATGAGTAGTTTTAAGAATTAAATGTCTACAGGCAGCATGGAGACTATTTAAAAACACCATCTTGAAAGCTCAAATTAATTGTATTCCACAAATTAAAAAAGGTAGGAAGAGAACTAAACGTCTGCCTGTGTGGCTAAATGGTGAGGTGAAGGAGGCTATTGGAGCCCTAAAAGCATCCTTTTAAAAATGGAAAGAGAGTTCCAATGAGGTAAATAGGGAAGTGCATAAGCGTTGCCAAAGTAGATGTAAAAAGTTAATAAGACAGGCCAAAAAGGAATTTGAGGAGCAACTTGCTAAAGATGCTAAAACTTATAATAAAAACTTTTTCAAGTACATCAGAATCAGGAAGCCTGCTAGAGAGTCAGTTGGGCCGTTAGATGACCAGGGGCTGAAAGTGGTGCTCAGGGAGGAAAAGGACATTGCAGAGAAGCTGAATGAGTTCTTTGCTTCAGTCTTCACTGCAGAAGATGTTGGGGAGAGACCCACACCTGAACTGTACTTTGAAAGTGATGAATTGGAAGAGCTGTCACAAACCAATGTGACTCTGGAGTAGGTCCTAGAGCAAATTGACAAACTAAATACTAACAAATCACCAGGACCAAATGGTATTCATCCCAGAGTTCTAAAGGGACTCAAATATGAAATTGCAGACCTACTGTTAGTAATTTGCAACCTATTGCTAAAATCTGCCACTGTAACTGACAACTGGAGGGTGGCCAATGTAACCCTGATATTTAAAAAGGGATCCAAAGGTGATCCTGGAAACTACAGACCAGTAAGCTTGATGTCTGTGCCGGGTAAAATGGTGAAAACTATCATTAAAAACAGAATCGCTGGGCATGTTGATAAACATGGCTTAATGGGGAGGAGTCAATGTGGATTTAGCAAAGGTAATTCATGCCTAACTAATCTGTTGAAATTCTTTGAGGGTGTAAATAAGCATGTGAACAAGGGAGACCAAGTAGATATAGTGTACCTGGATTTCCAGAAAGCATTTGATAAGGTCCCACATAAAAGACTGTTGAGAAAATTAAGAAGTGATGGGATAGGAGGTATGGATCGGTAACTGGTTAAAGGATAGGAAGCAAAGAGCAGAACTGATGATGTAGAACTCCCATCTCTACACAATGGAGAGATGTAAAAAGTGGTGTGCCCCAGAAAACTGTATTGGAGTCGGTGCTGTTTAATGTATTCATTAATGATCTGGGAAAGGGCGTTAAGAGTGAGGTGATCAGATTTGCAGATGACACCAAGTTATTCAAAGTAGTTACAACACGAGCAGACTATGAAGAACTGCAACAGGATCTTACAAGACTGGGTGCCTGGGCATCTAAATGGCAGATGAGATTTAATGTGGACAAGTGCAAATTGGTGCACATTGGTGCAAAAATAACCCAAACTATGAGTACACAATGCTGGGTACTAAGGAGTTACCACTCAGGAAAAGGATCTGGGAGTGATTGTGGACAATACACTGAAATCCTCAGCCCAATTTGCCGCAGTGGTCAAAAAACCAAACAGAATGTTAGGAGTTATTCGCAAAGGGATAGAGAATAAAACTGAGGATGTCATAATGTCTCTATACACATTGATGGTACGACTGCACCTGGAATATTGTGTGCAGTTCTGGTTGCCCCATCTCAAAAAAGACATAGTGGAACTAGAAAAGGGACAGAAAAGGTCAACGAGAATGATAAATGGTATGGAATTACTTCTGTACAAAGAGAGGCTTGACAAGCTAGGTCTCTTCAGCTTAAAGAAGAGAAGACTTAGAGAGAACATGATAGAGGTTTATAAAATCTTTAGTGGTATGGAACAAGTAGATAGGGAACGGTTATTTACCCTCTCAAATAGTACTAGAACTAGGGGACACTCCGTGAAACTAGCTGCCAGCAGTTTTAAAACAAATAAAAGGAAGTACTTTTTCACTCAACACATAATTAACTTATGGAATTTGTTGCCAGAGGATGTTGTCAAGGCCAGCAGTATAGCTGAGTTTAAAAAAGGACTGGATAGGTTCTTAGAGAATAGGTCCATTAATTACTATTAAGAAGTCGTTTACGGGATGAACTTCTTACTGTCGGAAGCTGAGAGTGAACAGCGGGGAATGGACTGCCCATTGTGACTGTTGGTTCTTCTCCCATGTGATCAAGATTGGCCACTGTCGGAGGACAGGATGCTGGGCTTGATGGACCATTGCTCTGACTCAGTATGGCACTTGTTATGTTCTTATGTTCTACTTACATTTTTGTTTTGGGGGTGTTTTTTGGTTTTTTAATTTAAAACAATAAAAATTAAAATCACTGCGCATGTGAAAAATGCCCACTGAACATTATGCACACGTGCAGCCCTTTTCCAAAATGGCACCAATTCTCCTGGTGCCATTTTGGAAAAGGGTTGCATGCACAGAACGGCCCTGGTAGGCATTTTGTACATGTGCAGTGGTTATTTATTTTTGAAATGAAAATGAATGCTTTTTCCCTTTGTTTTCATCTGGTTTTGTATTTTAATTACTATAATAAATGGGGTTCCATTTGATTTAGTAATTAAAAAGCATAAACTGATTGCACACCCCTACCTACTGTCCATTTTCCTGAGTTAGACGTCTGAGGTAAAACTTTCAAGTACAGAAATCCGAGCCCATCACTATTATACAGGCTTGTCATGCTGACCTCCACAAACACAGAGAACAGGAGAAATTAATAGGTAACACCACAGTGAGTACTCTTTGTGTTACTACAGAATCTGTTGTAAGGGATTTTCGGTCAAGATCCCCAGTCTAGGTTCAGCTAATAGATCTCCTTACACTTCCCACACAGGAATTGAGCATACAGACAGAAATATTTATAGGAAGTAGATTAGAAGTAATTTATTAAAAACACTGGGCAAAAAGAAGTGATATTTGATTTGAATATAGATTGAATATACAGAGAAATGAATGAGAAACCAGGTCCAATAAAGCATCAAAAACCTCACACAGTACTTATAAATAATCTTAAAGGTAAAATACTGAATTATTCAAAAATTGTTAACTAGAAATCCTAAGTAAGAAGTGATCTATACTAGAGAACCCTCTTCAGGAGAGATGGCCCCAGCATCCCTGAGTTGACAAATCTTACCCACTAGAGGAAGATAGGAACTGGAAGATATGTGTGACCGTCAGACAAAGTTCCAGAAGTCATTGCCCCAGTACCCCCAGAAGAAGACAAGAACACAGTGTATGGGGTTTAAAAGCCTGCACTCTTTATTAACTTAAGGTAAAAGTCGGAGGAAAGGGGCATTGCCCCTCCTGGGTCCAGCCTATACTATGCTTTTAACTGTTAACTATAACTTATAACTTGTGCAGCCCGATGTCCCTCAGTGCCACTGAACCTTTTCTGCTGTTAGGGCACTGTCACTTCAGCCACCCGCCTGGTCGGGGAGGTATGAGACCTCTCATGACCAAAGCAAGAGGGAGGCAGCGGCCGCACTGTGAACCGCCCCTGTCCTTCGGTTTATGGCTTGCCCCTCCCTCCTGGGCCTGGGTTGTAAGCTGGCTGCCCTTGCTCTAGCTTTCCCTTGGCCCCATCTCGTAAGGAGATGACACAATGAGCAGCTAACTCTAATGAACCCTGCTAATTAATACCCTGGACCCCTGTGAGTGTGACAAGAATTAACTACTATGCATATCCTACCTCTCCCTTGTTTCTGCCAATCGTAATTTTCATGCACTGCAAGAAGGGTGAAAAACTGTCAGACCCCCAGGCCAATCAGGACCTGCGAGCAAAAATTCCCTCCCAGCCCCCAGTAAAGGGCAGCCAGCGTGAAGGCCGCAGTGACACGAGGGAGGATGGGCGGGTGTTTCTCCACTGCTCCTCGTCGTGCTCCTCAAAATGGTGCCCTCCGAGATCTCGCCTAGCGAGACTCAGTCCGCGCTATGCTCCAGCCGGCAGTGGCTTTCTTCCCCCAACCTGTCTTCCTCCATCGTGGGGGGCGGAGCAAGCCCCGCTCCTGCGCATGCGCCCCCACTGGCAAGGTGGGGGAGGGGGGCTAAGGCACATGGGAACGGCGGTTGCGAGTGGAGAGAGAGCTCGTGGGTATGTCCCAGGGAAACTGAGTGTAAAGTAGAGTTGTGGAGTGAATTGTAAAGTTGTTTCCCCATACATCATAATCTGTTGCTTTATATAAAGAGAGAGAGAGAAATTGGTGGCTAACCAGTGGTGGAAAGATTGATTTTGCTGTATAGAAAAGGGGAATTAACCTCCCATTATCAAGTAAGTGAGGTATTTGATTACAGGCAAAGGGCATAAGAAGGTTCTAGAGGAAAACCAAGTTGGTGATTAACCATTGCTGGAGAAATTGACTCTGCTGTGTGCAAAGAGGAAACCACCCTTCTATTGTCAAGTAAATGGCACAGGATAATGAAGGGTAGCATCTTGAAGAAGTTTGCATATGAAATGAGCATATTAACTGGGGGCTCGTAATGCTTGCCTTGTCACGTTTACTTGTTTGAACCATGTGTTTTGCTATGTTTTCCTGTAAGTTTATTGAAGTTGATGTGCTGTTTGTTATTATTTGCCTGTCAGGATTGTTTTCATTTCATGCCTGACTATGTCTGCTTGTTAGGATTGTATTGTTTTGTAACCATACATCTTTGATTGTGTTTATTTATTAAGATTACTGTATTATATTATGCATTTTACATATTATCTCACTTGTTTTATGAATTATACATAATTGTATGATGACTCATTAAGTGTATATGTGCTTTTATTATCTCTTTGCTCTTGAGTTCCTAGGACTTGGTCCTTCTTTTGCTTTTTTCCTTTTGGGGACCCCCCTTATTGTTGTGTTGCTTTGTGAACTCCATTATTATTCATTAAACATGCAATTTTATTATAATTTTAGCTAAATATTATGACATTCTGCTTCATCCAGTCAGATGCTTTATCTCATTTTCCACTTCTTACTCTGACCTGTCAACCTGTCAACATAGTCCCCTTCTCCATTTCTCTCTCTGTTGGCATACTTCCAACTAAGGACATGGTTAAATTAGCCTTGTGCCTATTCCCTATTCTTCTTTCTGTTAGCCTGTTTTTACTTATGTCAAGCAAGCAACCAACATACAGCCATTAAATCTAACCATAACCAAATAAAATATTGCACTGTGTCATGGAATTTGCTGCAACATCAATTCCTCTTTGACAAATTCTCCAAACTAATATTTATATCTATAACTTAAAAATTCAATTAACTTTGGGTAAGAAGAAACATGTAGTCGGTGTGCCGACTGCACATCCTGGGGAGGGGAAGCAGACGCCCCCGGCTGGGACAGTTTGGGGAATGGAATAAACATTTCCCCAGCCTGACCTGGACAGGGAGTGAGCAACGTGTGGCTGGCCAGTCCTGCCCCCAAACTGTATCTGGCGCCCCGGCCCCCAACCATGACAGGCAACCATAGCTGCCAATAACAGGCAACCATGGCTGGCGACCATGGCAGCTTCCCACACCAGACTGGGCAGGTGCAGAAACAGACACACCAGTCTGGTACAGCCCACTGTGGCATGTCTGGGTGGCTGTGGGCCTGGTTTCTTCTGGTTCCACATTTCCAGGCCAGTTGAGTACCTCATGGGGGTCTTTACTGGGCCAAATATGGTGGCTGGAAACAGATATGCGGGGTGAGGTGCTGACCCAGGTGGACCATAGTGCATGATCCTGGTCCCCATAACATCCATTAACACATTATGATTGGATAATTTGTTAATTGGTTCTAATTGGGTTTTTTTCTTCTTAACAGGTTATGAAGGGTGATTGGTTTTTAATAAACAGCTGCGGCCAGTTTACCCAAGCGAGTTGTGTCTGTGTCTTATTCCTAGTGCGGGGACAATAAGAAACCAGCTGTATCTTTCAGGTAAAATCTTTAAAGTGGAGTTATTCTAAGGGTGATTTTGGCCTGAGGTTCATAACAAAATTTCTTCACCCATTTTTCTGGATTAATTTTAGAATCTCAAATGTGTGAGTAGAATTTAACAAATTTCCTCCTATATTGGAGGCTGGCAATACTGAAACATTAGCAAATTGGGCTTTTATCCAGTCAACTGTCTTATTCATATGGGGAGCAACATTACTTCGTTAACATGGAGTAATGTTTTATGCCTTGATTAATCAAAGTGCATAAACATCAGCTGCTGCTTCTTATTACTTTTTTATATTGCAATATTGCCTCTTGGTTACCCAGGTTGGTGCCCAATGTGAAAGGTGCTGGGGGTGGGGGGAGCATATGACAATCCCTTTCCTAAAGAATTTACAACCAAAAAGACAAAATATAATAGGAGGGAGGATGAAGAAGTGGATTGGCACGGGGATGAGGGAGCAAAAGAGACAGGCTAACAAAAATAACAGAGTAACAAAGGGTACAGTGATGGCAAAACCCTAAATAAAGTTTACTTACTTACTTACTAACAGAATAACTTTAACTTTATGTATAAATACTTCAGTTGACTTCAGTCCAGTTGACCCTACCTATGCACTCTTCATTGAGAAATATGTACTTGCCAACTCTTAAGGACCTTCAAGACCCCTTAATCCATGCAAGCATTTTAGGAACATATGAATAGTCATGTTGGATCACCACAGTGATTTATCAGTGCAATATCCTCTCTCCAACAGTGACTGGTACAAACTGCTTCAGAGGAAGGTGCAAGAGAACCCAGCTGTCGAAAGTTAATACAATACTCTCCCCATAGAGAACGCTTCTTCCCAGCACTCATTAATTAGAGCTTGCTTTATGCCCTGAATGGTTGTTTATGCTCATTCCAGATTTCTGAGTTATTTATTTTCATCCTTACTAACATAGCACTCAATATTGCTGATATCCTGTGGAATGGCCAATGCCTACTGGATTAGATTTCTCGGAACAAAAAAAAAATACAATCCATTTTTGTGCTCACTGGAAAAAAGCTTTAAAATATAATAAAAATGTATACTAGGCTCCTCAAAACAACTCCTACCTGCCTCATACTTTTGAAAGCTCAGTATTTAAAGGCTTAATCCCCTCCCACCTTGATATCATATCCTGTGTAGAAAATCTGACTTGTCCCCCACTCTAGTACATAAGGGAGCATAGGTGCCTTTTTCATGTAAGTTAGTGGCTACCCCTGCTGTGCCACATATCCTCGTAAATAGCCCCACCCCCTTTTCCCCTCCCTGGAACTCACTAAGCATTTACTTCTGGTGGCAATGAGATCCACTGATGTTTACCTAATTATTTTCTCACCTATACTACTATAAATAAGGACTAACTCCACTGATATCAGTGGAACTGTGCAGACAAAAACTGCAGTGCGCGTAGAGAACAGCTGATTTATTTTTCTATGAAGCTGCTACATGATTTTAGCGTTAAAGAGAACTTGATCAAACTATCAAAAGGTTGTTGTTGTTTTTTCTGGATTGAGCGCAATCAGGCAAAACTTGAGCCCCCTCCCCTCCAAAAATAATTAATTCACTGTTTTGGATTGATATTATCTCCTGAATGAAACAATAAATAAACAACTCATGCAACATACCTTTTACTGTACTATTTTATTCTTCCTTCTCTTATCTTCATTTTGTCTTTTCTTATCCTTCCTCCTCATTTTGTCTGTTAACTTCACTCTTCTTCAGCTTCTGTTTCCCCTCAGACAAGTATTTTATACTGCCCCCCCCAGTACTTTTAAAAGTAGTTTTCTCTTTAATACCATTCTTATTTCATCTCTTCAAGACATTTTTGTTTAATACACAGTAAATAAATATTTCCCCCCCCCAAACTGAGACAGACTTTTAAACATAATGTGTCTTTTTATAGCATGATCCACCCACTCAGAAGAAAACAATTCAGGAACATAGAGTTTAAAATACATCATGAAATTCACGCTTCATGCTGTACCAAATTAACTCAAACTTGTCACAATCCCACAGTCGCTGCATTATCTACACCACGTGGAATTAGATATAAAAGAGTTCATAAGATTATACAGTCCACAAATATATGGGCTGAACTCTGTAGTTTCAGGCATTAAAGATTATCTATAGCGCCTTCGTCCCTTCTCACTTGCTGCCCCCCATGCCTGGAACTCCCTCCCTGTCCACATCCGCCTTGCACCCTCCCTTCATACCTTCAAAGCTCTCCTTAAAACTCACCTCTTTCGCTCTGCTCTGTCTGAGTCTTTATCCTGCTGAGCCACTATTCCTATACCTACGATCTGTTTACCCTTTTCCTTGCAACATGGACCTGCCTGCTGTCATTCTCATCGTAACCAAGCCAAGCACGTGCACTTGAGACCTCGCATCTTCATGAATGTTAGACCCCATGTCTCTCCCTCTGTTCCCCTTCCTAAGTCTCTCCCCCAGCTCCTGTCTCTCAGATTGTAAGCCCTAGGGGCAGGGACCATGTCTATTTTATTACTTTGTAAAGTGCCAGGTACACTGCTGGCACTATATAAATGTTTGTTATTAATAATAATAATAATAATAATATACTGGGGCAGAAAGGAGGGAGAAAAGGAGAGAGGTTTTTAAAGATGCAAATGACTATTGCTTCTTTAAAAAATGCTGGACACAAATGAAATCTTGGCCCCACTGAGTGCAGCGCATGAGTTATGCAGGGCCCATTCCCTGTGTGGCCCTGTGCCCGCCACACTACAGGCCCAGTGGGTTGCCCCCCCACCCCTTGCAGGGCAGCTGGGCAACTGGTCTTCTGTCTGATCTCTTGTGCACCACATGGTATGGCTGTCCATAGTGGGGTCATGACTTCCCAAGGTGTGGTAGCCTGCCCAAGGTGTCTTATCTGGCTGCAGCCACTCACATTAATGAAAGCATTGCTATTGACTTCACTAGAGCCAGGATTTAAAATAAACAATTACACTAGTGCATACACATCCAAGAGCTTCTGTTTAGCATATAGACACCTCAGCTTTCCCCCGTTTTTAGAAGCAATATAGAACTTAACTTTTTTTTTTTCATGATTTGCTGAAAAACCCGGCTTTTTCATTTTTCTGATTCATCCAATTTTGTATTGCTGTATGTAAGACGGAAAGCAGAAATGTTGAAATTTGGTACCAGGAGAGCTATGGTTTCTGGAGTGTACCTGGCCTTCTGACTTTTGCCAGCCATTGAAGTGGTCAGTACTCCCTCTTTCCTGTCTGGTTAAAGGCAATAGCAAAACGTTTTTATTCATGGCCTACTCTCCAATTCACATTTTTAGTTATCTTGCGTGTGTGATCGCAAATTATAGTACAGACAATCCCTAAGATGTATGTAGAGAGGCATTCAAAATTTTACTTTCCTGTGTTTTACATGCTTGAAGTCTCACTTGAGTTTTTACAAAGGAGAATGAACAAACAACCAAAAAACACTTCACGCATAATTATATCTTAATCAACCACCCATGATACAACCCCCTCCCCCCCCAAAAAAAACCCACCAGTCGCTGAATGCATTGGACTTTGAATTATAAGGGCTAGGAAAAACACTGGCTGTGCATTTAAGGCTTAAGCTAATATTCTAATACAAGGTATTGCTTAGTGGAAGTACACTTCTGTTTGATTCTATCAGTTACGAAATAATCATTTGTGGATCATAAAAGGTGATCTAATAGAGAACGGCAGGAAAAACAGGAGACTAGTATATTAGCTTTTAAAGAAGTAATATTACTGAGTTTAAGACAACAGAATTTTGGGTAATGTGGTGTTCCAGCATTCACATTGTATCAGTAAAATAATATTGATTACATAATTTTGTGGAAAGATGGAACACGTACTCCTCTCTACATCCAGAAACTCTGCTGACTATGGCACCAATCACAAAACTACCAGGTATAGTAGCACAGCAAGGCTGTGGTGGGGCCAGGCTCATGTCCCAATTATTTATTTTTATTTTATTTATTTATTTTATAGATTTCTATCCCGCCCCCTCCTGCAACGCAGCTCGGGGCGGCTAATAACAATAAAAACACTTAAAATCAATTAAAATACAAATATAAAATACATCAATAAAACAGGGCAAAATACAATAATAAATAAATACATCGGTGGGGGATTAAAAATCACCCCCCCCACCCTCCATCCCAAAGGCCTGGGCAAACAGCCAGGTCTTACAGTTCCGCCGAAATGTCAAAAGGCTTGGGGCCAGGCGAGCTTCCTCCGGAAGGGAGTTCCACAGCCGCGGCCCTACCACCGAGAATGCTCGCTCCATCGTGGCCCCCCGCTTAACACGGGGGACCTCCAGGAGGGCACCCCCGGCAGACCGCAGGAGCCGTTCCGGGGCGCGAAGGGCGAGGCGGTCCCTAAGGTAAGAGGGGCCAAGGCCGTATAGGGCTTTATAGATCATCACTAGGACCTTGAACTTGGCCCGGCACACTATCGGCAGCCAGTGCAGCGCTCGGAGCACCGGTGTAATGTGCTCCCGGCGACCCGTCCCCGTAAGAAGACGAGCCGCCGCATTCTGCACCAGCTGCAGCCTCCGGGCCAAGAACAAGGGAAGCCCCACGTAGAGCGCGTTGCAGTAGTCGAGCCGCGAGGTGACGAAGGCATGGATGAGGGAGGCCAGGTCCGGGCCAGAGACATACGGACGCAGCCTACGTACCAGATAAAGCTGGCGGAAGGCAGCCTTAGCGACTGCCTCCACCTGCCGCTCCAGCCGCAGGTCTGCGTCCAATATGACCCCCAGACTCCGGACCTGCTGAGCTACAGGGGGGCAAACCCCCCCAACCAGGGGGGCCACCACCCCCTTCGCCCTCCCCACCACCATCACCTCCGTCTTATCTGGGTTGAGCTTCAGTCTGCTCCGCCGCATCCAATCCGCCACGGCCTCCAAACATTGGGATAGCACCGAGACAGCAGGGTCTGGGTCAGTAGAAAACGAGAGGTACAGCTGAGTATCATCAGCATACTGGTGACATCGCACCCCGAACCCTCTCACGACCTCCCCCAAGGGCTGCATATAGATGTTAAATAATAATGGAGACAAGATCGATCCCTGCGGAACGCCACACGGTAAGGCGCGGGGGCTCGATGTTTCCTCCCCCAACACCACCCGCTGGCTCCTCCCCGAGAGGAATGAACGGAACCATTCAAGAACAGTCCCGTCCAGACCCCCCCGGTCACGCAGTCGTCTCAACAGCAGCCCATGGTCCACGGTGTCAAAAGCGGCCGAGAGATCGAGCAGGATGAGAAATGTCGAACATCCCGCATCCATCTCCCGGCGGAGGTCGTCCACCAAGGCCACCAACGCCGTCTCGGTGCCATAGCCGGGGCGGAACCCAGATTGAAAAGGGTCAAGGAGCCCGATATTATCTAGATGACCCTGGAGCTGGAGCGCCACTGCCCGCTCAATAACCTTCCCTAAAAAGGGAAGGTTAGAGACAGGTCGGTAGCTGGCGAGCGCGTCTACGTCCAACGATGGTTTTTTCAGCAGGGGGCGCACCACAGCCTCTTTTAAGCAAGGCGACAACCTCCCCTGCCGAAGGGACGCATTCACCACCCTCGCCAGCACCGTCCCCAACGTCTCCCCGGAAGCTTTTATTAACCAGGACGGGCATGGATCTAGTTGACAACACGTGGCCCTCACAGACCCCAGGACATCCACCACATCGGCTGGCGTCACTTCCTGAAACTCACCCCATAAAGATGGACCAGACGGACCCTCCGCCCCCCCGCGCTCTTCCCCTACTGCTATCAACCCAGCGTCGAAATCGGCCTGAATCCGAGCGATCTTGTCTGCGAAGTAGATGACAAACTCCTCACAGCGGGCCCGGGACAAGTCCCCATCCAGGCGGAGGGAGGCCGGACTAACCAGCCCCCGCACCACCCGAAACAGCTCCGCTGGACGCGACTTCGCAGACGCTATGAGGACGGCGAGGAATTCCTTCCTCGCCGTCCTCACAGCCTCCACATAGGACCGCAAATGGGCCCTATGGAGAAGACGATCGGAGACAGACCGAGTCCGACGCCAGCGTCGCTCTAGCCTCCTGCCCACACGCTTCATACACCGCAGCCCCTCAGTAAACCAAGGGGTCCTGCGGTGACGAGACCGAGGCAGAAGGCGCCTCGGAGCCACCCTGTCAATGGCCTCCTCCAGCAAGATGTTCCAATGCCGGACCAGCTCATCCACAGAGTGACCGTCCACATCCAGGGTAAGCTCCCTCAGGACCTCCTGGAACCGCTGGGGTTCCATCAGCCTCCGAGGGCGGACCATCCTAACTGGTCCCTTCCCCTTCTGGAGGGGGCGCGCTAAAAGACCGGCCTGAAGGAGGTAATGGTCCGTCCACGACAAGGGCACCGCTGTCACCTCCCCCACAACCGGACCCCCCGCCTCAAGGCCAGAGCCGAAGATCAGGTCGAGGATATGTCCCCCCACGTGGGTCGGGCAGATCACCTCCTGGGACAAGTTCATAGTTGCCATGGCGGCCATGAACTCCCGCTCCGCCCCAACAAGGCCGGCATCGGCGTGGACGTTGAAGTCCCCCAGAACCAAAGTCCTGGGGGAGCCCAACACCACCTCCGAGGCCAGCTCCGCTAGAGCGGTAAGGGATGCCGCCGGGCATGAAGGGGCCCGGTACACCAGCAGCACCCCTAGCTTGCCCCCAGCCAAATCGATCACCACGTGCAGAGCCTCTACACCCACAATCTCCGGCACTGGATACCTCCTAACAGGCCAGTCTTCCCTAAAAACAATAGCTACGCCTCCTCCCCGGCCGCTCATGCGGGGCTGATGCTGCACGGCATACCCAGCTGGAACCAGATCCGCCAAAGTTGGACCGGCCAGATCATCCAGCCAGGTCTCCGTGATGCATGCGAGGTCCACGGCCCCATCCAAGATCAAATCGTGAATAATCGGGGCCTTGTTCAATTATGGGCCTCCCAAGGGCAAGGAGCATGTCTCCTTACAGTCATGGGGCTTCCTGGTCTGGGATGTAGCTACCATGAAGCAAGGGAGCTCCTGGCCAACCCTGACCACACCCCACGCCACCAGCCTAGTTCTCAGTGAACCCTCTGTCTCCTGGAGCAACCGCAATCCCACTAGGAAGGAAGTTTTCAATAGGGATGGGAAAACAGAACGCCGTTCAGATGTTTGGATATTCGGTTGTTCGGTTCGAAACCCGAGTTCGGGTTTGACTGTTCGGTTCGGCCAAACATTTAAAAAAGTGCTATCGGTACCGAAATCGAAACTGAATTTTTTTTGGTATCAGTATTTTTGGCCCTGAAACCACCCCTGGTGGCCACCCCTGGTGTCAGGGAGTCTGCTCCTCAGCTGCCGCTCCCTTCCAGTCACGTTTTTCCCACCCAAGGTCACGTTTTTCCTGCCCCCAAACTCATTCAAACTCATCCAAACTTTTCCAAACTGTTCAGAAGTTCGAGCTTTTGGTTCAGAAGTTCGGTTCGGTCATCCAAACAGACTGAGTTCAGGCCGAACTCCGAACTTCCAAACTGTGTTCACCCATCCCTAGTTTTCAGAGTGGCCAGGGACATGACTAACACTCCCCCCCCCCTTCACTCTGAAAACTTTCTTCTTGGCGGGGCTGTTGAAGGGGTCTGAGCGCCACTAGAAAAGTTTCAGAGTGGGTGGGGGCAGAGTGTTGGCCCTGCTTTCCCCATGCCCCACTCTGAAAATTTCCACTTCCAACGGTCCCCCTTTGAGTTCAGGGCCCAGGCTCAGCTGAGCCCCCTTGCTTCATGGTAGCTACACCTCTGATGAGGAAGTCCCACTGTAGTTGATAGAACTCATGATCGGGCAGTTTCAGGGTTGCAGCTTTCATGACTAGTTTCACAGTGTGTGTTGGGATGTGGGGAAAAGCTTTATACATCTTTGCCTCCTTGGGCAGCTACACGTTTTGAATTTTTCTTTTGAGTGAGAGAGGTAATGGGTAAAAACAAATGAGACAGCGTTCAACCAGATTCCTAACCCGTGGAGGGCCAATGCAGCCCCCACTCATTGCCCAATTGAGGAGAGCTTAAAAAACATGCAGCCTCCCATGCAACTGACACACCTTCCCCCACCCCACTTTGGGCAGAGGAACCAAACACAAGGGCAGGACTCTGGCTCAGGAGAAACAGTTGCTGCTACCAGAAGCGAGATCAGGCCCTGGAGAAGTCCTGCCAGCCAGCAGCAGCCTGGAGGGGTGACCCCAGGGGGAGAGGCTGTAGCTGCAGCTGTGATAACCCTGGGCAGAGAGGTGGCTGCTGGGATCAACCTGGCTGCAGCAGCAGTCTCTCTGCCCAGGGTTATCACAGCTGCAGCTACAGCCTCTCCGCCTCGGGTCACCCCTTCTGGCTGCTGCTGGCCAGCACAGCTTCTTCTGAGCATGATCTATGCCACCATTGTGGCCCTTATCCTCAGTGCTCGTGGGGTGTAACAGACCGAGAGCGCACGTTAGCTTGGATTACCCTGTCTGGGCGAGCCTTAGCCCATGCCTCATTGCCAAACTTCTCCAGACAACACGTCTAGTAGCAGCCTGACACCTGCCCCATGGTGGGAATGGGTGAACATCTGGCAGCCACCCAACTGACAGGCACATGATTCATGGGTTAGGGAGGGCTATTGGCTTATTTGTTTTCACCCAGTAATAAGTGTCATAGGCCAGAGAGCAGAAACAAGTGTTAGGGGGGACAAAGGCAGGAAGATTTTCCCAAGACCAGAGTTGGCCATGGATAAAGGGACATGATATAACTGTGGAGAGAGAGGAACTAGGGGAGTCTAGAAAGAAACTTGATATGTGAGGAGCATATGTGCTAGAGAGATGAAGGAGAGAAAGAGTGTTTAAAAGGTTAAGATTGCGCTGCATATTTCTGTGGCCAGAAGGTTATGTTCCCACTAGTGAATACAATTGAAAAGAAAAATTGTAAATTTAAGGTACGCTCAGGCGTGAAACATAGGGTGAAAACAAACATGATGCTGGTCCGCTGTGGCCCAGGGCTCACTGCATGTGTGGTCTCACGTCACCAGAAGGTGGCCCGGAAGTGCCAAGGGCCAGATTCGCGGCTGGCCTGGAATGTGTCCCCTGCTCATTCTGGGCCAAGGGCCACCCATATGGGCCAACATGGGCCACAGCCAGGCCAGTGTGTCTCTTCAGACCCACCATCCCTTCCGTGGAGCAGGGGCTGTCATGGCCAATCTCTATGGCCAGATGCCATGGATGCCTGTCATGGCGGGGGGTACGGCAGGGCTGGGGTGCATCTGTTGCAACCCCACCCTACCCGGGCTGTGTAGATGGTGAGTCAGCTCTCCTGGAAGCCAGCATGTTTGTTCAGGGCTGCCCACTGACCCCAAGAATGGCCGCCACTGTATCCCGCCCCACCCCAGGTTGCAGAGCCTCTATGCTGGCCACACATCTGTTTTTACTCTGAGGGATTCCAAAATATGAAAGACAATGGGCTTACATGAGGTCAAACCACTAACACCTTTGGTCCATTTGAATTTATTTTACCTTGAAGTAACTGTCAAGAATAATAAAAGTCAAATTTTATGGTTCACCTTCTTACAGCTCTTCTTGATTTCTTAGATGGTTTTCTTACGACTGGTTCATTTTGCACAGATTCTCTCAAGTTCTTTCCTATGAAAAAAACATCTCATTGCTAGGATTTTTAGGTTTTCCATCTGCCTTTTAAATATGAAATCTCGTTCAAACATACATTAAACTGTGTTATGTCCCTTCCCCCCTTCTGCAAAAAATAATCTCCCTCAAAACACCTCTCCTCTCAAAAACCCACATACAAGATTGGCACACAGTATTCTCATATTTTTTCACATGTATGCCTGACTCCCAACTCTTTGGCTGGCATAAAAGTGTTGTTTCGGGCAAGCAAAGGGAAAGCAGGGAAACAGCACACTGAATCCCTGGTAGCACGCCTGGAAGGGAGGGGGGGCTCTGCTGGGAGCTTGGAGGGGTCTCAGGTAGCACGCTGGGATGGCCTCTGCCGGAGACCCTGGAAGAGCCGGATTTGGACCCAAATTTGAAACCCCTGCTGCCGTGTCAGGTTGTGACAATACTGGGCTAAAATGGACCATTGGTCTGACTCAGTTAGGCAGTTTAGTTTAGTTTAGTTTAATCTAGGGGCTTGGAGTAGAAGGCCCAGGTGGAATGGTAGAATACATACAAAAAACCTCTGTGCCATTCGCTAAAAAGAAGACAGCTCCTGATGTTAGTTTTCTCCTATTTTTATATAGTACTATTATTACAACCTATGCCAATACTTCTCTTATTTTAAGGAAATTAAGTATGTCTGTACTATACCCAACAACAACCTGACAGTATGAAAATGTTCTGAACGTACTACTCAGAGAATGTAAGAAATTGGTTCATGCATCTGAGCTAATTGGGTTAACCATTTTCAAATGTTAGTCTCAATGTAAGATATGCTGTTTAAAGTGCTAAATTAATTTCACAAGCCTCTTTTTAAAAAGTTCGGTTTTGCATTTTTGTTACTTGAATTGTACAATTGTGCAGAAATTAGATCAGAAAAAAAGCCACAAAATCCAGCATTTGGTTCATTCTGGGGCTGTAACTTGTGCTTGTGATTTTTGAGAATCGGCTGATTCTTGACCCGTTCTCGTGAGATTCTCGCATTTCTGAAAACCAGCTCTGTGCAGATGCAAAATAGCTGCCGCAGCCATTCTTCATATGTACAGCCCCAGTGGCCATTTTGACCATGTGCAGAGTGTTTTTAGGGTTTTGAGAATATCACTAGATTCTTGAGAAACCTCTGCACATTCACAAAATGGCCACTGGGGGCGCTCATGCACAGAATGTGCAGAGTGTTTTTTGAGGTTTCTTGAGGATCTTATGAGAATTTGGAGAACCCTTGCAAGAATGCGTGAGATCTCGACAGGGTTGCAAGAATCTTGCATGTTCTCATGAGAATGGAAATCCATTCTTATTTTACCTCTAATTCATTCCCCAAAGGGAGGCACGCTAGAATATATGGTCCATGACAATACTGGAAATTTCTTGGATGATGTGATGAACCAGAATACCTTTTCTTTATGAGACCAATCGGGTCCTTCATTTTTACCAAGGTGTATATTTTTTTTCATCACCTGCATCTGTCCACTCCACTTGTGCAAAGCTTTGAAGTTCAAAGTCTGTCACATTCTCTGTGTCAGGTGGATGGTGGATGGAAGAAGTAGGCCTTTTAACTTCAAAGATTAGTCTAAGGAAAGGATGGTTGTAGCTATAGAACAGAAACTGAGAGGAAACAAATCTTTCTTCCAGAGAGAGAAAGAAAACTCTTCCAAGGGAGCTGTACTATTTCAGCTCTTTTTAATCTTTGAACATAAAATGTTAGTGATAAAATATCAATAGAGGAGTAGCCATCAGTTTAAAATACATGGTAAGTCAAAATGCTTCAGGTTTCATTTTAGATATTTATTAAAGGTGGGTTGAAACTTTGAGTCATGTTTTATAATATTTTTTAAAAATGCATGTGGGTTGCTTTTGTAACTGTAAGATATTCAAGGCAAGGAGATTCTTTTCCCAAAATTATTTTGTGCAAAATATGTTGGGCACTTATGAAAACTTGAATATATGAGATGGCCCTAATACTTAATCAGCCTTATCAAATGTTTCAGATCTAATGTTCCCCAAATGCTCAGCAATCTACCTCTTATGCAGCTTCTCCCATAACCATTAAAAGGAAAAAGAAATGTGTGTACAAGAGGTCCACAGGTCTTAGTGGGGAAAGAAACCTTGCTTTTTTATTGAGGAATGCTTCAATCACAGAATTATTTTTTCAAAGAGTTTTTATTTGATACGTAAGAGCACGGATGCATGGGATTAAATTGTTTAGAACCAATAAACAGTATAATTTTGTTATCAGAGAATGTGAATTATGCCTAATTATAACAATGGTTTCTATGATGGTTTGAGACTGGCAAATCCACTTTCCATGTAAGTATTTAAGCCCACATTTCAAGATGAGAAAGTCTAGTTACTGTAGTTTTCTCTGTCCTCTACACTTTTATACATATTTTGACTACAATAAAGGAACATATATGGAATTTGTAGAACCTGAATAATTTAATGTGGACTACATTTCTAATGTAAAAACAGGTAAGTGTAAAATTAGGGTTGAAAAAGCAGCCCAGTTTGTTTCTTGCAAGTAAAACTCATAAACTCACATACCAGGACCAAGATCTCACTGGTACGAGTTCTTGGTGAGAAACAAAATCACTGCGCATGCGACAAAATGGTCACAATGATTTGATTTTTTTTTCCTTGCTGAGAACTTGGTAAATCAATTCTGCTTCTTGGTTCATCCCCCCACCTCTTCCTTCCTCTACTTCTTTTTCCCCTGCTCCTTCCTCCCTCACAACCCATCACTTCTCTCCAACCTCCGCACACTTCCTCCTCCCCCTTGACTACCTTCCCCCCTGCTCCTCCCCCACCCTCCCTATCTCTCACCTGCCCCGTCGCCCCCTTTCTCCCAGTCTTATCCCCAATCCCTGCCTTCCCCCTGATCAACTCCCATTCTCCTGCTCCCTTTGGAACTGTCACTCCTCTGCCAATAAAGCACCCTACATGCATGATCTCTTCCTCTCCCACCCCCTCCAGCTCCTAGCCCTTACTGAAACTTTCTTTTTTTTAAAATGAACTGGGACTTTGTAGGGCTCGGAACGCTGTTCCATACTGCTCCTTCTACCATAGCGGCGGGTATTGGGAGTACTTGAAAAGTTGATTCTGAGAAGATGGTCCTTAGATAGGTGGGTGAGACCACGCCGATCAGAGCCAAGGCCAGGACCCAGAAGGCACTATTGCAGGAGGAAGCGAGCCCTGATAGTTTGAGATAGTGTTGCCTGTCATTATTAACGTGTGAGCAGCACAAGTATCTTCCGGGAATACCGTGCCCTGACTGGTTGGGTGGTCCTGGGAACTTCTGTAGACTACAGATGTCCTCTCTAAAACGTTCATGGCAGGCAGCAGCGCTGGCTTCGTCACCAGCAGAGTTACATCTTAAACAACGTAAAATAGACTAATTTTTTCCTGAGACTTTGCTGTCCTCTCGGACACTTGCTACTGACACTGCTCCAACTTTATTTGAAAACCCTCAGGTGATTTCCGCTATTTCTGGAACTGTAACTGAAGGTGTGACTCCTTGTCCCTCCGACTCCTTGAATACCATTGTTGAACAGAATTACAGGAGGCTTCCAGCCCCGCAGGGGGGAGGTTCAAACCAGTCTGTGTTTCTAACAGAGCATGTTCTTATGACTGCCCATACAGTTCAGTTGGTGTTTAATCATATCAATGGTTTATCTAGTCAAATTGAGGATCTTTCTGCTACTGTTGCATTACTAGGCAGTAAGTTATTGCAGATGGTTGAACAAAAAACTACTATTGCTCCCAAGGGAGACATGGTTCCCTTAGAGTGTCTAAATAACTCAACTGGAAAATTAAATTCGAGAGTTAAGGGTTTTAAACCCCAGGAATTTTGGAGTAGACCTGACAGCAAATTTTCGATCTGCCCCTGTAAAGTTTTGATAAATATTCTACCATTACCACGGGAAGCCTACCTTGGTGGAATACCCCGTTGGACATAGCGGAACATTTAAGACTGATATTAAGACTACCAATTACCAGCAAGGTTATTCAATCAGTGGATCATATTTGCAGGGTCCAAAGACGCTGGACCCTGAAGATGGACCATCTTTAGCCATGCCTGGGTAGAGCATTTATTTAGACAGGGGCCATTGTTGAATACCCATGCAATTTATATCTCAAGAGTCTTTAAGGAGTTGTTGCCCGATAATACACAAGCCCTTGAATCTGGGTCTTCTAATCCCAAAAGTTTAGCCCTAGGGAAACCTATCTGTGGACCCTTTAACAACTTGGACAAGGGGGGAAAAGGCACATGTACCCCAGGAGACTACTTTAATTGACCTCTCAGAAATGGAAATAGAATCAGTTCTGGGTAAGCAGGGGAAGATCTCAGCTAAAAGTACAGCTGAACAGCACCCATTAATTTGTAAAAAACCTTTGCTTGCAGAACAAAAAGATGTACTCTCCCAAATGGAGGATTTATATGTCCGGCTGGGTTCTGCAACAGCGAAAGCAAATTCCTCAACTCCAGTTGGGGGGGTACCTAGCTTACATCACTCCTACAGTAAATTATCTAGTCCTGGGGGGCCCCCTTTAGATGTTTCTGTGACACAAAGCACCTCTATTAGAATAGGGAGATCAGCTGGTAGGGATGTAGCCTGTCTGTCTTGCATACACTTGGGAGTCCCAGATGAGCAGGTTTCACTGTCTTCCCTCCTTGATTTAGAAGAGGTAATTGGGAACCCTCCTAATCAAGGTCAATGCTGTTCCCTACAAACCCAGGACTTAATAGGGGCAGGTGCTTTGGTGATTTCTGAAATTCGCACGCCTGGCCAAAATGCCGGTTTGCCAGGGACTAGCCCGTTGTACCGATGAAATGAGGGGATTAGCAGGAAGCCTGATAACTTAGGAGAGTCGGTCATTCCTTGACAGTCCACAGGCGGTACGCAGCTCATTAAATTTTTGTGCTGGAATACTGTCGGCTAGAAGCAGCGTACGGCCGACCCAGAATTTATATCTTATCTGAAAGGATTTGATTTAGTGCTATTGCAGGAGACATGGATGGTGGGGGATCTTGCATGTCCACATTTTGAGGTCTTCAGTATACCAGCCACTGCCAATTTAAATAGAGGTAGAGCTAGTGGTGGCTTGGCTTTATTAAGCGCTTGGGGGTCACATGTGCGAGTCAAACTATTAGCAGCGTTCCAATCCTATTTTGCCCTTTGGCACTGTACTTTTAAGGGGGGGGGTGGTGGTTTGAGATTGTCTTAGCAAATGTTTATGTTCCACCGCTGTCCTCTTTATATTATTCTAAAGAAATATGGTCAGTAATATTGTCCCAGACCCAAAAGGCACTTAGGAAATTACCCTTAGCTGCTCTGATTATTGGGGGGGACTGGAACACAAGGATGGGAGGAAATGGACCATATTTGGTGGACTTAGAACTTGAAAAAGTCACTGTTCCACCATTTAACAACATATGCATGTCTAAAGACCAAAGTACAGGTTCAAGAACCCCGCTAGTTAAACATCTGCTGGTAGAACTCGAGTTGGTGATTTTAAATGGTTTAACTTCTGGTGACCATGAGGGCCAATATACCTATTATTCAGTACAAGGCTGTAGTGTTTTGGATTACATTATGGTTTCTGCTTCATTACTTATTTGTGTTCAGGACCTATGGGTAGCCCCTAAAATGGACTCTGACCATTTCCACTTGCAGTTATGGTTAAATAACCCCTTGCACAAATCTGTTATCTCGAATGGGGGACTAAGCTCTACTAGGGACAACCAGGTGGTGGGCTTAGGAAAGGATTCCAGACCAGTTAAGAAATGGTCTTTGCAGCTGGAGGCGGGATTTCTGAAGATGCTTGATTCTGACCAATGTACTTTGCTGCTCTCCCAATTAGTGGAGCAGAAGGGGAACGTGTTAGTGTTATACTCCGAGTTGATGAATTATTTCAGAACAATTCTTGTGACTGATAGGGTTCTCAACTATAAGCAATCCTTTCCTCATTGGTTTGACAGTGAATGTCATGACTTGAGAAGTAAATTGTGCAATAGTGTTCGACAGGTTAGAAGGCTCCCGACTAGATCAAATAGAGAATTCTTGTTGTAATGAGAAGAAGTTATAGAAATTTACTAGCAAAAAAGAAGAAGGTCTTCTGTTGGGAAAATTGGATGACCTTGTTATCTGCAGCTAACCAAAAGGACCAGAGTAAATTTTGGCACCTCATTAAACTTGCCAAAATAAATTCCACCCAATCTGTATTGTGCAAGATTGCGGCGGAGGTGTGGGAACAGCATTTTGAGTCTCTTTTTACAGCTCCAGCTGCCCTGGTGGTGACTTCCTGGGACTTTTTACCTGAATGGCCACCCGTGGAGGAAGAAGAGGTAATGGATTTGATAACTCAACTGAAAACTGGCAAAGCAGCTGGGTGTGACTTAATTTCAGCTGAAATGATCAAAAGCAATTCCCAATGGTGGACACAAATCTTGGCATCTTTATTCACTGTTATAAACGCTATGAGGAAGTTCCCCGCAGACTGGTCTAACAGTATTGTTTCTCTGATCTTCAAAAAGGGTGATCCTAAAGACCCAGCCAATTACAGGCCTATTAGCCTGCTTAGTATAATCAGCAAGCTTTACTCTAAATTTTTGCTGGTAAAATTTCAGCAATGGATGGATGACGTCTCTCTTTTGGGACCAGAACAAGCTGGGTTCAGAGCTGGGCATTCTACTTTGGGTCACATTTTTATTCTAAAACAATTATGTACTAGATCTTTGGACCCAGCTGGGAAGCAGGCTCTGTACCTTTGTTTTGTGGACCTAAGACAGGTGTTTGATACAGTCAATCGTGAATTTTTATGGAACAAACTTCTAAAGACTTCCATTGATCGGAGATTGTTTTATTTGATAATCAGTATTTATACAAATAACATGTTGCAGGTCCGTCATCACAATCGAGTCTTGACAAAGAAAATATCAGTAACTAGGGGAGTGCGCCAAGGGTGTATTTTGGCCCCGGCGCTGTTTAATTTTTTCATTAATAACGTTGTTGAATCCTTTGCATTGATTGATTCTCACCCCAAAAAAATTGTCGACAGGCGTATTCCTTTATTATTATACGCAGATGATGCAATTATTTTATCCCAAACCCCTATTGGATTGAAAAGAGGAATGACTGGATTTAATCTGTTTTGTCAAGCAGAAGGTCTGGCGATAAACCACAGTAAAACTAAAGTAATGGTAACAGGACGATCCACCCAGTCATATTATTGGCAAATGAGTGGACATGAAATTGAGCAGGTCCACGCCTACAAATATCTAGGGGTAATTTTTGCAGATACTTGTCTTTGGAAAGCCCACTACGCGGCGGTAATAACCCAGACGCCAGCTTCTGCTAGAACTATTCAAAGTTATTTCTACTTTAAAGGTGGCAAGTTGATAGCTCTGGCTTTACGTTTATTTAAAGCTAAAGTAGTGCCCCAACACTTATATGCCTGTGAAATTTGGGGTTTCCCCTTTTTAGATATGTGTGAGAAGGTACAGAATACCTTCCTAAGAAGTATATTGAGTGTTCCTCCAGGTACTCTCCAATTTTTTTTGAGGACAGAATCTCGTTTAAGTACTATTAGATCAAGGATGCTGTTTCTTATTGTCAAATTTTGGTTGATAACAATGATATTCCCCCCCCCCCCGATTTCAAATTCACTATTTGCTCTGCTTGTCACCAAGGGTTTGCGAGATGTATGGAATAGCAAAATCACTATGTTGATCTTTAGACTAGGTTTGTCACCTAGTGTTTTGGCTCCTCTTGGTTTGAAAGCAGCAATGGAGATTGTTAAGAGGAGAATTTCAGATCAAGAGCTTCAATCAGAACATTCACTACTAGGATCTCAAAAAATCTCCAGTATTTATCCAGATATATGTTATGGTAATAGTAATCAGTATTTACTCACCTGAGTTGATGCACACTTAAAGCATGCTTTAACATTGTTTAGGATGGAGCTGTTTCCCTCTGCTGTGGTCGAGGGACGCTATTCAAAGGTTGGGAGAACAGATATTGTACAAGCTGTAATCTTTGGCAGATAGAAATGATTAAGCATGTGTTCTTTTGTTGTCCATCATATGCTGATTTACGTTTAAAGTACTTGACTCCATATATAGGTTCGGTCTCAAACTGGCAACAAGATTTGCTTGTGAAATCTCTCCTTGGTGGTCTTGACTCAAAACATTCCAGGAAGACTGCTAGGTTCTGTTTTTTGGTGTTGTGTAGTAAACGTCATAAGTAAACTTAAAGTGTATTTTTTTCTATCTTATTTGCTGTACTTGAAGTTTCGTTCTTGGAATATTTTTATTTGTTAAGGCTATGTTGCTGCTTGTATATTTACATGTATATTTATTTGTAACGACCAAATTGGTTAAACAATAAACAAACTACTACTACTGAAACTTGGATCTCCCGCTCCGACTCTGTCACCACAGCTACCCTCTCCTTTGGGGGTCTCTCCTTTTCTCACCAGTCACGCCCCGAAGGCTGGGGTGGTGGCGTGGGCCTCCTCCTCACTAATTGCTGTCAATTCCAACCACTTTCTCCTCCCCCCTTCCTTCCCTTCCTTTGAGACTCACTCTGTGTGCCTCTACTCCCCCCTCCATCTCCGTGTCGCTGTCATCTGCTGCCCCCCTGGCTCTCTACCTTCCTTTTTCTCTGAATTTGAGTCCTGGCTCACTTCCTTCCTCTCCGGCAATACTCATCCTCAGTGACTTAAACATTCACGTTGATGTTCCTTCCCAGCCCTCCATCTCTTCCTTCCTCTCACTAGCCTCCTCCTTCAACCTCCAACTTTGGACCAACACCCCCCACCCATGCTAACGGCCATTCTCTTGACCGCGTCTTATCTAGGAACTGCTCTGTCTCTGATCTCTCCTTTTATCCTCATCCCATCTCTGACCACTTCCTATCCTCTTTCAATATCTCCCACTGTCCCCTTTCGTCTTCCCCTTCTCCATGCCCCTTCCATGACCTGCAGGCCATTAACCCCATGGACTTTGCCTTCTCTCTCTCCCCGGTTCTCCCCTCAGTCTTCTCCTCCTCCCCTGACTCTGCCATTTCTGCTTTCAATGCCTCTATTTCCACCACCCTTGACTCTCTTGCCCCACTATTCTCCTGCCCTGCCCACTACCACAACCCCTGTCCTTGGCTCACCCCAAGTATCTGCCACCTCTGCTCTTGCACCTGTGCTGCTGAACGCCTTTCACGTAGGGATGTGCGAATGCAGTTCAGAAGTTCAGAGTTCGGACCGAACTCGGTCTGTTCGGATGACCAAACCCGAATCCGAACAAAAACTGACCGAACTGAACTCAGTTCCAAACGTCAAAATGACCAAACAGTTCAATCAGTTCGGATCATGTTTGGGTGAGTTCAGGTGGCAAAAATGTGTCACTGGAAGGCAAAACGTGACAGGGAGGGGGCGTCATCTGAGGAGCAGACTTCCAGGCACCAGGGGTGGAGATGCTTGGAGTAGCAGCCAGACTGCCCAGTCACCATCCCTTTTTGCCTCAGACCACTGGGTTCGCAGTCTGCGATTGGCCACGGGCTAGGCTGCACAGAGCCAATGGGGCTTGTGGTGAGACGGGCGCAGCAAGAAACAATACTGATTGCCTCCCCCACTTCCCAACACCTTCTGAGTTAGTCATGGTTCCTGAACAGCAGGCGTTTCAGAAGGCTCCCTCTCCCAGCAGTTTTGTTCTCCTCAATCCATTGCAATCCTACTCCTATTTCACACATCCAACCCATCTACCTCCATATTATCATTTATTTAGCTTAGCTTAGATAGATTTAGGTGTTATTTTTTGTTTTTACCCCTCCCTGTGTTCCCTGTGTTCAATCTTCCTTCCTTCCTCCCTCCCCCCTCCATTGAATCATTTCCCTCTCCCTCTTATTCCATCCCTGATTATTCCCTTCCCCTGTTTTAAGTTTTGGATTTATTTAGAGTAGGATTATTATTATTGCATTTCAGTTTTGTACCCCTCCCTGTGTTCTTTGTGTTTCCCCCTGTGTAATATTGTATATATAGATAGATAGTTACTAGATAGATATACATAGTAGTTATCTTAGTTATAGAGATAGATAGAGATACAGTGTGTTTGTAGGACAAGGCCTTTGTAGTTAATTATTAGGATATTCCATTTAGTTCAATAGGTTTTAGAATAGTTAATAGTTAGATTTAGTGTAGAGATAGATAGATATAATATTAGATGTTAAAAAAATTAAAACATTAAAAAATTGTTTTTATAAAGTATCTGTGCATTCTTTTGGTGGGAGAAATGGAGAAGGGAAGTAGTAGAGGGTGAGGCCAGTCTGATGCCCGCAAGCCAGGCAATGAGGCACGTGGCAGAGCTGGCAGGGGCTGTGCCAGCAGAGTGCCAGCAGGCAGAAGCAGCAGCCCATCACCACGCCCCAAGCTGCGCAGGCCTGATTGTGGGTCTTCCTCTCCAAGCACTAGTAGAACTAGTGCTCCCAGTGGCACTAGGGGCCAGGGGGTTAGGCGTCACTTCCTGGCAGCATCCTCCACTGCCACGCAGGGCACTGTAATGCTTGTGTTGTAGGTGGCTGAGGCTGTCTCATCTTCAGGTGCAGGCGACTCAGTGTTTGAAGCTCCTCAGGGGTCATCATTGTCCCCCAACTCTCCCATAATTATAGAGGCAATCCCCTAAAGCAGTCCAGGGCTGATGGATCTCACCCCGGTTGCTAGAGGCAGGGCCCAATCCCCGGGCAATGGAAGAAGGGAGCGTAGTAGCAGCAGCAGCAACAGCAACTATAGGGGGCAGGGGAGAGTGCTGCTCGGAGTGGGAGCAGCATGGGGAGTCCAGCAACCTCCATCACTCTGTTTGGGGATAGGGGCAGCGATGCAGAGATTTCTGTGGAGGAGGTCTCTGTATCTGGTGCTGCTGAGGTGATGGCTGTCCCTCACCTCAACAAGCTGTGTCACCAGTGCCACTATGTCCTGCCCCTCCCAGGAGTACAACACCTGGTGCAAGCCAGAAAGCAGGAGGGGCTAAAAAATCATGGGTCTGGGAGCATTTTAAGGTGCAGGCAGATGATCCGTGGGAGGTGCAGTGCACTTTGTGCAATAAGGTGGTGAAGCGTGGGCAGGTGCTCACCAACCTGGGGACAACTGCCATGTCGAGGCACCTGAAATCATGCCACAGTGCTGCACTGTTAAGTGGTGAGGCAGGGTCAGTGGATCATAGTGGCTTCCTGACCCAAGCAGCTAGTCATCTGCCTCCTTCTTTGGGCAACCATCCTGCTCCAGTGGCTGCGTCTAGCAGCAGGAGCAGTATCACTGCTAGGGGGAGCAGCAGGAGCAGCAGCCTCGCCAGCAGCGTCAGCCCACAATGGAGAAGCTGGGATGGGGACATCTGCCAAGGTCATCGGCAACTGGAGGGCAGCGTGGCTTTCAAGAGAAAGCCACGCGCCTGTTGGGTGAGATGATCACTGTCAATGGCCAGCCCTTCTCCATTGTTGGGGACACCGGGGTTAAGCGGCTGATGGGGTTCCTGGGCCCACAGTTTAAGCTTCCGTCCCACACCACCCTGAGTTGTACCGAGATGCCAGTCCTGTATGGGGATTTAAAGGAGCGGAAGAAGGAGCAGCTGGCAGGGGCTGGGGGTGTCACTGTCCATTTCACCAATGACCTGTGGTCCAGCTGGGATGCCCAGCACATGTACTTGGTGGTGACAGCGCATGTTGACAGGACCCAGAGTCGGCATTTGACAGTGGCATGAAGGGTCCTGAAGTAGGGTATAGGTGGGCCATGCTTCAGGCAGAAGTCATGGACAGTCCCCACACTGCCAGGAACATAGAGGCAGCCCTGAATGCTGTGGTAGAGGAGTGGGTCACACCAGGTGCACCGTTCACCCCAGGGTGTGTGGTGACCGATAATGCAGCCAATATACTCAAGGCAGTCTGCAATGGGGGCTTCACGAGCATCCCTTGCGCCGCACACACCCTCCACCTGGTGGTCAAGGATGCTCTGGGCTTGGAGGATAAGGGGGTTGGGGAAACACCCTTAGATCCCTGATCCAGTGAGGGAGGGAGGTGGCTGGGTTCTTTAATTGCAGCATGAAGGGCAGCGAACTCCTCAGGGCCAAGCAGGCAGAGCAAGGCTGCCCAGTACACCAGCTGGTGCAGGATGTCTCCACCAGGTGGAATTCCACCATCCTGATGCTTGAGCGGTTTGTGGAACAGAAAGCCGCCTTGCATCAGGTGCAATTGGACACAGACAGCGGGGCTCCTCCAGGCTTCAATGGGGCAGAATAAGAGATCCTTTCCCAGATGGTCTTCATTCTGCGACCATTTCTTGAAATGACGGAGACCATCAGCTCCTCCACGGAAACAATCAGCTATGTGACCCCTCTGGTCCAGAGTCTCCTCCGGAGTTTTGAGGAGATTATGCAGGGACAGAATTGTGGCCCTCGAGGCAAGAAGTAGGGCTGTAATGGAAAGTTGCAGCGGTAGCTATTTCAGCTGGAAACAGCGTTTCCACAATTAGTGGTACGGCGTGGCAGAGGCTTTCATTCAGCTAGTTTCATTCCGCTACTTCCACAGGCTTCACAAATATCAGAAACATGGCATTTTCGCTACTTCTGCCATTCTGCCAGAGCCACGAAATAGCGGTTTTCCAACAGTTTCTGACAATTACACAATTTTTCCGATAGTTTCCGAATTTGCAGAATGCCGGCGGAATTAGCGGAATGTCGGCAGAAAAGTTGCGGTGTGGTGCGGGCAATTCTGAAATGGCGGAATGGAATCGTGGCGTGGTAAAAGCTGCTGCCACATCAGCCCTAGCAAGAAGCTGGGGGCTGAGGTGGTTGGGCTGGTGCAGAAGCTCAAGACAGGCCTGAAGGCGAGGTTTGATGAGCTACAACTGCGGGGGGAATATGTTTTGGGAACAATGCTGGACCCCAGGTTAAAGGGCAGCATGGCATGCAAGTCATCCCTCTATGGCCTCTGGAAGGATGATCTTGTGAGGAGGGTCCGGAAGGCAGAGCGGGCTCTTGAGAGTGCGCGGCAGCAGCAGCAGCAGAACGCTGGATTCCCTTCACTCCCTTGGCTTTTGTGGCTCTGTTCATAACTGGTTCTCCTCCTACCTCTCTGACCGCTCCTTTAATGTGTCTCTCTCCAACTCCACCTCCTCCTCCTTCCCCCTCTCAGTTGGTGTTCCTCAAGGCTCTGTTCTTGGCCCTCTCCTCTTCTCGATCTATACCTCATCCTTAGGCAAACTCATTGCCTCCCATGGCTTCCAATACCACCTCTATGCTGATGACACTCAACTCTATCTCTCTACTCCCTCTCTCTCTCCCTCTGTTCAAGCTCGTCTCATCAACTGTCTCTCTGACATCTCTACCTGGATGTCTCAACGTCAACTCAAACTCAACATGGCTAAAACTGAACTCCTTATCTTCCCCCCTCATCCTTCCTCTCCTTCCTCACTGTCAATAACTATTGATGGAGTCACCATCCTGCCTGTCCCCCAAGCCCGTAGCCTAGGCTTCATCTTTGACTCAGCCCTTTCTTTTAAACCCTACATTGACTCTGTTGCTAAATCCTGTCGCTTCTCCCTCCATAACATTGCTAAGATTCGCCCTTTTCTCTCTGTCTCGTCTGCCAAAACTCTTGTTCATGCTCTGGTCATCTCTCGCCTCGATTACTGTAACCTCCTTCTCACTGGCCTTCCCCGGTCTCACCTTTCTCCCCTCATCTCTGTCCAAAACTCTGCTGCCAGGGTCATCTACCTCGCCAGTCGCTTCGACCATGTGCAGCCCCTCCTCTCTTCGCTTCACTGGCTTCCCCTTCCTGAACGAATCCTGCACAAGCTCCTAGTCTTCACCTATAAAGCTCTTCACAACCTTGCTCCCCCCTACCTCTCTGCACTTATCGCCCTCCATACTCCAGCCCGTGCACTTCGCTCCTCCTCTGTCCCTTCTCTCACCCTTCCACGCCTTCCCTGCTCCCCTAAGCGCCTTCGTCCCTTCTCACTTGCTGCCCCCCATGCCTGGAACTCCCTCCCTGTCCACATCCGCCTTGCCCCCTCCCTTCATACCTTCAAATCTCTCCTTAAAACTCACCTCTTTCGCTCTGCTCTGTCTGACTCTTTATCCTGCTGAGCCACTATTCCTATACCTACGATCTGTTTACCCTTATCCTTGCCACATGGACCTGCCTGCTGTCATTCTCATCGTAACCAAGCCAAGTACGTGCACTTGAGACCTCGCATCTTCATGAATGTTAGACCCCTTGTCTCTCCCTCTGTTCCCCTTCCTATGTCTCTCCCCCAGCTCCTGTCGCTCAGATTGTAAGCCCTAGGGGCAGGGACCGTGTCTATTTTATTACTTTGTAAAGTGCCATGTACACTGCTGGCGCTATATAAATGTTTGTTAATAATAATAATAAAATGGTGGGAGCAGCCAACCCTTTCAGTCAGTGGGGTCTATCCCTGCTTCCAGGCCTAGCGGTAGAAGCAGCAGCAGCAGGATCAGCAGTAACAGCAGCAGCACCCCTACTGCCAGCAGCTCCTCCTCTGCGCAGCCCACTCTGGGGGGCATGGGGCCCATCACAAAAGGGAAGACAGCATGGCTGAGGGCAGTGGGGGCAGTGGTGCCCAGGGACAGCTATGAGAGGGAGTACGATGGCACCTCAGCAGCAATCGAGACCTACCTGGATGAGGAATCGTGCATCAGTCTCAGCAGCGATCCCTTGGCCTACTGGGCTGTCAATATTAATGTGTGGCCGGCCCTGTCCAAAGTGGCCTGGGGATTATTGTCCTGCCCACCGACCAGTGTCCCCAGTGACTGGGATGTTCTCTGTGGGGAGGGACATTTGCTCCCTGCACCGCCTGAGACTGGGGGCCAAGATGGTGGAGCAGCTGTTGTTCCTAAAAGTGAACCTTCTGCTGCTGGGATTCCCCGAGCTGCCCCTGGACAAGGAGTGATGGTACAGTGGCACACGCCATCCCATGCCAGGGGCAGTCTTGGGACGGGGCTCCTCCTCCTCAATCTGGGCTAGGGCTACTGCTCCTATGCTGCTCAGGTGCTGTCCCTCCCTCCCAATGCCTGACACTGCCTCCACCCCCCTCTCTCTCATACTAGACGGTCTTGGCCACCTTATCTGACTGACCTCATGACGCAGGGTGGCATTGGGAAACAAACTGTAAGCCTGACAGCCGGTCTATGGCTACAAGATCTCGGCCTGCCTATGTGACGCTGACTGGCTCTCGCTCTTTCACGCTGCACAGTCTTTGCTAGCCTATCTGAATGCCCTGATGCCAATGTCCCAGCCTGCCTACCCTACTGCCTCCCATGCCACACTGCCTGTCTTCCTGACCAGCTTGCCACCAAGCTCAAAGCATGCCTCAGTCCGCCTTCCTGTCTCCCATGCCAAGGTGCCTGTCTGCCCACCTAGGTTGCCTAGCTCAAAGCCTGCACAAGCCCACCTGCCCTACTGCCATTCATGCCATGCTGCCTGCCTGCTCGCCCGCCCAGGTTGCAAAGCTCGAACCCTGCCTCAGTGTCTGCTGCTGCTAGTGCAAATGACCCCCAGGCCTATATGCTGTCTGTGCAAAGGGTTCTGTACGATGGCAACCCACTGTCTCCTTTTTTTTTTTTTCCTTTAAAGAGTTTTATTTGTATTTGCAATTACATTATACAATTCTACATCTCACATACATGGAATAACTCCACCACCACGTGTAAGGTACATCTTGTTCAATACTGGGATGGTCAGACTTCTTAACTGCGTCAGAGTTCTAATAGGTTCTTGTATTCTTCGTTCTTCAGCTCTTTTCCTTCTAGAGTCTTAATGATTGACGTCCATGTTTCTTTGAAGCTCTGCGCCTCTCCTTTCAGTATGTAGTGCAACTTTTCCATTTTAAACATATACCATAGTCTGTCAGATCATTCTGTAATTGAGAGCTCTACAGACCCTTTCCAGTGCCTGACAATGACATTCAAAGCTGCCAAAAACATCATATTACAAGCCTTTTGATATGTCAGCTTTTCCCTTGTCTCCGGGAATAAACCCAACAACGCAATCTCTGGTTTAAAAGGCACCAGTTCCCCAGCCACCATATTAATCTTTTTCCATATCTTTCCCCAAAACACTTGTAACTTACTACAACCCCACCAGCAGTGTAGATAGTCCCCTCTTTCTCCGCAGCCTTTCCAGCACTTGCTTTTTTCCCCAGCGGCACCTGAATTAAGTCTTGACGGGGTCAAGTAGAATCTTGTGATCAGTTTAATCTGAGTTTCTTTAACCTCAAGGGAGTATGAGCATGAGTTCATATGCTGCCAGATTTTTTTCTTGTCCTTTTCTCCTATGTCAATTTTTAGCTCCTTACTCCATTTTTCCATATATGCTACTGACTCTCCATACAATAGGCTCTTCAGCTCCTTGTATATCCTGCCTATCCTGCCAGTTGTCTTATTTTGCATTAAAAGTATTTTCTCCAATTTAAAGGGCTCCCTGCTGAAACTCTCCCTATTCTTTTGGCATGTTCCCCAGTGCCGCAACTGTAGGTATTGAAAGGGATCTATTTCTTCCTGGAGTGCTTCCTCTAGCCTTTGATGTAGCAAAAATCTCCCTCCTGAGTATAGCTGCTGCATTCTCAGGATGCCGTTTTCTCTTAGCCTCATTCTCATCTTAGGGGCCAGATTTTTCTGCTCTTAGCCATCTCAGGAAATTTCCTTCAAAGCCCATCTCCTCTAATACCGCAAATAAGCAGTCTGGTTCTACAAAATCAAAGGCCTTCTCTGCATCAGCAGCAATAACCATAGCTGGGATTTTCTGTTTCCGAATTTCATAAATGATATCAATAGTTTTCCTAATGTTGTCTTTACCTTGTCTATCTGGTATGAAACCTGACTGATTTTTATGAATTATCTCGCCAATTATCTCTCTCAATCTAGTGGCAAGTATTTTAGAAAATAGTTTGAAGTCTGTATTAAGTAGAGAGATGGGCCTGTAGCTGCTACATTGTTCTGCCTGTCTGCCTGGCTTATGAATCAAAGTGATCATTGCTTTGTAGAATCCTTGTGGCATTTTATTTTAATCCAAAATGTTATTAAAGACTTCTGTGAGGTAGGGTGCAATTATTGCTGAAAAGGCCTTGTAAAACTCATTTGGAAAGCCATCAGGGCCTCCCGCCTTATTATTTTTGGAGGCTGCTATCGCCTCTTTCACCTCTTGCTCTGTTATTAATGTGTTGAGGAAATTGCCTTGAACCTCATTTAATTTAGGCAGCTAAATACTCTCTAAAAAGGAGGATATTCTTGCACTTTCTGGTTTTTGGGAGTTGTAAACTCCCTTGTAAAATTCCAAGAAGGCTTCCTGTATGTGAGTGGCATCTGTTCCCCTTTTACCCTTGCTGCCCTGAATTACTGATATATGCGATTTTCTTTGTTTGCTTTTTACTAACCTTGCCAAGGTCCTGCCTGCCTTGTTGTTGGTCTCATAAAAGTGGCATTTAATTTTCTGGAGTTGATTTTTAATTTTTTCCAATTCAGTGCTTTTAATAATTTCTTTGTTTTTTACTATCTCATGCTTTAAGGCAAGTGATGGTGCTATTTTATTCTGTGCCTCTAGTTTTTGCAGTTTTGCATAGGTTTTTTTGATTAATTTCCTTTTTTCCTTTACTTTTTTAGCTTGTAGAGCGATTATTTTCCCCTTGATGACCGCTTTTGCAGCTTCCCAGAGGATTGCTGGGGATCCAACTGAGTTCTTATTGAACTCAAAGTACTCCTCTAGGTCTTCCTGTATCTGTTTAATATTTGCCCCACTGTTCAGGATGTTTTTATCTAAATGCCAATTACCGCTTCTCAACTCTCCTCCTCCTGTCTTCCCAAAGATGATAGCCACTGCATTGTGGTCTGACAGGACTGTAGGGATGATAAGACATTTCTGACATCTATGGGCTTCTGTCCTCTCTGTTAGAACAAAATCTATTTGTGAGTAAGTGTTGTATTTGGCTGAATAGAAGGTATAATCCCTCCCTTTACCATTAACCTGTCTCCATATATCAACCCACCCATATGATTCAATTAACTTAGCAATTTTCTTTTGCTCCCCTTTGGGCTCCTTTAACCCCGAGTGATCTAACTGCGACAGGGTGACATTAAGGGGTACTTTCAGACATGACGCTAACCACCCTTTAACCACCCTTGGTGGTTATTTATGCATGTTGCAGGGTTGTATTGGTGCCCTATGCAACCCTGAAACATGCATAAATAACCACCAAGGGTGGTTAAAGGGTGGTTAGCATCATGTCTGAAAGTACCCAAGGTCTCTCCCTGTATAATGACCCACCCTTTTGCATTGTCAGCTACTTTCTTGAGATACATTTCAAAAAATTTCAGCCCCCCTTCATTCGGGGCATATAAATTCACCAGTGTTACCCAGTTCCCTTCCAGCTTCCCAATCACACACAGGAACCTTCCCAGCCTATCCTTGATGATTTTTTCTGCCATGAAGGATTTCCCTCTGCAAAAACCAATTATGACCCCTGCCTTCTTAGAATTACAGCAGAAGGAATATATTTCACCCATCTTAGCATTCATGAACCTTTTCACATCTCTGTCCAGTAGATGTGTCTCCTGTAAGAAGAAAACTCCTGCCCCCTGCTCTTCTATTAAATTCCTGACCCTTTTCCTCTTTTGAGGGAATTTTAGCCCTCTTACATTTAGAGTAATCGTTTTAAGTTCTCCCATTGCATCCTACTGACATATTCGTGACCTTGCAGCCCACATCTTATGTACATCTTATGTAATTTTCTAAACATCTTATGTAATTTTCTAAAACGCTTCCTTGCTGTTTCCCTTGTGTTCAGCCCAGTCTGTTGAACCTTTAAAAATCTTCTGACGCTTCTCTTATAAATTTTCCACTCTAGGCCATTCTCCCTCTTCCATTTAACTGGCATGTACCTCTCCTGTCCTCCTCCATCCCTTATAATTAACTTTTCCCTTTCCCACCCTTGTCCCTCCCCCCTCCCCACCATTGTTGCCTGCCAACCTAATGCTTGGTCAGGCCTCTCCTTACATCTCATCCTCCAAGGATCTGCTGGAACAACTTTACATCTGAGTTTAAACACTGCAAGGTGTCTCCCCCCGTTTCCTCCCCCCAGCGCTCTGCATAGAATTCCCTATGCATATCATAACTTATGTTTAAACCAGTTTACTATAAAGCAACTTTTTGTTTTCCCTAGTTCCCTTCAGAAGCTCTGAAATTCACAGTGTCCTTCAGTTTCTTTTATAAAACATTCACCTCCACTGTGCATTTCCCCTTTACTTATACCTCCCTTGTTGTCTGGCTCAATGACCCCACTGTCTTTTATGATTCAGCCGGTGCTCTGGACACTGCAGGGATGGTCAGCAGAAAAGCCTCCAAGTCCTCCGTGCTCTCAAAGATCTTTCTGTTTCCTCTGCTCACAATCATCATTTTAGCTGGAAATATTAGTTGGGGCTTTAGGTTTCTTTCTAGCAGAGTCCCAAAGTATTTATTCCACTTCATTCTTTTCTTAATGGTTTCTGCTGCATAATCTGGGAATATTTTCACCACCTTCTGCTTGTATGTTAGGTTCTTTTTGATCCCAGCCCTCCTTAAAATTTCTTCTTTCACTTGGTATTTAGCAAACTTCACAATTATGGTACGTGGCCATTCATTGTCATTTTGTCTCTGGTGCCCAATTCTGTGGACTCTGACAATTTCAGCATTGTGCATATTACCATCATCAGGAAAGTTTTCTCTCAGCACCTCCCATATTGTCTCTTCTATCTTTTCTGATCCATTTATCTCTTTGACCCCATTAATTCTCAGATTGCCCCTGCAAGACCTATTCTCCAGGTCCTCGCATTTCTCTTGCAGGAAGACATTTTCCCTTTTAAGGGTTCCTAGTTTGGAACAGTGCTGGATTGATCTTCAAGGGAGGAAATCCTGCCCTCAGCCACCTCTATCCTCCTGGCAAACTGTTCCATTTTTTTATTTCCCTCATCTACCGAGCTCTTGATCTTCCTCATCTCTGTCTTTAGTTCTTGTTTCATCCCCAAGAGAGTTTTGTGTAAGGATTTGAGCTCACCCTCCTCCTGGTCAGTATCGGTTGAGCCCTGCTCCCCTTCAGACTCACGCTCTGCCGCCGCCATTTGCAGGCTCCTGTTCCCGCTTTCTGAGCCTCTGGGCCCCACACTGATTTTTTTTCTGGCAAAAGTGCTCCGGCGCATTGCTTTGGGACAGCTTTTGCTTATTTTTGCTTCTCCCTGCCATTCTTCACTGTCATGGAGGGTTTTTTTCTATTTTTGAACTGTTACCAGCTTGATTTAGCACTGGGGGTAACGGAGCTCAGACGGGTCCCAGCTAGCCACTCTGACACATGTGCGGATCCCCCAGGCAACCCACTGTCTCCTGGTGCCAATAGCCCCCAGGCCAGGCCTATATGCTGTTTGTGTCAAGGGTTCTGTACCCTGGCAACCAATGTCTGCTGGTGTCAATGGCCCCCAGGCCAGACCTATATGCTGTCTGTAGCAAGAGTTCAGTACCCTGGCAACCAATGTCTGCTGGTGCNCAACCAATGTCTGCTGGTGTCAATGGCCCCCAGGCCAGACCTATATGCTGTCTGTAGCAAGAGTTCAGTACCCTGGCAACCAATGTCTGCTGGTGCTAGTGCCAATGGCCCCCAGGTCAGGCCTATATGCTGTCTGTGCAAAGGGTTCTGTACCCTGGCAACCAATGTCTGCTGGTGCTAGTGCCAATGGCCCCCAGGCCAGGTCAATATGCTGTCTGTGCCAAGGGTTCTGTGCCCTGAATATCAATGTCTGCTGCTGCCAATTCCACCCATGCTGTCTGTGCCATGGTTTCTGGGGCCCGTCATTCCTCGCACAGAGGCAATGTCATTCCGCCGAATAAAGAAACAGCCACTCCAGCCCCAGGACCCACAGACAGTGTTCTGGGGCTATGTGACCAGCAGGGAGGGATGTGGCCAATATCTATAAGATGCCACCTTAGCCCCAGGACCCACAGTCATTCTTCTGGGGCCATCATTCCTCACACAGAGAGCCTTCGTTCCACCGCATCAAAAAACAGCCACTCCAGCCCCAGGACCCACTATCAGGGTTCTAGGGCTACGTTACTGGCAGGGAGGAATGTGGCCAATATCTAGAAGCTGCCACTCCAGCACCAGGATGCAACATCATGGTTCTGGGGCCGTCATTCCTCGCACAGAGAGCCTTCATTCCACCGCATCAAGAAACAGCCACTCCAGCCCCAGGACCGCCATCAGGGTTCTGGGGCCAAGTTACAGGCAGGGAGGGCTGTGGCCAAGATCCAGAAGCTGCCACTCCAGCCCCAGGACCCAACATCATGGGTCCGGGGCCATCATTCCTCGCAGAGAGAGCCATTTTTCAATTGTATCAAGAAACAGCCGCTCCAGCCCCATGACCCACTGCCAGGGTTCTGGGGCTATGTTACCAGCAGGGAGGGCTATGGCCAATATCTATAGGCGGCCACTTTAGCCGCAGGACCCACAGTCATGGGTCTGGGGCCGTCATTCCTTGCACAGAGAGCAAATTTTCCAAAGTATCAGTAAACAGCCACTCCAGCCCCAGGACCCACCACCAGGATCCTGGGGCTATGTTACTGGCAGGGAGGACTGTGGCCAATATCTATAAGATGCCACTCCATCCCCAGGACCCACCATCATGGATCTGGGGTCATCATTCCTCGCACAGAGAGCCTTCGTTCCACCACATCAAGAAACAGCCACTCCAGCCCCAGGACCCACCATCAGGGTTCTGGGGCCAAGTTACAGGCAGGGAGGGCTGTGGCCAAGATCCAGAAGCT
>QEPC01014630.1:1052633-1073408 GCA_003113815.1 Sphenodon punctatus
CACCCTCTCTCTCTCTCTCTCTCTCTCTCTCTCTCTCTCTCTCTCTCTCTCATACTAGATGGCCTCAGCCGCCTTATGTGACTGACCTCATGATGCAGGGTGGCATTGGGAAACTGTAAGCCTGCCAGCCAGCCTCTAGCTAGACGATCTTGGCCCGCCTATGTGACTGGCTCTCTCTCTCTCGCACTGCACAGTCTTTCCAAGTCTATCTGAGTGCCTTGCCAAGGTCCGAACCTGCCTTCCCTACTGTTTCTCATGCCACACTGCCTGTCTGCCCGCCCGCCCAGGTTGCAAAGCTCGAACCCTGCCTCAGTCTGCCTGCCTCTCATGCCACGCTGCCTGTCTGCCTGCCCAGGTTGCAAAGCTCGAACCCTGCCTCAGTCTGCCTGCCTTCTGAACATGCCACACTGCCTGCCTGTCTGCCCAGGTGGCCTAGATCAAAGCCTGCCTCAGTCTGACTGCCTTCTGCTCATGCCACACTGCCTCTCTGCCCACCCAGGTTGCAAAGCTCGAACCGTGCCTCAGTCTGCCTGCCTCTAATGCCATGCTGCATGTCTGCCTGCCCGCCCGCCCGCCCGCCCAGGTGACCTAGATCAACTCCTGTCTCAGTCTACCTTCTAGTCATGCCAAAATGCCTGTCTGCCCGGGCTGTGGGCAAAGCTGAAACCCTGCCCCATCCTGCCTGCCTCTCATGCCACGGTGTCTGTCTGCCTGCCTTGGCAACCCTGGGTGATTTGCCCCACTGGCCTGGTAATCCTGCTGTCTGCTGGTCCATGGGTGCTCTGCCCTGGCCAATCCAAATGTGCCCACGCAATCTTGCTACTGCCATCTGCTTCTGTATGGTAGCTCTTCCCTGGCAAACCCTACCATCCTGGCTCCATGGGTGATGTGCACAGGCAAATCCTGCTGCAGCCATCTCTGCTGTGCCACGGTTCTGTGCCCAGTCAATCCAATGTCTGCTGCTTCTGCCAATGCTGCGTCTGCTGTCTGTGCAATGGGTTCTGTGTTCGGGCAATCCAATGTCCACTGCTGCTGCGAATACCACCTCTGATGTCTGTGCCAAGGGTTCTGTGCCTGGGTAATCCAATGTCCTCTGATGCTGCCAATGCCACCTCTGCTATCTGTTCCATGGGTTCTGTGACTGGGCAATCCAATGTCTGCTGATGCTACCAATGCTGTCTGTGCCATGGATTCTGTGCCCTAGCAATCCAATGTCTGCTTCTGCTGCCTCTGCTGTGCCATGGGTTCTGTGCCCTGGCAATCCAATGTCTGCTGCTGCTTCTGGTACTGCACATCAGCCATTTGCTCCTCAGTCTTTTAGATGGCCATAGCTTGGATGAGTGCGCCGGCGGCTGGTTGAACATTACAATGGGGCAGAAAGGGAGATCCTGGTTCACACACTGTTCATGCTGAGACCATTCCTGGCCATGACTCCAGCGTCTCCGCTGCTCCAGATTTAGGGATCTGAACCAGACTCCCTTTCGATCGGCCGAGGGCAATGGAGGACATCAGCGATCACCCGTCCCTTCGGAACGGTGCTTGCCTATCTCTTAGGACCAACTGTTCGCACATCCCTACAGATCATATGGGCCATTTCCGCAACACAATCATCCAGGTAGCACCTGTTGAACTTCATCAAGTTGACTAGAACAAGAAGGAACTTGGAAGATAAACCAACATCCATCCACTGCAGGACAAACTCAGCCAGCTCTTCCTGCAGTTGCATGATGTATCTTCCATTATCCATGAGGGTCTTGAAGACTTCAAGTTCTCTGCCACTGCTCCACCGATGCCTGCCAGCCTGCAACGCCCAGCCAAGCAGGGGTGCCATCCACCAAGCCCTGTCCGGGCCTCTGTTGCTGCTCCAACAATTCCACTCCAGCCCCAGGACCCACCCTCAGGGTTCTGGGGCCTACGTTCCAGGCAGGGAGGGCTGTACATCCACGTCATCTAAAAGCTGCCACTCTAGTCCCAGGACCCACCCTCAGGGTTCTGGGGCCGTCATTCCACTCACAGAGAGCTGTCATTCCACTATCAAGTAACAGCCACTCCAGCCCCAGGTCCCACCATCAGGGTTCTGGGTCCTACATTCCAGGCAGGGAGGGCTGTCCATACACATCATCCAGAAGCTGCCACTTCAGTCCCAGGACCCACTGTCAGGGCTCTGGGGCCGTCATTCCGCTCACAGAGAGCCATCATTCCACTTCATCCAGAAGCTGTCACTTCAACCACAGGACCTACCCTCAAGGTTCTGGACCATCATTCTGCTCATGGGGCACTGTCATTCAACCTTTTCTTTATGAGTTAGCAACCTATTGCTCATGGCGCAAGAGAGAGAGAGAAAGAAAATCTCCTCACTGCTAGAAGGAGAGACAGACACAGTCCCACCCATGCTGTCACCTGCAGTATATGGCCAGAGAGAGAGATAGGGAGAGAGAGAGAGGCTCCCTGCTAGAACAAGAGAGATGGGGGTGCAGGGAGTGAAGTGTATCCAGCTCAAGCTGTCACCTGCCAGAACCAGTGAGAGCTCTCATCTGTGCTCATTCTCAGTGCCCACATCCAGCAGTAAACCTACAAGAATGAGATGGAAATAACACACAACGTATTATATGTTCCTGCCTGTGTGCATTCCTGTATGGCTACCACCTATTACATGATTGAATGAAGTGTGCCCAATCATGTACTAATTCTAGGGACATCATTCAACTCCCATGGGCTGTCATTTCACTGCATTAAGAAGCAGCCACTCTAGTCCCAAGAACCATCAGACATCTGGGTTATTGGGCCATCAGTCCACTGCATCTGGGAGCAGTAGATAGGCGGGTCTATGTATATGCGTGCCGCATGTTGTGCGTGCCTGGGTTAAATAAACAATGTTCTGGGATATTGGTCAGGGTCTCCTTCTTCCATAAAATTAAGCCACCCTGTAGTGTTTAAGGCAGCAACTAACTCTGATGGCCTTGAGCTCCTCTCTAGGCTTAACAGCACTCTCCCCTTTCAGAGTGACAGTTCCACCAAACCCTTTTTAGGGATATGAGACAAGTACATGTGGGGATGGAACACAGGGTGACTTGGTGAGAATGATGAGAGCCAGCACTAGGAACCTTTATTTACGAGGTAGCAACCTGCTGCCAGTGCTCATGGAGAGAGAAAAAGTCTCCCTGCTGCTAGAAGGAGACAGACAGACAAGCTCCCACCCATGCCATCACACCTGTAGTACATGTCCAGAGAGAAAGGGAGAGATAGGCTCCCTGCTGCTAGAATGAGAGAGATGGCGGGGGGAGGGAGGAGTAAGAGGTGCATTTGGCTCAAGCTGCCTGATCTGTGTTCATGCACAGTGTCCATGTCCAGCAGCAAACCTACCAGATTGAGATGGAAATAACACACAATGTAATAATTATGTGCCCCTGCCTGTGTGCCTCCCTGTACCACCTGTACCACCTATTGAAATGATTGAATGAAGTGTGCCCAACCAAGCACTAATTCTAGGGACATTATTCAACTCCCATGGGCTGTCATTCAACTGTACCTGAAGCAGTCATGCCATTCCCAGGAACCTGGGTTCTGGGACCATAATTCCAGTCATGGGGGGGCTGTTATTCCATTCCACTGCATCCAGAAGTATTCAATCCAGTCCCAAGAACCATCATCTGGGTGCTGCTACTGTTTGTTCCTGACTGGCCAGTAGCCACCGGCATCTGCCTGCCAGCCTGCCCCCCTGCCAGCCTACTCCTCCGCAGCCCCTGCATCAGAAATAGCCTCTCTGCCCACCCGCCGCCTGCTGCCTGCTGCCAAAAAGTCTCTCTCTCTCTTTCTCTCTGGCATCCCCTCACAGGAAATATGATATCCCTGGCTGGCTGCTCTACCTGGGGCGCTGTCTGCAAGTCTCCCCCCACCCCCGCTCAGGGGTGATCTTTCTACGAGCTGAACACACCTCTCCACTCTAGGGCTTCAAAGGGACCAATTGACAAATGTAGCCAAGTATTATATATCCCAACTTGGCTTCCCAAGGCTTCCCCCCATGTGGCGAACTCTCTGTGAGAGTGGGCAGTGCACCTAACTATGCCCACTTATGCCTCTGCCAGACTGCCACAGCCTCTCTCTCTCTCTGGCACACCCACACAGACACAAGCCCTGCCCCTCCTGGAGGGCCGTCTGCAAGTTGAGACCCTACTGGCACAACCTGGGGCTAATATGCTACATGTGCTGATGCTGTCAGGTAGGGATCTGACAAACTGTATATACAATGAGATTCTGCCACCTGCCAGAAGCAGCACAGAGGGAAAAAAGTTTGGATAGGTCAAACAAAGCTGGTAACAAATATAACTTTTATAAAAACTTTTTAAACAACATACCTTATAACTCTGTAAAACAAAAAACAAGCATTAATATATATACAAAGAAAGGAAAATAAATTGGGGGTCTGTGGGCCTGTGCCCCAGAACGTGGGGGAAAGGAGAAAGGGGTGCATGGGACCAAGGGGTGGGCAGCATGTCCTCCTCCGCCTCAAAGCCATGTTCCTGGGCAACGTCCAGGGCCCATGTCAAGGACGCCTTCCATTTGGCAACCGACTGGTAGTACAGTTCGAGGCCTTCCTTCTCAGTGTGGAGGTACTCTGCATATGCCTCCGCCTTGCACTCCCTTACTTGGAGCTCCTTGAACCGTTCCACCAGCCAGACCTCCATGGTGCAGGCTTGGACCCTTAACCTGTCAATATATTTGTTTGTGGTCCTCTCCAGATCTGCCTGAAAGGCCCTTGTCTCGTGGGTCTCTTCCTGGGAGACTGGAGACTCCTCAGCAGAACTGGAGGGGAAGGGCTGTGGTGGCGGCGCTTCTGCCTGGCCTTCCCCCTTTCCATAGCGGGCTGTTCCTCCCTGGAGTCCCTGCTGTCGCTGTGCCTTCCAGCCCGAGAAGGACCACGTGCCACCTCAAGTTGGTGGACGTTCTCCACATGGGTGATGAGCCCCGATGTGGTCCCTTGTGACCCCCTATTAATTTTTTTGTTGCAGATCTAAAGAACATAAAAAGATAGGAATATAAGAAGTGCCATACTGTGTCAGACCAATGGTCTATCAAGCCCTGCCTGCATTCTGTCTCCACAAGTGAGTGGGTGGCTGGCCAAGCTCTCTCCCTGCGGGGGACGTCCTAACAGGTCATAGGGCAATCCATTCCCTGTTGTTCCAGCCCCCATGCCTTACCTTGCATTCAGCAAATCCGCCTTTCGGGTTGTAGAAGTACNAGAATGAGATGGAAATAACACACAACGTATTATATGTTCCTGCCTGTGTGCATTCCTGTATGGCTACCACCTATTACATGATTGAATGAAGTGTGCCCAATCATGTACTAATTCTAGGGACATCATTCAACTCCCATGGGCTGTCATTTCACTGCATTAAGAAGCAGCCACTCTAGTCCCAAGAACCATCAGACATCTGGGTTATTGGGCCATCAGTCCACTGCATCTGGGAGCAGTAGATAGGCGGGTCTATGTATATGCGTGCCGCATGTTGTGCGTGCCTGGGTTAAATAAACAATGTTCTGGGATATTGGTCAGGGTCTCCTTCTTCCATAAAATTAAGCCACCCTGTAGTGTTTAAGGCAGCAACTAACTCTGATGGCCTTGAGCTCCTCTCTAGGCTTAACAGCACTCTCCCCTTTCAGAGTGACAGTTCCACCAAACCCTTTTTAGGGATATGAGACAAGTACATGTGGGGATGGAACACAGGGTGACTTGGTGAGAATGATGAGAGCCAGCACTAGGAACCTTTATTTACGAGGTAGCAACCTGCTGCCAGTGCTCATGGAGAGAGAAAAAGTCTCCCTGCTGCTAGAAGGAGACAGACAGACAAGCTCCCACCCATGCCATCACACCTGTAGTACATGTCCAGAGAGAAAGGGAGAGATAGGCTCCCTGCTGCTAGAATGAGAGAGATGGCGGGGGGAGGGAGGAGTAAGAGGTGCATTTGGCTCAAGCTGCCTGATCTGTGTTCATGCACAGTGTCCATGTCCAGCAGCAAACCTACCAGATTGAGATGGAAATAACACACAATGTAATAATTATGTGCCCCTGCCTGTGTGCCTCCCTGTACCACCTGTACCACCTATTGAAATGATTGAATGAAGTGTGCCCAACCAAGCACTAATTCTAGGGACATTATTCAACTCCCATGGGCTGTCATTCAACTGTACCTGAAGCAGTCATGCCATTCCCAGGAACCTGGGTTCTGGGACCATAATTCCAGTCATGGGGGGGCTGTTATTCCATTCCACTGCATCCAGAAGTATTCAATCCAGTCCCAAGAACCATCATCTGGGTGCTGCTACTGTTTGTTCCTGACTGGCCAGTAGCCACCGGCATCTGCCTGCCAGCCTGCCCCCCTGCCAGCCTACTCCTCCGCAGCCCCTGCATCAGAAATAGCCTCTCTGCCCACCCGCCGCCTGCTGCCTGCTGCCAAAAAGTCTCTCTCTCTCTTTCTCTCTGGCATCCCCTCACAGGAAATATGATATCCCTGGCTGGCTGCTCTACCTGGGGCGCTGTCTGCAAGTCTCCCCCCACCCCCGCTCAGGGGTGATCTTTCTACGAGCTGAACACACCTCTCCACTCTAGGGCTTCAAAGGGACCAATTGACAAATGTAGCCAAGTATTATATATCCCAACTTGGCTTCCCAAGGCTTCCCCCCATGTGGCGAACTCTCTGTGAGAGTGGGCAGTGCACCTAACTATGCCCACTTATGCCTCTGCCAGACTGCCACAGCCTCTCTCTCTCTCTGGCACACCCACACAGACACAAGCCCTGCCCCTCCTGGAGGGCCGTCTGCAAGTTGAGACCCTACTGGCACAACCTGGGGCTAATATGCTACATGTGCTGATGCTGTCAGGTAGGGATCTGACAAACTGTATATACAATGAGATTCTGCCACCTGCCAGAAGCAGCACAGAGGGAAAAAAGTTTGGATAGGTCAAACAAAGCTGGTAACAAATATAACTTTTATAAAAACTTTTTAAACAACATACCTTATAACTCTGTAAAACAAAAAACAAGCATTAATATATATACAAAGAAAGGAAAATAAATTGGGGGTCTGTGGGCCTGTGCCCCAGAACGTGGGGGAAAGGAGAAAGGGGTGCATGGGACCAAGGGGTGGGCAGCATGTCCTCCTCCGCCTCAAAGCCATGTTCCTGGGCAACGTCCAGGGCCCATGTCAAGGACGCCTTCCATTTGGCAACCGACTGGTAGTACAGTTCGAGGCCTTCCTTCTCAGTGTGGAGGTACTCTGCATATGCCTCCGCCTTGCACTCCCTTACTTGGAGCTCCTTGAACCGTTCCACCAGCCAGACCTCCATGGTGCAGGCTTGGACCCTTAACCTGTCAATATATTTGTTTGTGGTCCTCTCCAGATCTGCCTGAAAGGCCCTTGTCTCGTGGGTCTCTTCCTGGGAGACTGGAGACTCCTCAGCAGAACTGGAGGGGAAGGGCTGTGGTGGCGGCGCTTCTGCCTGGCCTTCCCCCTTTCCATAGCGGGCTGTTCCTCCCTGGAGTCCCTGCTGTCGCTGTGCCTTCCAGCCCGAGAAGGACCACGTGCCACCTCAAGTTGGTGGACGTTCTCCACATGGGTGATGAGCCCCGATGTGGTCCCTTGTGACCCCCTATTAATTTTTTTGTTGCAGATCTAAAGAACATAAAAAGATAGGAATATAAGAAGTGCCATACTGTGTCAGACCAATGGTCTATCAAGCCCTGCCTGCATTCTGTCTCCACAAGTGAGTGGGTGGCTGGCCAAGCTCTCTCCCTGCGGGGGACGTCCTAACAGGTCATAGGGCAATCCATTCCCTGTTGTTCCAGCCCCCATGCCTTACCTTGCATTCAGCAAATCCGCCTTTCGGGTTGTAGAAGTACCGCCAGACCGTGGACCTCGTCGACCTGGTTTCGAGTGGCTCCTCCGGCTGTGACCTCTGCCATGATCGGTTTCTGGGCCTGGCACAAGTGGCAGCGGCATCATCACCCTCTCTGAAACAGAAACACATAAACAACACCTAAATAATATCATGCATTTATGGTGATGCCTCTAGTCCGTCCAAGAACAATACCCATTCTCCCACACCAAGCGGATGGATGGTGCTGCTGCTGCAGTGCCTCCTACTCACATCTTTCCCTTTCTCCCACGTACACCACCACCACCTGTGGTGCTGTAGTGTCTGCGAGTTGAAACTCTGGCTGCTTCTGCTGCTGCTGCTGCTGCTGCTGCTGCTGCTGTTGCTGCTGCTGCTGCTGAAAGAGCCCTTCTATCTTTCTCTTTCTCTCTCTCTCTCTGTGACAGACCCATAAATAAGACATGTGCAAATCCTGCTCTTCTTGGGGTGCTAGGGATGGCAAGTAGAGACCCTGGCTGGCACGTGTCTGGGTGGGTGCTTCAGCTCGTGCCTCACTTCTGGAAGAGCCCACCCCACCCTCTCTGTGGCAGACCCAGAAATAAGACACATGCAATTCATGCCCATCCGCTGCCACCCGCTGATGCCCACTGTTTGTGCCTGACTGCCCACCACCCACCCACCCGCACGCCAATGAGCTCACTCTAAAGGATAGTATTCTTCTTGTCCTCAAAGTTATACAGAACAATAAAGAAAAATAAATTTTACAAATTTGGCAGCAGTGGCACCTCCTGTGCCCTCTTTCTTCTCTGGCGAGGAGATGACCTCCACCACCTCAGATGGTCCAGGCTGGGCCTCTTCCTCCTCCACTTTCACCTTCCTCATCTTCATTTTTCTTTTTTTATCCTCCATCTCAACCAAACCAACCAACCAACCAAAACAACTCAACCAACCAAATGAACCTCAACCAAACCAAACCACACAGTCACAACACACACACACACACACACACACACACACAAGCTCACAACACTTTTCACACAACCTAGACAGACACCACGAGAACACACACAATCAAAATACCATTTCCGGTTTCCATTTTTTGGTGCGATCACGGGACCAAACAATATCAATACCAATACAGATAACAAAAATAAAAACTTTGAAATTGGTATCGGTATCGATATCGACAATAGTGAAAATGACATTGCACAGTGTTTTCCAGCCTATCTGAGTGCCCTGCCAGGTTGCAAAGCTCAAAGCTCAGTCTGCCTGCCTCAGTCTGCTTGCCTTCTGAACATGTCTGCCCGCCCTACGGGCAAAGCTCAAGGCCTGCCTCAGTCTGCCTGCCTTCTGCTCATGCCACACTGTCTGTCTGCCCATCCTGTGGGCAAAACTCGAACCCTGCCCCAGCCTGCCTGCCTCTCATGCCAAGGTGGCTGTCTGCCTGCTCTGGCAGCCCTGAGTGATGTGCCCCACTGGCCTGGTAATCCCGCTGCTGCTGTCTTCTGGTCTGTGCGTGCTCTGCCCTGGCCAATCCAAATGTGCCCAAGTAATCCTGCTGCTGCCATCTGCTGCTGTATGGAAGCTCTTCCCTGGTAAATCCTACCATCCTGGCTCCTACCATCCATGGGTGCTGCACACAGGCAAATCCTGCTGCTGCTCTCTGCTGTGCCATGGGTACTTTACCCTGGCAATCCAATGTCTTCCGCTGCTTCCAGTGACACCTCTGCTGTGCCATGGGTTAAGCTACCAGGCAATCCAATGTCTGCTGCTGCTGTCAATGCTGCCTCTGCTGTGCCACGGGTTCTGAGACCAGGTATCCAATATCTGCTACTGGGTGTCCATGTGATTCACCACCGGGCAAGGCTTGACCAATCGGCAGTAGAGATTCTTGAGTTCTATTGAGTACAAGCCAAGCCTGCAATGCCCGGCTGAGTGGGGGTGCTGCCAGTCACCAAGCCCTAGCCGAGCCTCTGCTGCTGCTCCACCCATGCCAGCCAGCCTGAAAGCAAGCTCCTCTTGGCTATTTCCTCACCTGTCTCAGTGATGATGCTGGATACCTCCTCTAAGTCCAAATAGCTGTCTGTGTCCAACAGGAGCAGAGCTGGCTGTCCTTGGGCCATGCTGTAAGCAAATAAGGACCATCCACATGGGAGCTGTCATTCCAATTCATCCAGAAACTGCCAGTCCTGTCCCAGGACCCACTCTCAGGGTTCTGGAGTCATCATTCCACCACATCAAGAAACAGCCAGCCACTCCAGCCCCAGTACCCACCTTCAGGGTTCTGGAGCCGTCATTCCGTTCACGCGGAGCTGTCATTCCACCACATCAAGAAACAGCCAGCCACTCCAGCCCCAGGACCCATCATCAGTGTTCTTGGACCTACGTTACAGGCAGGAAAGAGGCCCGACCAGGGCTTGGTGGCTGGCACGGAACCCATATGGGGCCAGGCATTTCAGATTGGCATCCTACTCAAGAGATCTCAACCAACTCTTCTGCAAATTGGTCAAGTAGCCTTTCCCGGTGGTGATTCATGTGGCCAGGCAGCCAGGCAGCCAGACAGCCAGCCAGCATCTGCCATGATGGCAACTAGAAATGGAGAACCCAGCCAGCAGAGAGCCAGCAGAATTGGAGGCCTGCCAGCCTGCAATGCCCGGGCAACCTGGGGTGCCAAGCACCAAGCCTTCCCACTCTTTGCTGCTGCTGCTGCTGGGTCTCTGACAGTCTGCCATGCCACCATGGGCACCACTGGGGGTCCCTGGAACGCCCAAAGCCTCACGGCGGGTCTGAACTCCACCGAACCGAACAACCGAACGGCCAAACATCCGAACCACGTTCTGTTTACACATCCCTAGAGTCTGCTGCATACTGGAAAGGATCTCCCTTCCTACAATCTTGCCTTGCCATTTTTCACTGGCAACATCACAGCCCCCTGCTTCATGGCAGGGTTGGGGTTTGGCACATCTAGTACATGAAAAATTACAAAAGTGTGCAAGTGGAGGCCCAGGCCTGAAAATCAGGTCCATCTAATCTTCAAATTGGATTAGTTAGGAAAAGCTTTCTTTCTGCTTTATAAGAATGTTTGATGAGTCAACACGTTGTTTGGAAGGCATTTATTTCTGCAACAATTCCCCAGCTTTGATTTTCCTGCAGATAAAAGATTCTGTTTCTAAATATAACCCCACAACAAATACTCTTGTCTCACTGCACCTATTAGAGCTGTGTTCTAACTGTTGTTACTTGGCTTAATTTCTCATTTCTTTTGACAATTAAAATAATATAAAACAGATATATAATCAAGCATGGAATGTGTCAAAGATGTAGGGCTCAGATGTAAGGCTGAAACTGTAGTCTCCTGCTACCTCTGACCTCTAACCAAGGTTGTGGGGTTATATCTATTTCAAGTTTCCTTGAGGCCATTTTGAGTAACAACTTTGTCTTTCATTGACCACCTGTGGGCAATGTTTGGTGTGTGAAATCCTCACCTGTGCTTGATCCCTTCCACCAGGGGAGCTAAAAGAAATCTCTTTAACAAGGTATGTACAAAACCAAGGTGGCAGTACTATTTTTAATCAAAATACCTCAAGTATTTATTTTCTCCAGATTTGGAAGAATAATGGTAACAAAGACAGAAGAATGCCAATTGGAGGTGTTGATTTCCTCTCCAGAGCATAGGTATTGGGCTTGGAAATCAAATGCAAGTATGCTTGTTTTTTTCTGTGAGATTTCTTGAGGCAACTTAAAATTGTACATACTAGAAAAAACTGTTTCTTACTAAGGAGATTTTATATTTCAATTCAGTAAAGTCTAAAGTCAGAATACAGTAGGTCTGGATGACACACAGAGTGTGAGTGCAATGTACTTGTTTGAAGTTAGAAGATGGGTGTTTGTAGAAGCAGCTGGCAAATCAGTAGGAAAATGCTGATTTTGAAAAACTATTCTTCATCTGGAGAATCAGACCTCTTTAGCAACAGTCTTATAACCGAAACCAAAAACCGCATTAAAATATCATTAAGGATGAAAAAGAAATAGAGGAAATCAACAATGCTGAGCTAAAGGCTGCTATACCCCCTGGCATGCCATGTAATAATGAATCATGGATAGTCCTTTATCAGAAGGTGAAGCAGCCCTGGACAATGCTGTGGTGATTCCTTGCATTTAGATTAAGGTTGCCTCTTGAAGCCCATAGCTAGTAGGGCTTCAGTGGGGCTACTCTGAAGTATGTGGTTTGTAGATTCAGGCTTAAACTATGAATTAATTATTTTTTTGAATGGTTTGTTCTAGAAAACGTCTCAGAACATTGTAGGCAAGTGGTTCAAAATATTTAGACCAATCCAGTATTTTCAGCCCAAAGTAATGAAACAGGTATGAATGACATCTTCCAATTGTACATATAGACAAAACACAATTCATTTGTTAAAGTGTCTGCTTACTTAGACAAAGGCTGAGCTAATGGTAATTTTGTTAATTTAATTCATATGTATGTGCAACAGAAATCTAAGGGGATTTTCAACAAAACACTAATTTGCAGAGTTTTGCATAGTCTCTTTGGGTGTTTTCAAACAAGATGCTACCATGCATGGTCACCCAGTAATCACTCATCCAACTGGTCATCTGAAGGTGGTGTGGGGAATGTGCACTCCCATGAGCCATGCAAAACTCACACATGGCCACTCACAGGGCACTGCCAAAAACTCTGGAGTGGGCACAGGGGCCTGTGGGGCAAGCCAAAAAAGCATGTAGCAATGGGTGCCCGCACATCCCCAGCCCATATGAACTGGGACAGCTGTTGCAAGTCACAGAAATTGGTCGCTGGCACTGGGGAGCCTGGTTCCCCAGTGCTCATGGCCGGGACATGTCCATTTCAAAGGTTGACAGGGTGAACTTCCGCTCCTCCATGGTCCATGGCAGGGGAATGCGAGGCAGCTGCTGAGGTAGTCACGCTGGGAACCGCACATTAGAATCCCTCCCGGTTCACTACACCTGAATGGCTGCTCTGCAGCTGTGCCACTTAGTGGCCATGGACCCCTGCCCCCAAGTCTTGCTCATTTAAAAATACCCTGTATTTCATTTTATATTCTGTTTCATCCTATCCAGATATTTTAGCCAGAGACCTGTATTCACTGTGCTTTACCTGTTGTTGCCAACAGTGAAAATGCAGTGAACACAGGTATCTGACTTTAGTAGTCAACAATGACTAATACCAGTAAGAAAAAAGAATTGTTTGCTCAGAGAACTTGAAGAGATCTCAAGGATGATAAAATCCAACACACTGCAGAAAGGCCGGACTTATTAGACCTAAAATATCTCCAATAAATATCTATCCAAACTGGTCTCTGAAACCGCCAGTGAAAGTGATTCCTCAGCTTCCTTCAGCAACTTGTTCCATTGCTGAACTATTCTTACAGTTACTTCTTCAAAATATTTAACCTAAATTTCCTTTCTGGATTTTAAACCTGTTCCTTTTGTCCTTCTGTGGTAATGGAAAACAATTTCTCTCCGTCTTCTTCACAGCAACCTTTTAAATATTTGAAAACCTTTTCTTCTTTCCTCTGTGATAGACATACCTAGCTTCCTCAACTTTTCCTCAAATGATTTGTATTCCAAACCTTTTATTATCATTAGGTCTTTTCAAATGAGATGCTTTCATGGATGGTCTCCCAGAAACCACTCATCCAAATGCCCATCTGAAGGTGGAGCGAGAGAATGTGCGTTCCTGTGAGCCATTCAGCACCCACTCATGGCCATGCACAGGGCACTGCTGAAAAATCCAGAGTCCCCCAGAAGCCAAAAAAGTGTGTGGCAATTGGTGCCCATGCATCCCCTGCCTTTATGAACTGGGGTGGTCACCCACACCAGAAGACAGGTCCCCGGCTCATAGGCACTGTGGATGCAGGACACGGCTGTTGCAAGTCACATGAACTGGCCATGAGCGCTGAGGAGCCTGGTTCCCCAGTGCTCATGGCTGGGACATGTCAACTTCAAAGGCCAGTCTGGCATGCTTTCCCCTTTTCCAGGGTCCATGGAGGGGATGTGTGTGGCAGCTGCCATGGTAGCCATCCTGGGAGCCTCCCTGTTAGAATCCCTCCCTGTCACTCCACTTGAGCAGTTGCTCCACAGCTGTGCCACTCAGCAGCCGTGGACTCCAGCCTTGCTCATATAAAAACTAGGGCTGGGCAAACATGGTTTGGAAGTTTGGAGTTCGGCATGAACTAGGCCTGTTCGAACGACCAAACCCGAACCCGAATCCCAACATGAACTGACCGAACCGAACTCAATTCCGAACGCTGAAATGACTGAACAATTCGGTCAGTTCGGATCGCATTTGGGTGAGTTCGGGTGACTAAAACGACAAAAACGTTGTGTCACTGGAAGGCCAAACGTGACAGCAAGGGGGAGTCAGCTGAGGAGCAGGTACCAGGGGTGGAGAGGCTTGGAGTAGCAGCCAGCCTGCTCAATCACAATCCCTTTTCACCTCAGACAACTGGCTTCGCAGTCTGAACAGCAGGTGTTTCAGAAGGCTCCCTCTCCCAGCAGTTTTTATTCCTTCCTATTCCTAATCCATTGCCATCCTCCTCCTATTTCACCCATCCAACCCATTTACCTCCATATTATCATTTATTTAGCTTAGCTTAGATAGACTGAGGTGTTATTTTTTGTTTTTACCCCTCCCTGTGTTCCCTGCGATCAATCTTCCTTCCTCACACACCCCTCCATTGAATCCTTTTCCCTCTCTCTCTTATTGCATCCCTGATTCCCTTTCCCCATTTTAAGTTTTGGATTTATTTAGAGTAGGAATATTATTAGATTGATTTTCATTTCAGTTTTGTACCCCTCCCTGTGTTCTTTGTGTTTCCCCCTGTGTAATATTGTATAGATAGATAGATAGTTATTAGATAGACAGTTACTAGATAGATATACATAGTAGTTAGCTTAGTTATAGAGATAGCTAGAGATACAGTGTGTTTGTAGGACAAGGCCTTTGTAGTTAATTATCAGGATATTCCATTTAGTTCAATAGGTTTTTAAATAGTTAATAGTAGTTAGATTATTTGTGTGTGTGTGTGTGTGTGTGTGTGTGTATGTATATATATATACAATCTAGATATTGGCCACAGCCCTTCCTGCCTGTATGTTGGCCCCAGAACCCTGATGGCCGGTCCTGGGGCTGGAGTGGCTGTTTCTTGGTGCGTTGGAATGACATCGCCTCTGTGCGAGGAATGATGGCCCCAGACCCATGACGGTTGGTCTTGGGACTAGAGTGGCAGCTTCTAAATACATATTGGCCACAGCCCTCCCTGCCAGTAATGTAGGCCCCAGAACCCTGAAGGTGAGTCCTGGGACTGGAGTGGCTGTTTCTTTATATATATATATAAAGATTTAGTGTGTGTGTGTGTGTGTGTGTGTGTATATATATATATATATATATACAGGCAGGGAGGGCTGTGGCCAATACCTAGAAGCTTCCACCTTAGCCCCAGGAACCAGCGTCATGGGTCCAGGCCCATCATTCCTCCCACAGAGAGCCAATTTTCGAAAGCATCAAGAAACAGCGACTCCAGCCCCAGTACCCATCATTGGGGTTCTGGGGCCAAGTTACCAGCAGGGAGGGATGTGGCCAATACCTAGAAGCTGCCACCTTAGTCTTAGGACCGAGCGTCATAGGTCCAGGGCCATCATTCCTCATACAGAGAGCCAATTTTCCAAAGCATCGAGAAACATCCACTCCAGCCCCAGGACCCGCTGTCAGGGTTCTGGGGCCAAGATACAGGCAGGGAGGGCTGTGGACAATATGTACCTAGAAGCTGCCACTCTAGCCTCAGGACCCACCATTATGGGTCTGGGGCCATCATTCCTCGCACAGAGAGCCAATTTTCCAAAGCATCAAGAAACAGCCACTCCAGCCGCAGGACCCACCTCCAGGGCTCTGGGGCCTACGTTACAGGCAGGGAGGGCTGTGGCCAATACCTAGAACCTACCACCTTAGTCCCAGGACCCAGCATCATGGGTCCGGGCCCATCATTCCTTGCACATAGAGCCAATTTTCCAAAGCATCGAGAAACAGCCACTCCAGCCCCAGAACCCACCACCAGGGTTCTGGGGCCAAGTTACAGGCAGGGAGGGATGTGGTCAATACCTAGAAGCTGCCACCTTAGCCTTAGGACCGAGCGTCATATGTCCAGGGCCATCATTCCTCGTACAGAGAGCCAATTTTCCAAAGCATCAAGAAACAGCCACTCCAGCCCCAGGACCCGCCGTCAGGGTTCTGGGGCCAAGTTACATGCAGGGAGGGCTGTGGCCAATATCTACAATCTGCCACTCTTCTAGTCCCAGGACCCACCATCATGGGTCTGGGGCCATCATTTCTTGCACAGATAGCCTTTTTCCAAACGCCCGAACTGAACCAAACACGACTGAACTGAACAGCTGAACCCAAACGCGGCAAATGGACCTAACGACTGAACCGAACGGCCGAACCTGAACAGCGACCTGTTCGCCCATCCCTAATAAAAACACCTACTGTTGCTATCCTGTGGATCCTCATCAGTTTATATATGTAGTTATTAAGTAATTGTGACCAAAACTAGACACTGAGCTTAACTAGTATGGAGTACAACGGTACACTTTTTAAAAAAAAAACTTTTATATGAGCTTACCTATTACAGTGGAATCTACTTAAGTATAACATATATAACTTGAATTTCTGAATAAGTAAAACTAATTTGTTTTCTCCACCCTCAGGTCTATGTGGATATATGACTTGTTGACCTGGATAAATAAAATTCTGAACCCCAATAACTTGAATTTTTAAGGTGTATGAAGTATACCCACCGAGCAAAAAAATATCGGGACCTTTAAAGGTATTAATGATTGTAAACATGTGGTTAAAATATTGTGACCTATACCCTGCCAGGGTGAGTCTTCATGTCAGGCAGGCTGGAAATGGGTGTTTTGTGGACCATCAGTTCTCTCCAGCTCTCCAGATATGCAGACTCACATTGACAGTCAGGTGAAGAGGGTTATGTGTGTGTAAGTGAGATGAGAAATCCTGTCCTGACTTTGGCAGTATCAAGAAGGCTGTAAGGGGAATGATCAGCAGGGTTCCCTGTCTCCAGCCTACCCAAGACTTCCAGAGTCAGAACTGACAGATTAAACACATTCACACATGTGCGCATACGTGCATGCTGTCTGCTCTGACTCTCTGCTTCTGAGGGTAGGGAAGGGTAGAGAAAGAGAAACCTGGTGCTAATTTAACCTTAACATTGTTTTCTCCAGCTCTAGGTCCATTTTCTTAAGGTCTGGTTAAGTAAAAAAACATTTCTATATGTAACTGGAAAAATTCGACAAAAGCAGAGTCTGCTGTAAAAAAACAAAATCTTACTTGTATGTAATTCTTTGCATTTCTTTGTTTATTGACTTCAGCCTATTTCTCCAGTCTATTGAGAGCATTTTGAATTCTAAGTCTGTCTTCCAAAGCATTTACAGCCTCATTGAGTTTTGTGTCAACTGTAAATTTGACAAGCATACTCCTACTTCCAGATCCTAATTAATGAAAAAGTTCTGAGACACTCCTCTGAAATGCCACCGTGAACCTCCTCACATTTTGATATTGAACTATTAAAGGTATTACTCTTTTGGGTATAGATTTTAAACCATTTGTGTGCCCATCTTTTGATAGTTTCTTTTAGTTCCATTTCTCTAGCTTCCTTATGAGAATGCCATGTGGCATTGTGTCAAAAGTCTTATTGCAGCCAAGGAATGTTATGTCTCCTCATTCTCTATTAAATGAGTTGTTCTGTCAGAGCAAGAAGCAAGATGGGCTTGGCAGGTTTTTTTCTTAACAAATTTATGCTGGATGCTAGTAGTCATCCATTATGATGATTGATGGGGTTCAACCCACACTGGTCTCCCAGGTTCAGAGTCTGGGAGTGTCCTCGATTCCCAGCTCCACCTGAATCTTCAGGTGGCAGCTGTGGTGAGGAGTGATTTTCGCTAGTTACATCTGGTGCGGCGGCTTCGGCCATATATCTCAGACTCTGACCTAGACACAATCATCCACGCCTTCATCACTTCAAGACTGGACTATTGCAACATGCTGTTCATGGGGCTACCCTTGGTAATAGTTTGGAGACTGCAGCTGGTGCACAATGCAGCGGTCCACCTCCTTAAGGGGATGGGTGACTGTGAACACATTACACCAGTGCTCAGTGCTCTGCACTGGTTGCCTATAGTCTTCTGGGCCTGATTCAAAGTGTTACCTATATAGCCCTATATGGTCTAGGCCGCACCTATCTGCAGGATCACCTCACTCTCCATGTCCTGGATCGACCCCTGCAGTCTTCTGGGAGCACCGTTCTGGATGTCACCTGGGTGGTCTGGGGGACTACGATGGAGATGGTGTTCTTGGTAGCTGCACCTAGGCTGTGGAACTCCCTTCCGGCAGAGGCCCATGTGGCCACGGACCTCACCTCATTTCAGTGTCAGTGCAAGACCTGGCTGTTCTGCCAGGCTTTTGGTGAAGGAGATGGGTAAAGGGTGTGTGGGGTGTGTGGTAGGCATAGAGGATTTTTTAATATTTTATGCTATCCCTCTTTTGATTGTTTTATGGATTTTATGTTATTATGATTTTTTAAAGTGGTATTTTAAATTATATTATGTTAGTAAGCTGCCTCGAGCTGCATGAGCAGGAGAGGTGGGGTAAAAATAATGTAAATAAATATTGTCATGGGCCTTACAAACTGGTTGCTTTATAGTTTGTTCTAATAACTTCCCAAGTATAGACTAATGGATCTATAATTCTTCAGCTCCTCTTTTTCTTCTTCTTTAAAGACAAGTTATGTTTGCTCTTCTCCAGTGTTATAGTGCCTCTCTTATGGTTTAAACTTTTGCGGGAAGAATAAGGCAAAGAAAACATTGAGCAATTTGGCCTCTTTTGTATCTCTTGTTAAGAGCTGCCCTCATTCAAAATGTTAAGTGTGTTATAATGTTATAAAAAGAATGACCATTTCTGCTTCTACATTAAATGAAATGTAAAACCCCAAAAGCCCAGAAGTCACATCATGGAAATCTCTTTAACAATATTAAAAATCACTCCTGCTCTGGCATTTGAAGGTTATAGCATATTTTTAAATAAATATACTCAATAGTATGGGTGTAATCATTGCCCATTAAAATAAATGGGAGGTTAGCCATTGCCTTTAATGGAATCAAAATTTCAGCTAATGTCTATAGGCTCTTTTAGATGAGACAGAAATGGCGGCTGAGCCCTTTATCAGCTGCCATTGTTGCCGCTCATCTAAATCCCCGGCGCACTCTAACTCCGGATCTCCGCCGCGTGAAGCTGTCCCAGTGATCCTGCCCACTTCAAGGCATATCGCCGCTGTGCTGGCTTCATGCCGCACTTCTGGGTTCCTTCCCAGATTGCGCACATGCAGAAGGGCGCACATGCGCACATACACTCTACGCCATGCCTGATGCTCTTCTGAACGTCAGACACGGCGTCAGACAAGATGGGTGCCCAATGGTGGTATCGAATGATCCCACTTGTGAGCGGGATCATTTAAAAGCGCCCTATGATTTGCCCAGGGAACTTTCTTGTTTCTATACCTATAATTTCTTTATTTTTAATATAGATTTTTTGTTTAATTTTTTTATTAGTGATATAATGTTTGCATTCAAATTTCAAATAGTTCAAATTCTGATTTGTTAGATCAAATTCTAACAAAGTGTGAGAACAAACCAGACAGTAGCCCAGGAGTCACTTGCTTGTCAGTTCAGCCACTGCCAGATGTCTAAGGCCACTGCCTTAGATCTTTAGCACCAGCCCGGCTGCTGGCACTAAAAATTAAAAATGCGATAGAGCAGTCTTTAAACTAGAACCTGGGGGAAAGCCGACAGGCACTGCAGAGTGCAAGGTTCGGGCTGTGGCATCTCCAAAGAATGTTACTTTAGAGGAAGTAGAGTATCTTAAGACTAAGAATAAGATAAATGGCAAGGGATTTCAGATGGAACATAGGGGAGAACAGACAGTTAATGATTCCAGAGTGCCTGTTTCAGTTGCCTATAATGTGCCCATTAAGCAGAAAAATAAAAATAATACATTTAGGTGTCTATATGCTAATGCTAGAAGTCTAAAAAGTAAGATGGGAGAATTAGAGTTTATAGCGCTAAATGAAGATCTAGCCATTATAGGCATCACAGAGACCTGGTGGGGATAACCAATGGGACACCGTAATGCCAGGGTACAGGATATATCAAAAGGACAGAGATCGTGTTGGTGGTGGGGTGGCTCTGTAGGTTAAGGACAGCATTGAGGCAAGTAGAATAAGAATTTTACAGGATGAAAACTTCCCTCAAATCCCTATGGATTGAAATTCCAGGTATCGCCTCCCTGACCAGAATAGAGAGACTGATTATGTAATGCTAACAGAGATTAAACAGGCTACTAAAACTGGGAACGTAATAATAATGGGTGACTTCAACTACCCCAATATTGACTGGATGAATGCCTGCTCAGGGCGGGATGTGGAGGCAAAATTTCTGGATGTCATAAATGACTGCTTTTTAGAGCAGTTGGTTCTGGAACCAACGAGGGGAGGAGCTACTTTAGATCTAGTCTTAAGTGGCACACAGGGACTAGTGCAAGGAGTAACTGTGGCCAAGCCACCAGGCAATAGCGATCATAATATAATCAAACTTGACATAGTTGCTGGAGGGAGAAAGTTAATTAAAAGTACAGCACTGGCTTTTCACTTTAAAAAGGGAGACTATGCCAAAATGAGGAAGCTAGTTAGAAAGAAACTAAAAGGCACAGTTGAAAGGACTACATGTTTGCAAGAGGCATGGAGGCTGTTGAAAAGCACCATCTTGGAAGCCCAGATTACATGCATCCCACAAGT
>QEPC01014630.1:1081579-1108841 GCA_003113815.1 Sphenodon punctatus
GGGCCTCCATCCCCTCGCGCTCTTCCCCTACTGCCCCTAATCCAGCGTCAAAGTCGGTCTGAATCCGAGCAATCTTGTCTGCGAAGTAGTTGACAAACTCCTCACAGCGGGCTTGGGACAAGTCCCCATCGAGGCGGAGGGAGGCCGGAACAGCTCCGCCGGGCATGACTTCGCAGATGCTATGAGGACAGCAAGGAACTCCTTCCTTGCCATCCTCACAGCCTCAACATAGGACCGCAAATGGGCCCTATGGAGAAGACGGTCAGAGTCAGATCGAGTCCGACGCCAGCGTTGCTCTAGCCTCCTGCCTATACGCTTCATACACCGCAGCCCCTCAGTAAACCAGGGGGTCCTGCAGTGATGAGACCAAGGCCAGAAGACATCTCGGAGCCACCCATATCTCTCAGAGTTCGACCTGGCCACCATCATCCATGTTTTCATTACCTCAAGACTGGACTATTGCAACGTGCTCTACGTGGGGCTACCCTTGGTGATGGTTTGGAGACTGCAGCTGATACAGAATACAGCATCCCGCCTTCTTATGGGGGCAGGCCACCGTGAGCACATTACACCAGTGCTCCGTGCTCTGCACTGGTTGCCAATAGTCTTCCGGGCCAGATTCAAGGTGTTGGTTCTTACCTATAAAGCCCTAAATGGCCTGGGCCCCACCTACCTGAAGGATCGCCTCACTCTCCGTGTCCTGGATCGGCCTCTGCAATCTGCCGGGAGCACCCTTCTTGAGGTCCCTTGGATTGCTCAGGGGGTGACAATGAAAAGGGTGTTCTTGGTGTCCACTCCTAGGCTGTGGAACGCCATCCCAGAGGAGGCCTGAGTGGTCCAGGACCTCATCTCCTTTCATCGTAGTTGTAAGACTTGGTTGTTCTGTCGGGTCTTTGGTGAGGGGGGTAGGTAGGGTGGACTGAGGATAGCGGGGGTTCTTGTTCTATGTGGCACCCCCATTAGTTTTAATGGGTTTTGTATTCATGTTTTTAATGTTTTATTGTATTTTGTTGGTTTTAAATATTTTTACTTGTAAGCTGATTCGAGCTGCTTCGTTGCTGGAGAGGCGGGGTATAAAAAGTATAATAATTATTATTATGTTCATTGTTCTTCTCTTCTCTTCCCTAATTCCACAATTTCTGTTTTGAAATGTGGTAACCAGCAATGGCCACAAAAAAACAGATGTAATGCTAACTCCACTATAACACCACTTTAACTCCATGCTAACTTCACTTTAGCACCGGTTGGAGTGCCAGTGGTGCCATATTCACGCCTGAGATGATCAGTTGCAGCATAGAGCATTTTTTAAGTCCCATGCCGTCGCAGTGAGGGCAACAAAGAAGTGGTTCCTTGCTGCACTCATTGCATCTGCTCAGTCACATCCAGCAGAGCTGTTCCAGGTGATGAGAGGCCTGGTCGGTCCAGCCTGTCTTCACCTGGAACTGGATTCGCCCAAAGCCCAGTACTTTGCAGACAAAATCACTCACATTGAGCATGACTTCGACTCCACCATTTCAGAAGCAGTGGCAGAACCAGAAGTTAGGAATGCCCTGTCTGGTCATGCTTTGTGGGAGGAATTTCAATTGGTGACGCTTACTGATGCAACCAATGTGCTGGGGTCTGTTTGAGCCATGACTTATTAATTAGATCCTTGTTCATTCTGGTTAGTAAGAACTACCAGGGAGACAGTGGGGTCAGTGCTGGAGTGGGTTATCAACAACTCCCTTTGGGAGGGGTGTGTGCTGGTTTGCCTCAAGAAGGCTGTGGTTTGGCCCCTCCTCAAAAATCCATCACTTGACGTTGATGCCCTGGATAGTTACCGACCTGTCTCTAACCTTCCCTTTTTATGGAAGGTTATTGCATGTGTAGTGGCTCATCATCTCCAGGCACTTTTGGATGGCATCAGTTTTCTTGATCCCACGCAGTCTGGCTTTCACCCGGGTTATGGTACAGAGACAATGCTTGTGGTCTTGGTCGACGACCTCCTCGTGAAACTGGATAAGGGTCGTATGGCCCTGTTGTTCCTATTAGATCTATCAGTGGCCTTCAACACCGTTAACCATGAGTTGCTGGTCTCACAGCTGTGGGACCTGGCGGCGGTGGATGGAACCGTTTTGCAATGGTTCCATTCCTACCTCTCAGATATATCTCAGAGGATCTCAGGTGACTGTACTTTGTACCCTGGTGGCCTCCCATGTGGTGTCCCACAGGGGTCTATTTTATTCCCTCTCCTGTTTAACATGTATATGAAGCCACTCAGGGAGGTCATGCACAACTGGGGGGGTTCGTTGTCATTAATATGCAGATGACACCCAGCTGTATTTGCCATTTTTATCTGACCGAGGCCCTGCTGTCTCGTTGCTGTCTCAGTGTTTGACCGCTGTGGGGGATTGGATGAGGTCGAGCAGACTGAAGCTCAATCCTGATAAGACGGAGATGATGTTAGTTAGCAGGATTGGTGATCTGGGTGAGGAGATCTCCTCCATTACTGGGTGTGTTTTTTCTCCTTTGGCTCCATCTGCGCGGATCCTGGAAGTGGTCCTGGATTCACAGCTATGCCTGGACTCTCAGGTGTTGGCTATGGCCAGGGGCGCCTTTCACCAATTACATCTGGTGAAACAGCTCTGCCCATATTTATTTATTTATTTATTTATTTGAAAAACTTATTACCCCACCCCTCCTGCCAAAGGTAGCCCAGGGTGGCTTACAAAATAAAACAGGCCCCAAGCCTGTTGACATTCCAGCGAAGTTGTAAAACCTGGCTGTTCGTCCAGGCCTTTGGGGAGCGGGAGAGGGTGGGTTAGTGGGTTTTTATCTCCCCTACCCTATTTATTGTTTTAATGTTTTCCCGGGTCCTGTTTTAATACCTTATATTGTATTTGTGATGTGTTTTAAATTGTTTTATATGTATTTTATATATATATTTATTGTTGGAAGCTGCTCCGAACTGTTCTCAGGAGGGGCGGGATAGAAATCTAGAAAATAAATAAAATAAATAAATAAAATACAAGAAATATAAAATACATAATAAAATAGCAACAAAAGAAAACACAGTCTCCCCACAATAGGGAAAGGGATGTCAAAAAGCAGTAAAAGATGTTTAACTCCCCCACAAAAATAATACCCCCTTCCACCCGTCTCCCTCACCAAAAACCTGGCAGAACAGCCAGATCTTGCATTGATATCTAAAGGAAGGAAGGTCCAGGGCTACATGAGCCTCTGCCGGGAGGGAGTTCCACAGTCTGAGAGTGGCCACCGAGAACGTCCTCTCCAGAGTGGCCACCTGAGATACCTGGGGGACCTCAAGAAGGGTGCTCCTGGCTGACCTCAGGGGCAGCTCCAAGGCATGGGAAGTGAGACGATCCTGCAGACAGATGGTGCCCAAGCCATATAGGGTTTTATAGGTAAGAACCAACACCTTGAATTGGGCCCAGAAGACTATAGGCAGCCAGTGCAGACAACGGAGCACCAGTGTAATGTGCTCCCGGTGACCCATCTCCATAAGGAGGCAGGCTGCCACATTCTGCACCAGCTGCAGTCTTCAAACTATCACCATGGGCAGTCCCATGTAGAGTGAGTTACAATAATCCAGTTTTGAGGCAATGAAAGCATGGATGATAGTGGCCATGTCAGAGACTCCGATCTCGCCACTATCATCCATTTATTCATCACTTTGAGGCTAGACTATTGCAATGGGCTCTACATGGGGCTGCCCTTGGTGATGGTTCGGAAGCTGCAGCTGGTGCAGAATGCAGTGGCCAGCCTCCTCACCGGGCCAGACCACAGGGAGCACCTAACACCTGTGCTCCAAGTACTGCACTGGCTGCCTATTGTCTTCTGGACTCAATTCATGGTGCTGTTGTTGACCTTTAAAGACCTTCTTATCTGAGTGATCGCCTCACCACCTGGGCCCCTGGTTGGCCCCTGCGGTCGTCTGGGGGTGCCCTCCTGGAAATTCCGCATGACTGGCGAGTTCAGACAGACAGGAGGGCATTCTTGGTGGCTGCACCATCGCTCTAGAATTCCCTACCAGTGGAGATTCACCTCAGCCTGAAACTTCTCGCTTACTGACAAAACTGTAAGACCTGGCTTTTCCGCCAGTCATTTGACTGGGGAGAAAGGGGGCGGTATGGGTGCTGGGTTAGGGTGAGGGTATTTTTATACACTTAAGGTACTTTTATGTATTCTATGCACATGATTAGTGTTTTAATGTGGTTTTATATTGTTATTTTTTAGGTTGTATTTACATTTTATACTGTTATTATTGTTTTCATTTGTGAATTTGTAAGCCGCCCTGAGTCAATTTTTTAGAGAGGGGCGGGGTAAAAATGTAAATATAAATAAAAAATTAAAAATTAACACCACTTTAACATTTCTTATGCATGTTGCAGGGCTGTATTGGTGCCATAGTCAGCCCTGCAACATGCATAAGAAATGTTAAAGTGGAGTTAGGTTATGTCTGTTTCCACCCAATATTATTATTATTATTATTTTATTAGCAAACATTTATATAGCGGAAGCAATGTACCTGGCGCTTTACAAAGTAATTTAATAGACATGGTCCCTGCCCTAGGGCTTACAATCTGAGAGACGAGGGTGGGGGGGAGACGAAGAAAGGGGAACAGAGGGAGAGGCAAGGAGTCTAACATTCACAAGGATGTGAGGTCCCAGGTGCACGTGCTAGGCTTGGTTACATTGAGAATGATGGCTCCATGTGGTGAGGATATGACTACAGAGACATTAGGTAACAGATTGTACTGGATTGAGGGTATCACAGGAGTTAGGTGAGGGGAGCAAGGAGTTGAGGAGGGCAGAGTGGAAGAGGTGGGCCTTGAGGAGGGATTTGAAGGTACGAAGGGAGGGGGCGAGGTAGATGTGGGCAGGGAGGGAGTTCCAGGCATGGGGGGCAGCTAGGGAGAAGGGATGAAGGTGGTTATTTATTTATTTATTTATTTATTACATTTATTTGCCACCCCCTCATGCCCATGGCATCTCGGGGCGGCTTACAACAGCAATAAAAACAATTTAAAACATCAACACAATTTAAAAACATCTAAAAAACACCTAAAAACCCACCACCCTGCCCCCAAGATTAACCCCTCCTCCCCTCCTCCAAAGGCCTGGGAGAACAGCCACGTCTTACAGGCTCAGTGGAAAGCCAACAGACCAGATGGGCTTCCTCTGGGAGGGAGTTCCATAATCACGGCCTGGTCACCGAGAACGCCCTCTCCATTGTGACCCCCCACCTTAAGCGGGGGATCTCCAAGAAGTCACCCCCGTAGGACCGAAGGTGCCGCCCTGGGGCACAGAGGGTGAGGCAGTCCCTGAGGTATCCAGAGTCAAGACCGTGTAGGGCTTTATATGCCAAAACCTATACCTTGAATCTGGTTCAGTACGTTATAGGCAGCCAGTGCAGCACACAGAGCACAGGAGTAATATGGTCTCTCCGACTCATCCCCATCAGAAGATGAGCCACCGCATTTTGCACTAGCTGCAACCTCCAAGTCAGTGTCAAGGGAAGCCCCATGTAGAGTGCATTACAGTAGTCCAGCTTCGAGGTGATGAAGGCATGGATGAGGGTGACCAGGTCAGGTCTGGAAATGTATGGATGCAGCCTCTGCACTAGATACAGCTGGTGGAAAGCAGCCTTCACCACCATCTCCACCTGCCGATCCAGACGGAAACCCGAGTCGAATAACACCCCCAGATTCTGAACCTTTGGGCTATGGGAGGGCGGACCCACTCTACGAGGGGAGCCAGAACCTCCTCCGCCCTACGCAATCACCACCATCACCTCCGTCTTATCAGGATTGACCTTCAGTCTGCTTTGCCATAACCAATCCGCCACAGCCTCCAGACACTCGGACAGTAATGAGATGGCAGAACCTGGGTCAATTGAAAAAGAGAGGTAAAGCTGGGTGTCATCAGCATATTGGTGGCAACGCACACCAAACCATCTCACGATCTCCCCCAGGGACTTCATGTATATGTTAAATAATAATGGAGACAGAATTGAACCTTGCGAAACACCACAATCCAGGGCCCAGGGGCTGGAAGACTCAGCCCCCAGGATAACCCACTGGCTTCACCCTGAGAGGAATGATTGGAACCATCCGAGGACAGTCCTGTCCAGACCTCCCAGGGCTTGCAATCATCTCAAAAGCAGCCCATGGTCCACTGTGCCAAAAGCAGCCGAGAGATCTAGCAGGACCAGAAGTGTTGAACATCCTGTGTCCATCTCCCAGCAGAGATCGTCTACCAAGGCCACCAACGCCATCTCTGTACCATAGCTCAGGTGGAACCCAGATTGAAATGGGTCAAGGAAATCGATGCGGTCAAGATGAGCCTGGAGTTGCAGTGCCACCGCCCATTCAATAACCTTCCCAAAAAAGGGAAGGTTAGAGACAGGTCGGTAGCTGGCTAGTGCGTCCACATCCAAATGTTGTTTCTTCAGCAGGGGGCACACCACGGCCTCCTTGAGACCGGGGGGCAATCTCCCCTGCCGAAGGGATGCATTGATATCCCCACCAGCACCATCCCCAATGTCTCCCTGAAGGCTTTCACGAACCAGGATGGGCAAGGATCTAATTCACAACTGGTGGCTCTGACAGACCCCAGGATGTCCACAGCATCGGCTGGCATCATTTCCTGAAACTCAGCCCAACAAGATGGATGACGGGGCCTCCATCACCTCACGCTCCATCTCCACTGTTTCGAATCCTGCATCAAAGTTGCTCTGGATCTGAGAGATCTTGTCTGCAAAGTAGATAGAAAACTCCTCACAGCAGGCCTGGGACAACTCCCCGTCCAGGTGGAGGGAGGCCGGACTGACCAGCCCCCGCACTACCCAGAACAGGTTTGCTGGACATTACTTTGCAGATGCTATGAGGGCAGCAGACGTTATGAGGGCAGTAAATACTTCTTTCTTTCTCAGCCTCGCAGCCTCAACATAGGACCGCAAATGGGCCCTACGGAGAAGTCGGTCAGATTCAGCACGAGTCCAATGCCAGCATCGCTCCAGTCACCTACCTACCTGCTTCATACACCGCAGCCCCTCAGTAAACCAGGGGGCACTGCGGTGATGATGCAGGGATAGGAGATGTCTTGAAGCCATCCTGTTCATGGCCTCCCCAAGCAAGATATTCCATGCCCGGATGAGTTCATCAACAGAAAGGCCATCAGGGTCTAAGGTTAAATCCCCCAGGGCCTCTTGGAACTGTTAAAGTTCCATCAGCTTCCGCAGGTGGACCATCCTAACTGGTCCATTCCCCTTCTGGAGGTGGTGCACTAAGAGACTGGCCTGTAGGAGGTAATGATCCTTCCATGACAAGGGCATAACCCTCAGATCCCCCACTACCGGATCACCTGCCTCAAGGCCAGAACAGAACACCAGGTTGAGGGTATGTCCCCTCACATGGGTCGGACAGTTGACAACTTGGAACAAGTCCATGGTTGCCATGGAGGCCATGAACTCTCACTCCGCTCCCACAAGGCTGGCATCGGCATGAACATTGAAGTCCCCCAGGACCAAGGCCCTGGAGGAGTTCAGCACCACAGCCAAGACCAGGTCTGCTAGAGTGGCAAGGGATGCTACCAGGCAAGAAGGGGCCCGGTACACCAGCAGCACCCCTAAATTGCCCCCAGCTAAATCAAACACCACATGGAGGACCTCAATCCCTGGAATCTCTGGAACTGGATACCTCCTAACAGGCCATGTCTCTTTAAAAATCGTAGCTACACCACCACCCTGGCCCTCAGTGCGGGGCTGGTGCTGCACGGCATACCCAGCTGGAACGAAATCGGCCAAAATTGGCCCCGTCTCCTTGTCCAGCCAGGTTTCCATAATACATGCAAGGCCCACAGCTTCATCCAGGATCAGGTCCCGGATTACCGGGGCCTTATTTGCCACGGACCTTGCATTTAGTAGCATCAAGCCCCCACAGGTGGACCTTAGATCCTGCTCCTCCTTCACCTCAAGTGGTGGTGGGGGGAGGCTCTTTTGATCTCCACAAGGGACCTAGGTCCCCTGGGAGCTTGAGTCGCACATCCCCGTGGACCATACCGTCCCCGCCCCAGGATGACCCCTATGGCCACTTCTCCCTTCCCATCCACACAGTTAGGGGTGCAGGGGAGGCGTGGTAGGGTGAGAGAGGGGACAGAGGAGGAAAAGAGTTCACGGACTGGAGTACGGAGGGAAATTAGCGCAGAGAGGTAGGGGGGAGCAAGGTTGTGAAGAGCTTTATAGGTGAAGACTAGGAACTTGTGCAGGATTCATTCAGGAAGGGGGATCCAGTAAAGAGAGGAAAGGAGGGGCTTCATGTGGTCAAAGCAATGGGTGAGGTGAATGACCCTGGCAGCAGAGTTTTGGATGGAGATAAGCAGAGTTTGGAACGAGAGTTTGGACGGAGATGAGGGGAGAAAGGTGAGAGTGGGGGAGGCCAGTGAGAAGGAGGTTACAGTAATCAAGGCGAGAGATGATCAGGGCATGAACAAGGGTTTTGGCACAGGAGACAGAGAGAAAAGAGTGAAACTTAGCAATGTTATGGAGGGAGAAGCAACAGGGAGAAGCCATATTCCATATGGGAAGAAATTACTGCTTTGTATGAAGGAAGTATAATATTTTCTGGATTATTTTCCATCTTATCTTTAACCATCCTATCCCTTTGATTTATTAACAGCAGCCACACAGTGAGCAGAGATCTTCACTGAGCTGGTGATTTCTAGACTCCTTTCCTAGTTACTGTCAGCCTAGAACCATGCAAAAAAGTTCTCAAGTGCATTGTTTTACATTTGTTTAGCCTAAATTTCATCTGCCATCAAGATGCCCATTCACCTATATTTTATATTTGTGTCTCTCTCTACCCACCAAATACCTGGTGAATGCCAGAATGGTGATATTGATTAATAGTAAATTATTACCCCTTAAAAGTGTGTTTTGAGGAGAAACTTATATCATTTATATCATCCTAGGAGGTTATGTATAACTCAGGTTTTTTCAAAATATAATTGCAAAGGAGTCTCTTTGGTAGGCTTTGAATTTTGCTACCATTTGAAATTATTTTACTCAGATAATGGCTTTATTAATGTGGTCTCAGTGGACTTTGAAAAGCAATTGCTTGACCATTCTAATAAGGCTTTTCTAGATTTTCAGAAAAATACTCTATTTCTATGGAGAAATTATTGTAGTTATTGCAAGTTAATGGAGTGACATTTTAACAGTAAATTAACTTGCACTACAATAATTTCCCCCTAGAAATAGGATCCTGATATTATTATTATTATTATTATTATTATTATTATCATTTATATAGTGCCAGTCGTGTGGCCTGGTGCTGTACAGAACATAGAATTAGACTTGGTCCCTGCCTGTGGCTTACAATCTAAAAGACAAAAAGTGGGGGGAGACAGGGAGAGGGAACAGTGGGAGAGACAGGGGAGAAGACAAACAAACATTCAAGCAGATGCGAAGTCTCAGGTGTGTATGCTAGGCTTGGTTTACAGAGAGGTTGGTGGCAGCAGTCAGCAGAGGAGGGCCGACAGTAAGAGTAAGGGGGAAAACTAGCAGGAATTGGGAAAGGCAGCAAGGAAAAGGTGGGTTTTGAGGAGGGATTTGAAGGAGCGGAGGGAGGAGGCAAGGCGGATGTGGGCAAGGAGGGAGTTCCAGGCATGGGGGGCAGCGAAGGAGAAGGGTCAAAGGCGGTTAGGCGAGCAGGAGAAATGAGGGAGAGTGAGGGAGGGGACAACGGAAGGGCGGAGAGCGCGTGCAGGAGTGCGTAGGGAAATTAGGTCCGAGAGGTAAGGGGGAGCTTGGTCGTGGAGCGATTTGAACGTGAAAACCAGGAGTTTAAACAGGATACGTTCAGGAAGGGGGAGCCAGTGAAGGGAGAGGAGGAGAGGCTGCACATGGTCGAAGCGACGGGCAGAGTGAATGACCTTGGCAGCGGAGTTTTGGATTGCGATAAGGGGGGACAGGTGAGAGCGAGGGAGGCCAGCAAGTAGGAGGTTGCAGTAGTCGAGGCGAGAGATAACCATGGCATGAACAAGGATTTTGGCCGAGGAGATAGAGAGAAAGGGGCGGATGCGGGCAATGTTGTGGAGAGCGAATCGGCAGGATTTGGCCACAGAGTCAATGTAAGGTTTAAAAGAGAGGTGCGTGTCAAAGATGAAGCCCAAGCTGCGGGCTTGGAGAACAGGATGGATGGTGACCCCATCGATGCAGATGGTCAGGTTAGAGGGAGAGGAAGGGGAGGGAGGAAAAATGAGGAGTTCGGTCTTGGCCATGTTGAGCTTGAGTTGACGTCGGGACATCCAGGCGGAGATATCAGAGAGGCAGTCGACGAGGCGTGAGCGGATAGAGGAGGAGAGAGAGGGGGTAGAGAGATAGAGTTGGGTGTCATCAGCATAGAGATGGTATTGGAATCCGTGGGAGGCAATAATTTTGCCAAGGGACAGGGTGTAGATAGAGAAGAGGAAAGGGCCAAGGACAGAACCTTGGGGGACCCCAACCGAAAGGGGAAGAGAGTGGGAGGTCGACTCAGGGAGGGAGAGTAAAGGAGCGGTCAGAGAGGTAGGAGGAGAACCAGTCAAGGACAGAGCCACGGAAGCTCAAAGAGTAAAGCGAGTCCAAGAGGAGCGAGTGATCGAAAGTGTCAAAGGCAGCAGAGAGGTCAAGGAGGACAAGAACGGAGTAGTGGTGCTTAGCTTTAGCAACAAGTAGATCATTGGTGATTTTGGCTAGGGCAAAGCATGCAACCTCTTTGTCCTGAGGTCTTTGCAGGATCCAGTCCCAACACATGCACTGCCAGGTTCCTCTTCACCACATATACACTTTATTTACAAAATCAGAGCCACAAAACCAAATCAAACCATCAGACTCAAAGAGCCTCCTGAGGATGGGGTCTTTCCTCAGTGAAGGTCAGTCAGGCACATGTTTAATTTGTTTCCCGACCTGACCCCACCCCTCCTCCCAGAGCATGTATAATTATTATTAAGCATTTAAATTTGTTATTAATGGAGATGGGTCTTTGCCCAGTGGGCATACAATCAAAGATGGACAAGGGCAAGGAAAACACAGGCACACATATTTCCATTTTTTACAGATGGGGAACTGAGGCTGAGAGAGACTGTGACTTACCCAAGATCACTCAGGAAATTCATGGCTAGGGCAGGATTCAAACCCTAACTTCCCAGGTCCAAGACCGGCACCGTATCCATTACACCACACTGGCTCTCACAATGTGCTGGCTGCACGTTTATTTTCACCCACAGAGTACTGCCCTGTTTCCTGGCCCTGGGGTTGTGCTCTTGGACATCAGCCAAAGGATGACACCTAAGGGTGTTGGCCGTCATTGGGGCCATCAGTGGGTCAGTAGCAGCTGCAGCTGCTCCATGTGAAGGGGGTGGAGGCAAGACCCCCAGATCGGTGGATAGGAGTTTGAGTTGGGCCTTCAGAGCCCCACACTTAGGGCCCCCACTGCAACCTCTGAACTGCCCCCACTTTTGGACTGTTCCTCCTTCCTCCTGCCATTGGGGAGGGGGTGGGGCTTGGACCCATACTATCTGAAAGCTGGCTCAGTTGAGCCAGCTTAAAATATTGCTGCTGTTGGCAAGGGCTGTAGGCCCATTTGTAGCAAAGCCTCTTGGAGATGTGAGTTGTGGGGTGAAATGGGTGGGACTGGGATAGGAAGGGGAGAGGTTCCAAGGGAAGCCACAGGTGTGAGATGGGTGCAGCACGAGGGTTGGGGCTGCCTGGTGAGAGCAGGCAGCAGGGAATGGGTTGGGGTGGGGATTGGGGTTTGGGGTGGGAGGGGGGTTGGGTTTGTATATTTTCCTTCAAGTGGACTGCTATTGGGTTGACATTTGATATACTGTTTAGATGATTAGGTATTGTTTATATTATGTATTATTATGTATTGTTTATATTGTGTATTTATATTGTATTTCATTTGTGAAATTTGTGTAAGCCGCTACGAGACACCTGTGGTGTAGTCTGTGGGGTACAAAATTAAATTGAAATGAAAATGAAATGAAAAAATAACACTGGGAGAGTTAAAATATTTCTCAACATCCTGAATTAGAATGTACATCTTTATTTGATCTGAAACTGAATCCAGGGTCTGAACACTAAGGGATCAGGATAGAGGTGTGAACCAGGGCCCCATGTCGTTTTTTGTTATTGTTTTCACATAGTAAAATGTGTCATTTTTATTTTTGTTAATATTGAAATGTCATTTTTCATTATCGTTGTCGTTGTCATTATCGGTACTGATTTCAAATGAAGATATTGTTTTTGGTATCGTTTTTGGTATTGATATACACACAATATCTACTTATATTTATATATATATATATATATATATATATATATATATATATATATATATATATAACTAATATCTATATAATATATGGACGGGGGAGACAGACGGGAAGGGAAAATGAAACCTCAGAGGTATATCCACTATCTCTAATCTATATATATATATATAGATGTGTGTGTGTGTGTATAGGGGGAGACAGGCAGAGGAAGGAAAAAGGTAACATTTAATTGTAAGGAATAAGGATTGGAAAGGTAAGGTGGTAGGGATAAACATCGGAGGATTTTTAGTGCAAGCACCAGCAGATACTGCAAATGTACCCTGACAGAGCAATACCTAACACAGAACCAGAGTCAAGCAGCCCAGCCCTGCAGTATAAAGAGTTGTAGTGCCCTCCCGCAGAGCTCCTCTGATTGGTTCTGGGATGCAGGAGGCATTGAGCAATCACAGGGTGCCATCAACTGCTTGGAACCTGCTTGCGCTGCTCATTGGCCAGCAATTACATCCATCAGGTCCTCCCCGTCCCATAGCAGGCCCAGTTCAAGAGTTCAACATTGTTTCTGGCTCTGAGATGTCTGCTCCCACCTCCCCTTGCCACATTTCTCTCCAAAAACACCTTCCAGGCTGCTAGGCAATAACAAAATCAATAACAACTTTCGTTATCATCATTGATTTTGTTATTATTTTTGTTGTTTTCATTATTGCAATAATGATAACAAAACAACACATATCATTTTCGTTATTGATATAACAAAAACAACATGCACACCCCTAAGACAACTTTATGCTTTGAGTCTCTCTCTGTTTTAAGCAGGAGCTAATGCTTTCTGTGTGTCTTCAAATTGATATTATAGATGAAATATGCTTTGTCTTTTATTGCGTCAGAGAAGAGGAGATGGATTATGGCATAGGCTTTATAAACTACAATGTTTCTGCGATAAACTTGAACCAAATAATTATTATGTTTTTGTGTATCAAGAAAAAGCTTGTTTCTTTTTAGATGTCCAAATCGAAGACTGAAAAATGGCAGAGGTGGGAGACTGATTTTAGGAGCTGAATGACCTGAGTGAACTCTTTGCTATTAAGAAGATTTCCGCAAATCCTCCATGAACAAAGGGAGTAAGGTCGGGGTGCTTGAACTGGTTGATGAAATGTTCACGTTTGCAATGTAACTGAAACTGTACTTGTTTTCCACATCATTTAGAGTGTTTCCTTGTTGTTAGAAAAGGAACACCTCTTGGAATTAAGAGGCAGTGTCCTCTTGGAATTAAGTGTAAAGAGCACTTCACTTCTGAAAACTGTGGGGCTTCATACTTCTTAGGATATTATATTTTTGAGTATTTACAATGGAGGTTTTTATCAATTTATCAGTTGCTCCATAGTAACCAATAGAGCACAACTTGCCTAGTTAAAATGAAAATAAATGATCTCTACTTTACATTCCTGAGAAAAGAGCATATCTTTTTTTAAAAAATAGATATGTTGCTAAGCTTAAATGGACTTTTTAAGACTTCATTACTATGCACAGTAAATGTACAAAGCAAGTGGGAGTAGCCTTGTGCTTGTAGGTGGATGATTTATATTACTAGCTAAGCCAAAGGATCCGTCTTCAAATCTCTCCTAGCTCAGAACATCCTCAGTCGCTGAGGCTGCAGAAGGGCACAGCAGAGCAAGCTTGATGAAGTACTGAGGATAACGAAGGGCAGAGAGCTTAAATGGAAGGGATGATTGTCCAGGTTTTTCAGGGCAGAGAACATTAAGTGAGTTAATGTGGTTATCTAAGGACACAGAGCATGCCTAGTATGTGGCTATGACTTTTTAAAGACTCAGTGAATGCTTTGTACACAGCTCCGTATGCCACATAATCCCTAAAGATGCCATTTTATGCCATCTGGCTTCTGTTGTTATTCCGAGTCATCATTTCTAGATTTTTCTACCCTGAAACATCTTTCCCCTTCATTTTAGTATTATTATTTTTTTATTTTGTTTAAAGCTTATCCTGTATTCCAATGCACATTTGGGTGTTTTGAAGCATTTTCTCTCCTCCCTGACCCCTCCTCTTTTTTTTCCTTTATCCCCCTCCCTTCCCCCCCTCCCAAGTTTTGCCCATGAATCTATATTTCCCTGAGAGTAACTAGCTTAAAATGGTGAAATAGCCATAATAAATTGTGATTGATTAAGAGTAACTAGCCCCCGACTCTTCTGAATGAGTTCAGTATTCCACAAGTTCTATGTACGCACAACTCCCATTGACCTCGCTAATTGTTGCACATGTGAAACAGAGAGGCTAATAATCAGACACATGACATTCCTCTTGCTGTCTCTTTCATATTTCTCACTCCTATTCTTTTACCTACTCCTCTAGTGACAAAGGGCTGAGCCACATTATACTTCTCAAAAACTCACCCTTGCATGCCACCTACATGAGAAACTAGCTATTTGGAGGCAACTGTTGCTGTTGAACATTTGAAAATCTGGCCCCACATATATTAATGAAGTAATTTGCGATCTAGGGCTGAGATTTGCAAAAGGAGCCTAGGCCATAAAGGACAATGATAAATGAGTTATAGGATCACATCCAACAACTGAAAGAGAGATGGAACATGTCGACCATTTTTTCACTGGAATTCTTCATATTTTTACTTAGGGCTCATTCAGATGTGCGTTTAAATTGCACAGCAGCGGCAGCGGCATCGTGCGTTTTAAAGCAACGCGTACTTCCGGGTTGGTGTGAAAGCACCAAGTGCGCACATTTCAGCCTAACGCGAACTGTTGGAGTGTGGTTTTGAAAGCTGCTCCGAGCTGCTTTTAAAACCGCACTCCAACAGTTCGCGTTAGGCTGAAATGTGAGCACTTGGTGCATTCACACCAACCCGGAAGTACGCGTTGCTTTAAAACGCACGATGCCGCCGCCGCTGTGCGATTTAAACGCACATCTGAATGAGCCCTTAGTTTGGCTTAGGTAGAAGCACCTGGACTAGGGTTGCCATACCTCCCCTTTAATCCTGGCAGCTTATGAAAAATACATGGTGCAGGGCTGCATTGGTTTGAGTTGCCTCCAAATAGCTAGGAAAAAGGCGGGGGGGAGGAGAGAAAATGCTTGATCATGCTTGCAATGGTTCCAAGGCAGCCCTGTACCACGTATTTTTCATAAACTACCAGGTTTAAAAGGGGAGGCATGGCAACCCTAACCTGGACAAAGGAATCGAATGAAAGGTTTTAAAACAAAACAAAACACCCTATACATAACAAAGTGACAATGTTACTCAGAGTGCAAATCCATGGGGGAGGCAGCAATAGCTTTAGAAATGAATATTTAACTAAGTTGCAGGTGAAAATTCAAATTTTTCATCACACTTGCCAACTTCTCATGCAAAGTTCAATATGAGATTTAATATATATGATTTGTTAATTTGCACTGCAGATCACTAGTTTGGACCTTGTTAGCACACAGTTTGTTACTTTTTAATCTCTGGCAGTTCAAATCTGATTAGGTGCTGCCAACAGAGGTTAAACAAGGTTTATTTAAGGCTAATTAAGCTGCTAGTGGTGCAGCAAAGGTGGAGCTTTGGAAAGAGTGTCTGGTCTGACTTGTGTTGCAATTTGCTTAGTTCTTTTGCTTAACAATATAAAATGTTGACTTCATTAGTTTACTGTCATTTTAACTAATTCAACAACTGGAAGTTGAAGTCTGACTTCATTAAACAACTAAGCCAAGAAAATTATATGAAGCCAGAGTTCTCAATGAAGTTCTCAAAGGGTGTCAATTTGAATTCAATAATTCATTAAAGGAAATTAATACGTTATTATTATTGCTAATAATTGTTTTTTAGTGTTCAAAATGCTTTACATTCCTTATCTAGATCATTCTCACAACAACCCTGAGAGGTAAGTCATTATTATTCCCATATTACAGATGTGGGACTGAGGCTGAGTTAGTGACTTGCCCACGGTCACTCAGTGAGAGTTATGACTAAGGCCACTTTCATGCCTGCGGGAAAGGGTCATTAGGAAACTGGAAGAGCAGATGCAAATTAGTCATGCCTTTGATGAGGTGTGAATACCAACAGCTGGATGATTTCCTCTGATATGTGTCTCTAGAATGACAATTGACTGAGTGGTCAACCATCATTCTAAAGACACATATCAGAGGAAATCACCCGCCTGTCGGCATTTACACCTCATCAAAGATGTGGCTAATTTGCATGCGTGTTTGCTCTGCTAGCTTTCTAACAATCCTTTCCTGCAGGTGTGAAAGTGCCCTTAGACAGAAAATCCACAACAGAACCCTGGGATCTCAGGTCCGTGACCACTCATTACCCACTAGACTACACTTTGGGTGAAAACAGACATAACGCTAACCACCCTTTAACCACCCTTGGTGGTCATTTATGCATGTTTCAGGGCTGCATAGGGCACCAATGCAACATGCATAAATAACCACCAAGGGTGGTTAAAGGGTGGTTAGCGTCATGTCTGTTTTCACCCATTGATTCATAATTTTGAAAAGTCCTATTTGTCTTAGGTGTAATAACATCCTATCACAGTGGTGTCCACCCCATATACTAGTGGTCCTGTGCACTATGCCTTGCCAGAGATAAAGTTTGTGTCACAAATATTGCAATTTATTGCAGCAAATGTTGGTGAATAAACATTAGGCTTAATTAAAGGATTTCATGTGAAAGTTTGAACAATTTCTATTAACCAATTAATAGTCACAATGTAATTAGACATGTTGTGAACCCTGGTGAATGACACAAAGAACTTTTCTGAAATCTCCTCCCAGTAAAATAACTTTGGCCAAAGGAAAAAAAAAAAAAAGAAACCTTAGGAAGAAAGCCTTCTATGGTGCTTTCTTTCCGTGATTGTGATTAAATTAATCAACTTTTTTGACATTCTTTGGGGTTTTTTCTCCAAAATTACAGGTCATGAGATTTAATTCGGTACCACACATTTCACACTTTTCGTAGCACAACCATTAAAACTAAGTCTCTAACCATCAATAGCGTAGGCTTTTAATGTATAGATGGACCCCATATACAGATTATTCTTCCGAAATACAAGTATGATTTTTTTTAACAATAATGGTGATAAATAGACTAAATCAAACACTGAATAAAAATAGACATGACGGGGCCCCACTATGGCCTGCTGTGGCCTGGGACTCACTGCTTGTGTTGTCCTGTGCTACTAGATATTGGCCCAAGACTGCCCCAGGGTGGGTAGGCATCTGGCCTGGGATTTGCCCTGGGCCCAATTCCCAGTGCTCATTCCAGGCCAAGGGCTGCCCATTTGGACCAACACATGCCAAAGCAGGCCAATGCATCTTGTTCGGCCCCATCAGCCCCCACTGTGGGGTGGGGTCTGTTATGGCTTCCCATCATGGCTGGGGGCAGGAGGCAGGACACTGGGAACAGAGAGGGGTCAGAGCCGGCTGCCCACACATCTGTTGTGGTCCCACCCCTACACAGGTTATGCAGGCGGTGGTATGGCTCTTCCAGCCGCAGGAATGTTTTTTCAGTGTCGCCGCCCATTGACCTGGAGAGTGGCCGCCTGTAACAGGGAAGGGGGAATCTTCCCCAGGGGAAGGAGGGAAGGGAGCAGGCGGAGGCGCAGGGTTGCCCAGGGAAATGGACAGTGACGACAGCGGCACTCCAACCGCCACCCGAAAGGAACTTACAAGGACATGTGCCCGTCAGGATAGAATGGTGGCCTTTTGAACCTACAAGAGTGTTCAGGCCTCTATCATCATGGGGCGCCGAGTAGGGAATATGGAGTGCCCGAGCCTGCCCTGCACCCACCACCGTCCTCCAAACACACCACAAGGGATGGGAAGGTCGTGGGATAAAAGTGAGGAGGGGAAGGAAAGGGACCCTAGGCTCACAAGGACAGGAAAGGAAGGTCACTCACAACCGCTGGGGGCAGGATGGACCCAGGGGGGAGGGGAAGGGAAGGGAACCGGGTACCCACACACAGACACTAACACTCACGCACAACTCAGTTGCAGGAATAAGGGAAAGGGTCCATGCACTCACCATGCACCTCGACTGGCACTCTCACACTGTCACACGGTCTAGGAAGGATGAAAGGGGAAGGGATGTAGAAGGGGTTCCAAGTCCACAGACGCTACTCGCTCTCGCTGCAAGGGGGCCAGTTTCTCTGATCACTGGCACTGTGTGCCGTTCAGCGCCAGCATTTATGCTTGTGGGCCCACCCTGTGCCATGTCTGCAGGTGCAGAGAGCATTGCAACGGCACTGGCCCCGCCCCTCTGCTACGCGGCTCGGCGGAGGAAATCCCGTTGCCTTGTGCTGCTGCGGAGCTGATCTGGGGGTTCTGGAAGTGCCTGGGCTGCTCGGGGTAGCCTCTGGGGTAAGTGCATCCGGGCTTGTGCCTGGGGTCTGCGTCCTCTGGTGGCCCCATTTTTCCCACCATGGGGGACCTTGACGGCGGTGCTGGGGCAAGCCCCTGACACCGCCTCAGTTTTCCTCCCTGGGCCTGGCCAGGTAGCTGCCCTGCCAGCTGCACATCTGTTTTTACCCACTATTGTATTGTTTTGGTTTTATACATTTTATGTTTTTTTTATATTGTAAGCCGCCCCAGGATAGATTCAATAAGAAGGAAAGGGGCATTTTAACTGCTACGTATCAGTGGGTGAAAAGACCCCTTAGTGCAGGAGTGGGGCAACTTTTCCCATCCGGGGGCCACTTTGAAAATTAGTACAAGCTCCAAGGGCCACATAGAAGATGGGGTGTGGGGTGTGTAAGGGGTGCACTCAAGTAAAGGAGGGTCCAGATCATGGGTCCGTATCATATATTTATCCCCTATCCTTGTGTGCATGCCTTCCTCTCTGCTCCCTGTTGTTTCTCAGTGCATTGGTGTAGATCCAGGGGCCAGATCCAGAAACTGGAAAGGGGCTACATAAAACCTTGCCAGGGGCTGCATTTGGTACCCAGGCCTGTGGTCCCCCACCCCTGCCCTAGCATATGCATGAGTTAATTGGAACTCTTTTGAACTGATATTATTCAGTGGAATCTGATAACTGAGGTGGAGGATGCAGTTTGTGGGTAATCCTACAAATGATATTGTAACAAGGGGGAGAGCTTATTGGTGCTGCACTTGTTTGCCCCCTAAATGAGACACAGGTTGGATCGGAGGCTAGATTAGACTCTTATGTCATATTCTAGCTATTGTCTGAAGGAAACCAAAAACTGGATGGCCTGTGTAAAAAGGCACAGTCACACCATTTCCCCTCCTGCAGTGTGCCCCATTGTGCATGCACATTTCCTGATAAGATCAACACATATACTGCTTTCCATTGAATCCCCTTTTGGGGACACTTGCTTATCCTATATGTATCGTATACTCATCCTTATACTTACATATCCTAGACAGTCTTTTAACAGGATAGGATCAGCTTAAACCTCCTTCCCAAGTCCCTTATTATCTAAATTCCTTGCTCAAGCCAGAACAAACAACAGGACTACCTACTTTCTTCCTGGTGTAGTCTGTCCTTATTGACTCCTTCCACCCCACAAGGGAGCACCACAGGGTGCGCACAGGTGCCCCCTCTACTTCTCCAGGTTCAAATCATTGGAGTGCTTCTGGATCCCTTGCTGTGCCTGGAACAACAGGTTGTGGCAGTGGCCAGCAGCACTTCACAAACTCTATCTGGTGAGGAGGTTGTATTCAGGGGTGTATCTACCATTGGACAAATAGGGATTTGTCCAGGGGCCCGTAATGACTGGGGGCCCAATATCCAAGGTAGCTAAGCCACCCTTTCCCCCCTCTTTTTTCTTTTTAAATTGCCACCTGAGCTGGCTGGGTGCCCTTCCAGCTGCTATGTGGGTCCCCTTCCTGCCTGTGGTTGAAACATTGTGTTTGACACAATGTTGCAACTGTGAGGAGGGAGGTAGGGGCCCCATGAAGCAGTCTGCGTCAGGCCAGGTCACACTCGTAGCTTGGCTCGCCCCTCATGGCACAGCATCATGGAGGAGTTGTCCTCTCCACCAGTCCGGACCGGGTCCTGACAGGGCTGGCTCAAGGGAGGCCTAGCCTGAGCGGGAAGGTGCCCGGCGCTGTAAGTGGAGCTGCCACCAGGCATCTACCTGCTCCGGTGCTCCCCACATCAAGCCAGCCCAGCCTGCCCTGGCCCGCCCCCAGCCTCCAGGGCTGGCCAGGTGGGCCAGGGCAGCAATGGCACTGCTGCTACTGGCCAGTGGCCACACTCAGCCCCACGGTTTGGGCAGCGAGTCGTGAAGAACAGACTGCACCATGGGACCAGCTTGCCACCAGCCCAGAAGATGAATGGACCCAGCAGCAGGCCACCAGCAGTATGCCACAGACTCTGCAGAGAGCAAGTAAGTCCCAAGCCCCATCAGCCCAGCGCCCCAGGTTGGCTGAGCTGGGTGGAGACCCTAGGCAGGCCAGTGGCTTCACCACTGGCAGGAAAAAAGAGGGGGGGGCACGGACATTTCTTTCCCTGGGCCCATCCCAAGCTAGCTACGCCCCTGGTTGCGTTCCTTTCTTTCTGACTCAGATCTGGCCACCATCATCTATACTTTCATTACCTTGAGGCCTGACTGCTGTAATGCTCTCTAAGCGGCCTTGAGGTGGGGGATCTGTTAATGGGGGAGGTGTCAGCAGAGCCCTTGTCATGAATGGATCACTATTGCCTACAGGCCCATCTCCTGGTGCATGTCTGACCCCAGAGAAGTGTGGGACCAGTTCAGTTGGTCTGCCCTCAGATACTGATGGAACTGGGAGGTTCCTGAATGCTCTGGGGGAATTACCCTCTGATCCTGACAGCCATTCACTCAATGACCTCGTTGTGCTCTGGAACAACTTGCTGACTGAGGCCATCGACCGGACGACTCCTAGGTATCTGCTCCTAGGCATCAGCACCACAGGTCTTCCTGGTTTACCAAGGACCTGCAGCAGCTGAAGCGGGAAGGATGGTGGTTAAAGCGACGGAGGCACCATTCCCATGCTGAAGCCAACCAACTGCGATATAGAGCTAATTTATGTGCCTATGCCATTACTGTGCGGGCAGCAAAGAAGGAATTCTTTTCTGCCCTCAAAGCACTGGTGAAATCTCATCCAGCGGAGCTTTCCCAGGTGGTGAGGGGGCTGGTCGGTCAGACCTCCCTCCACCTGGAACTGGAATTTTCCAATGCCCGCTGTGACATGTTTGTTTATTACTTTATGGGTAAAATCACTCATATTCACCATGACTTTGATGCTGCACTTATTACGATAGGAGAAGCAGAGGTAATGGTAGCCCTGCCTTGTCCAGTTTCATGGGACCAGTGTCAGTGGGTGTCGCCCACCGAGATGGGGGATGTCCTGGGGGTTGTCCAAGCTACGTCTTGCGAACTGGACCCGTGCCTGTCCTGGCTTGTCAAGGCCAGCCGGGAGATGGTGGGTCCACTGCAGGTGGGGGTGATCAGTGCCTCCCTGTGGGAGGGCAGAGTGTCAAGCTTCCTCAAAGAGGTAGTGGTGTGGCCTCTGCTCAAAAAAACATTGCATGATGTTGACTCTCTCGCCAGTTATTGGCCTTTCTCTAACCTTCCCTTTTTAGGGAAGGTTATTGAATGGGTAGTGACTTGGCAGCTTCAGGGGCATCTTGACTGCATTGGGTTTCTAGAACCTTCGCAGTCTGGTTTTCACCTGAGTCATGGTCCTGAGACTTTGCTTGTGGCTTTGGTCAATGACCTTCACCGTGAATTGGACCAGGGTCACTTGACCGTGCTGATTCTATTAGATCTGTTGACTGCCTTTGATACCATTGACCATGAGATGTTGGTGATTCACCTGCAGGACTGTGCCGTGGTGGATGGGATTGTTCTTGAATAGGTTTACTGGCCGGAAGAACTCAGTGAGTGGTGCTAGGGGATTATTTTTCATCACTCTGAGACCTCTCGTGTGGAATCCCGCAAGGTTCCATCTCGTCCCCTCTCCTGTTCAATGTGTACATGCATCCACTGGGCAAGGTCATGAGATGGTTTGATGTTCGGTGTCATCAATATGCTAATGACACCCAACTCTACCTTTCTTTTTATCCGACCCAGACCCTGCAGTCTCAGTGCTTACCCAGTGTCTGGCGGCTGTGCGGGACTGGATGAGGGTGAGCTGACTGAAGTTGAATCCTGACAAGACAGAGATGATGTTGGTGGAAAAGGCAGTGGGTGTGGCGTCCTACATAATTTATGGGGTTCGCCCACTGCCGGTTCCCCAGGTTCGTAGTCTGGGAGTGCTCCTCAATTCCCAGCTCTGCCTGGATGTCCAGGTGGGGGCTGTGCGAGGAGCGCCTTTCATCAATTACACCTGGTGCTGTGGCTTCGGCTGTATGTCTCGGACTTCGACCTGGTCACCATCATCCATGCTTTCATCACCTCAAGACTGGACTACTATAACATGCTCTACGTGGGGCTACCCATGGTGACGGTTCGGAGCCTGCACCTAATGCAGAATGCAGCAGCCCGCCTTCTCATGCGGGGAAGCCACCCGGAGCATATTACACCAGTGCTCCATTTTCTGCATTGGTTGCCTATAGTCATCCTGGCCTGATTCTAGGTGTTGGTGTTGACCTTTAAAGCCCTACATGGTCTGTGGGACCTCCTCACTCCCAGGGCTCTAGATCGGCCCCTGTGGTCGACTGGGGGCACCTTTCTTGAGGTCCCTCGGGTATCCCAGGGTGCCACTATGGAGAGGGCATTCTTGAAGACTTGGTTGTTCCATCAGGCTTTTGACAAGGGAGTCAATAGGGTAGGTGTTTTTGAGGGTTAGGGAGAGAAAGATTTTTAAAATACATATTTCTTATGACATCCCCCTTTTTAAGGAGATTTAATAGAATTTAAATTTTATTTTTATTTGTATTTTTATATTTTGTTTAAATTGTAAGCCACCCCGAGCTGCTTTGCAAAAGTGGTGGGGTATAAACTACGTAAAATAAAATAAATAAATATGTGGGACTATCTTGGTGAAACTGCACCTGGTGCAGAATGCAGCGTGCCGGGTGCTTTCGGAGGTGGGTGGCTGTGAACACGTTACAACACCTGTGCCTTACAATCTGCACCGGCACTCTAGACCTTTACGGGCACAATTCAAGGTGTTGTTTTTGACCTGGGGCCACATATCTGAAAGACCACCTTTCTTTCCATGCTCCACTGTGGCCCCTTTAGTCGACTGGAAGTGCTCTCTTGTGGATACCCACAGCCAATCATGTTTGCATGACAAGGGTCCACATGGTGGAGCTCCCTTCCCCTGGAGGTCCGTCAGACCTGATGGACCTCCAGGGGAAGGGAGCCTGAACGTGGTCATATTCCAGAGTGTGTGTAAAAGGTGGGTTTAGAGGTTTGGGGTGTGGGGGTTAGGGTGGATTTTTCTATTAATGAAGTTTTTAAAAGGGAGCTTTATTGTATTCTTTATTTATGTATTTTATAATACATAAATATATTTATGTATTATACATAATACGTGTATAATATATACATATTCCCTCCTGAGCCTTAGGGGAAGGGCAGGATAGAAGTTTAAATAAATAAAAATAAAATTATAATTAAATACAAACAGTCAAGGCTGTTCCAGGGCTACCTAGCACCTAATAAGCAAGTGTGGCTTTTATATTGATAGGGTCAACTGATTATCTTTGGGGCCAAAATTGATCCTAATCATCCTCCAGTTCATTTGGTCTTCTCCTATTCCATTTGAAGAAGGGTGCCCTCATTGCACAGCCTTGCAAGTCACTGGCTGTTCAAGGACAATTTTCTAACAGAAAAAGATGATACATTTTTTTCTAACCTGGATACCTGATTTGTATCCCATGTTCGCATGGATCTACATACCGACAGAAACAAAGAAACAAACAAAGATGCTTCATTTTCTTCACCTTCCATATGTAGTAGGGCGTATGCTGTAGATTCAGTTGTTCATTGTGGTAGTAAGAAGAACTGTCTTTCACGAAGACTACAGACATAACTGAGTGGGGCAATCTAAGGTCAAAGTTGCACCTTTCTTAAACTGTAATATGTTTATATCAATATTAACAGGTGACACTGTATCATTTTCTCTTTAGTTTTATTGCATTATTGGGGATCAACAGAACTAAGAATTAAGCCATTAAATGATTTCAGCAGGGCTGCAATGAGATCTGTATAAATCAATTTAGATTTCTAAGTGCCATTAACCTCTGGAGTGTAGGTCAAAGCCTATTCACGCTTGTTCTATGTGCTCCACGTGGTCTGCCTCTTCTATCTGTATTTCAGGGACAGCGATTCAGCTGTAGCCTTCCTCTTTGCCCCTAACAAAGAAGTTGGATGTGATATAACGAGACTTATTAATGTAAAATAAATCAAGCCCTAGACAATATTTCCAAAGAGAAATCTGGCAGGTGCAGAGAGGAAAAGGTGTTGGGCCTGGAAACAAATTTGTCTTTTTTTAAAAAATGCTCACTTTCAAGTGTGCTGGTTTCTAGCCCAGTTTGTATCAGAAGGGATCAATTTCCCCCCTTTCCCTGTTCTACTTTTGTGCTGGTATTGTCTGAATCCCAGAGTGAACAGCAATACATCATCCTGCTTCAACATCTGCTAGAGCCCTCTCTCCTCCTAATCTGCCCAGATCCCAAAAGCCTTCCCCACCTGCTATAGCACCAAATGCTCATTATAGCACACAACTACGCCCTTCACTGTCCTTTCTCCCAGACTTTCAAGGTTAACATGGAACAATGACTATTATTAAACAGGGGCTTTAAGAATGCAGAGGCAGCCTGGGTTGGGGAGGGAGGGGAGCGGAGCAAGGAGAAATTGGGTAGCATGCCAGCAGAGTTGGCAACAAAGATCTGTTAGAAAGCTGTGGCCAATTTTCCAGTTGAAACATGACTCACTGAGCGGAGATGCACCCAAAATAAATAGCTTCCCTGTTCTATGCTTCGCACAAGCAGGAACCACACCCTCCTGTGGTTTTGTGTCAGGGTTCTGTGGGTACTGCTTTGAGCTGCTTGGTGGAGAAGTGTGGATAAAAATGGTAATTTCGGAGGAGCTGGCAGCTGTGGAGGTTTTGTTTATTACTTGGCAAGCTGCAATTTGTAAGTAATTGAAAGTCCTTTCTTTTGCTGCTTTTCTTTTTTAAACTTCAAACTACCAACCTGCTCCTGCTTACATCATCAAATCCACTGCCAATGGAAAATTTGAGGCAGACACATTTGGGCTGCTGCAAGAGAAGACAGAGGGTAAGCAAGAGAGGGAGAGAGACAGGCATTTGTGCACTGTTCCGCAGCTCCTTTGTGCCATCAGACTGCAGAAAAGTCAGCCTGAACACTGAATTCCCTTGTTTGAAAAGCTTAACACAACATAGGATTTTTCCAGTTCTATCTTGTTACATTGGCAATAGATTTTTGAAGATGATAAAGAAAATTGATCATTGTTGGTGTAGGAGATTTGGGAAAGCTTATGACGGCACTTTTGCCCCTAGACTACATTATGAAAACAGGAATTACAGAGTTTGAATCATAAATTCTAATGCTGTGGTTCACAAAATGTTTGCCTGGCTGGCCCCATTTTCAGATTTAAATACAATGTGGTGATTCCAGACAGCAACAAAAGATGAACAAAGCATATTGAATAGCAATTCTTATTGCAACCCCATAAACAGGTGGTATGTGACCCCACTTAGGGTTCTGACCCACATTTTAGGAACCTCTGTGTCACAGGGCCCCCACTTCACCAGGGAGTAAGTGTTGTCTGGATCAGTCCCAACGAGCGAGTCAGACCGGGTTTCAGCATAAAAAGTTTATTTAAGCTCAAAGTTCCAGATTTTATGCCTTGCCATTGGCATTCTCTACACCCCTTTGGTTTTGGCCCAACACCCTTCAGGTATGGTCTCCAGTCTGTCTTACAGAACTTGCAAGGATCTGGTGGCAGGGACAGCACCTCTTCTAGGGAGAGGCCTGGAAGCTTCCATACCGCTTTCTCCTCGATACACAGGCAGGCCTGCCTGCTGTCCATTGCATTTCTTCTTTTACCTCTGCAACTGTGTTTAAGGCCCTTAAGCCCCCACCACCACCCCACCTCCCCTCATCCAAAGCATGCACACCCAGACACTCCACAGTCCATTGTGGCCGGTGTGAGGCCACTGCGAGACCCAAACCCTGCCAACCCGGCCGCTCCACATCCCCCAATCTCATCCACATCCCATGCCTTCCCCAAAACCAATTACCTTTCTCCTGCTCCCTCTGGAACTGCCGCTCTTCCATGACTAAAGCCCCCTTCAGACATGATCGCTTCCTCTCTCGCCCCTTTCAACTCCTTGCTCTTACAGAAACCTGGATCTCACCCTCCAACTCTGTTACCCCAGACACTCTATCCTTGGGGGGGGGCTTTCGTTCTCTCACCATCCCCGCCCTGAGGGCCAGTGGGGTGGCGTGGGTTTCCTCCTTGCCAATCCGTCAATTCCAAAACCTTTCCCCTCCTCCCTCCCTCTCCTTCCCTTCCTTTGAGGCCCATTCTGTGCGTTTATACTCTCCCTACACCTTCGTGTTGCTGTCATCTACCACCCCCCGGATTCCCTCTCCTCTTTTCTCCCAAACTTTGAATCCTGACTCATCTTCTTCCTCTCTGACGACACCCCCGCTCTCATTCTTGGTGATTTCAAAATTCACATTGACACACCTTCCACGCCCTCTATCTCCCGCTTTCTCTCCCTGACCTCCTCCTTTGATCTCCGACTCTGGACTCTGGATCACCCATACCGACAGCCACTCCCTTGACCTCATCTTCAAACAAAATTGCTCTCTTGCTGACCCCTCCTTTGATCCCTGCCATAATTCTGATCACTTCCTCGCCTCCTCAAGCCTCTCCCACCAACCCCCCTCCTCCTCCCCCTCTCCCCGCCCCTTCCGCAATATGCAGGCCATTACCCCCATGGAGTTTGTCTCCTCTCTATCCCCCCC
>QEPC01014630.1:1110756-1123840 GCA_003113815.1 Sphenodon punctatus
GCCCCCTCCCTCCACTCCTTCAAATCCCTCCTCAAGACCCACTTTTTCCTCGCCGCCTTTCCCAATGCCTGCTAGTCGTTCCCCATATACTTACTGTCTGCCCTCCTCTGCTGACTGCTGCTACCAACCGGATTGTAACCAAGCCAAGCACACGCACCTGAGACTTTGTATCCACCTGAATGTTTGTTTGTCTTTTCCCTTGTCTCTCCCACTGTCCCCTCTCCCTGCCTCCCCCTCCTTGTCTTTTAGATTGTAAGTCACAGGCAGGGACCGCATCTATTTCTATGTTCTGTACAGCACCAGGCCACACGACTGGCGCTATATAAATGTTTATTATAATAATAATAATTAATAACTTGCAAGGATCTGATGGCAGGGACAGCACCTCTTTGAGGGAAAGGCCTGGAAGCTTCCATACCGCTTTCTCCTCGATACACAGGCAGGCCTGCCTGCTGTCCATTGCATTTCTTCTTTTACCTCTGCAACTGTGTTTAAGGCCCTTAAGTCACCTTCTTTATTATGCCATTCTTGGGGCAGACATTCTGCTTCGCTCCACTGGTTAACCCCAGCTTGCCCAAAACCTCCAAAAACTATTCCTTCAGCAAGTTGTCTCCCAGTCATCCCAGTCTGGGGACTCTTTTCCTGATTTTCTGTCTCCCAAACTATCTGTACCCCAGAATTTAGGTGCTTAACGTTTTCAGCCCCTGTTGCCTGTGTAGCTGTATTAACTACTGTCCAGTTATGCTCCCATTGGGTCTCCACTGCCTTACTCAGGGCTATAGTTTGTACCGAAGTCTCCAGTCTCTTTACCCTGAGACTTATATCCACTTGTGTCTCCACTGTTTTCACCTGCTTTGACTGAGGTTCCAGGCTGAGATCTGTTCTTGGCAGCCAAAATCTGCAGTCTGGGGCCTCTCACTGCTTTGCAGCCTATTTACAATCCCAGCTAGTGTGATCTGGGCTTCTTTCTCCATTACCACATGTGTGGCCACCAATGGCTCTGCCTGAGCCTCCTGCCCAACTTCCTGTCTTTCCACCTGGGCTCCTCTATGGTTTGAGGTAGGGCTAGCCAACCCCTCCATCTGTGTAGCTTTACTACAGAGGGGTTCTATTTTCCTCTCCTTATTTAACTTTAGTTCTCTTTTCCAGGGCTTCCTTGTCTTCCCTCTGAGCTTTATTCTCTTTCCTCATTATTATTATTATTCCTTGGGCTACTCCATCCAGCTGTTGTTTCTTCGCTAACTCTAAGTATTTTGCTCCCTTTTTTCCTCAGCTTTTCCTTTCTGTTTTGGGTTTCTTTCTGTCTGGGCAATCTAGCTTCAGATGCCCCCCTCTTTTACAAGCCCAGCAAGTCCTTTTCCTTACTGGCTTTTGCACCTGTTTTCCAGCTTGTTTTCCCACAGGTGACCACATTAGGTTCCTTTTTCCCCTCAATCCTTTGTCCCTTTCCTTCCGGGCAATTCCTTTTTAAATGAACCAGCTTGTTACAACCCTAACAGGTCATTCCCAAGGCCAGCTTCACTGCACTGGCCCTTTTAAAGTCTTGCCCTCTAACCCTATACCTGGCCCCTCTCTGGCTTCCCAGAGGCCATTTCTTTAAGGGACAATGCCTCCATAGGTGTCCTCCTTGCCCACACACATAGCATAGTTTCAGGGATTTTGTTCTGGGGAAACACCTCTTTATTATCAAGGGGCAATTTCTATACAAATGTCCCCCTTATCCACAACAGTAACAGTTCCTCAGGGCTCTCCAACTGAGAGTACCCTGGTACCTGTTTTCCCATGCTGTCTGTTTCTTCAGACATTGGTGTGCTCTCCTGGGCTGCTCTGTCTGGGCCTGCTGCTTCCCTCTGCCCATCTGCTGCCTCTGTTGCCTATCCAGTTCCAGGGGACTTCCGCTAATTTGTCTTCAGGACTCAGTCCTCCTACTGCCATCTTATTTCTCACCACTGGGATCCACATCCTTTCGTAGGGTTCGGGCGAACCTCCCAGCTCCAGTCCTGCTCGAACCTCTTGTCCTGGTGAGCTCCTTTTCCCAGTCCTCGCTATGCTGCTACCTGGCACAATCCTCTCTCTGGGTGGAATCCTCCACAACACCCCTGCTCAGGATCTTACTGCCTTTGGGGAAGTGCCAACATCATAGTTAGCAAGGCGTGCCTGCATTCTCCACCATTTGTAGCAGGGACTCCACTTCATCATGGGGTAAGTGTTGTCAGAATTTGCACCCAAGAAGGTTGCCACTCAGGGGTCCAGCTCAATCACAGTTTATTTGCTACACCCCACATAGGCCAGGCACTACATCTCTGGCCACAATCCAATCAATAAAGCCTAGCCACAACCACAGTCCCTGGAGTGGGTTGCAACCAGCAATCAGGTTGTTTATGAATGATTTAGTGCTGGGTGGTCCATGAATGTGCCTTGCATTATGGGCGAGAGACGGCTCCCTTCCAGTCACATTCTGCTCCCAAGATGGGCAGCTCTATCTGAGACCAACCGAGGTTCTGCAACACTGCAATATCATTGTGTTTAGGGGGGATTATGACTGAACACCTCTAGGTCAGAATCCCCCCTAAACATAATGATAACACAGCACCGCAGAGGCTCGGTTGATCTTGGATAGCCGGGCCTGACCCCTCCCCTCATCCAGGGGAAGGGGCAGTCCAGTGCATAGAGCCATCCATCTCAGGAGCAGAGCATGGTCAGAAGGGGGCTGCCTCTCACCCATAATCCAGTGCATGTTTGTGGGGTACCCGGCACTAAATCATTCGTAGGGATGGGCGAACAGATCGCGGTTCCGGTTCAGCCATTCGGTTCGGCTGCATTCCGTTCATCCGTTCAGTTCCTCCATTCAGTTTGTTCGCCTGGTTTGTGTTTGGCCATTCAGTTCAGCCATTCGGTTTGGGTTCAGCCGTTCGGGAAATGTTTTTATATGGGTTTTTTAAATTTTATTTTTATATTTTTTGTTTGTTTTTTATTTGGTTTTATATGGTTTTTTGTTTTTTTATTTGGTTTTTTGGTTTTTATATGGTTTAATTTTTATTTCAATTTTTTATCTAATATTATATCTATCTATCTACACTAAATCTAACTGCTATTCACTATTCTAAATGCTATGAACTAGATGGATTATCTAATAAGTACACAGGCCTACTCCTACAAACACTAAAACTAAATCACTAACGCTATCTCTATCACTAAGCTAACTCCTACAACTGTCTACTATCTCTAACCTATCTATCTATCTATCTATCTATCTATCTATTTTTATTTTATTATGTTAATTTTTATCCCGCCCCTCCTGAGACCAGCTCGGGGCAGCTAACAATATCAAAACATAAATTATAATTATAAAAATATATTAACAGTCATAAAATAGCACACTAAAACATGGCTAGGGTAAAAATACAATACACAAGGGTGGCGGGAGATAACCTCCCCGACCCTCCTCCCCAAAGGCCTGGGCAAAAAGCCAGGTCTTACAGATTCGCCAGAATGTTAAAAGGTTTGGGGCCAGATGAGCTTCCTCTGGGAGGAAATTCCAAAGGCATGGCCTGGCCACCGAGAATGCCCTCTCCATTGTGGCCCCCCGCTTAACACGGGGGACCTCCAAGAAGGCACCCCCAGCAGACCGAAGGAGCTGCTCTGGGGCGCGGAGGGCGAGGCGGTGCCTGAGGTATGAGGGGCCCAGACCATGAATGACCTTATAGATTAACACCAATACCTTGAATCTGGCTCAGCACGCTATTGGCAGCCAGTGCAGAGTATGGAGCACAGGTGTTATGTGCTCCCGATGGCCCATCCCCAACAGGAGGTGGGCCGTCGCATTCTGTACTAGCTGCAGCCTCCAAACCAGGAACAAGGGCAGCCCCACGTAGAGCGCATTGCAGTAGTCCAGCCTTGAGGTGACGAAGGCATGGATGAGGGAGGCCAAGTCCAGGCTGGAGGCATACAGACGCAGCCTCCGCACCAGATATAACTGGTGGAAAGCGGCCTTCACCACTACCTCAATCTGCCACTCCAGGCGGAGATCTGCATCCAGAATCACCCCCAGACTCCAAACCTGCTGAGCTATGGGAGGGCGAACCCCCCCCAATCAGAGGGCTCGACACCTCCCTCACTCTCCCCACCAACGTCCCCTCCATCTTATCAGGGTTGAGTTTCAGCCTGCTCTGCCACATCCATTCCGCCACGGCCTCCAAACACCAGGATAGCAACAAGACACCAGGGTCTGGGTCAGCTGAAAATGAGAGGTACAGCTGAGTATCATCAGCATAGTGGTGACATCACACCCTGAACCCTCTCACGACCTCCCCCAAGGGCTGCATATAGACATTAAATAACAATGGAGACAGAATAGAACCCTGCAGAATGCCGAAGAATAAAGCACGGGGGGGAAATGTTTCAGCTCCCAACACTACCCGCTGGCTTCTCCCCGAGAGGAATGAGCGGAACTATTCAAGAACAGTCCGGTCCAGACCCCCCCCAGGTCACGCAGCCATCTCAACAGCAGCCCAGGGTCCACGGTGTCAAAAGCATCCAAGAGATCTAGCAGGATGAGAAATGTCGAACATCCTGCATCCATCTCCCAGCAGAGATTGTTGACCAAGGTCACCAATGCTGTCTCGGTGCCATAGCTGGGGCGGAACCCAGATTAAAAAGGGTTCAGGAAACCAATGCTATCTAGATGCACCCGGAGCTGGATCACCACTGCCCGCTCAATAACCTTCCCTGAAAAGGAGAGGTTAGAGACAGGTTGGTAGCTGGCGAGTGCGTCCACGCCCAACGATGTGATGAGATTGGGGGGAATCATAAACAACACAAGTAGGGGTACAAAACTGAAATGAAACCTAAATCAATCTAATAATCCTACTCTAAATGAACAAAAAGGGAAAGGGAAGGGAATCTGGGATGGAATATATGGGAGAGGGAAAGGAGGGGGGAGGGAGGGGAGGAGGAAGATTGAACACAGGGAACACAGGGAGGGGTAAAAACAAAAAATAACACCTAAATCTATCTAAGCTAAGCTAATAAATGAATGAGAATATGGTGGTAGATGGGTTGGATGAGTGAAATGGGAGGAGGATGGCAATGGATTGGGGAACTAGGAAATACTGGGAGAGGGAGCCTTCTGAAATGCCTGCTGTTCAGGAACAGTGACTATCTCAGAAGGTGTTGGGAAGGGGGGAGGCAGACAGTTTTGTTTCTTGTTGCGCCCGCCTCACCGCAAGCCCCATTGCCTCCATGCAGCCTAGCCCATGGCCAATCGCAGACTGCAAAGCCAGTGGTCTGAGGCGAAAAGGGATGACGATTGGGCAGGCTGGCTGCTACTCAAAGCCTCTCCACCCCTGGTGCCTGGAAGTCTGCTCCTCAGTTGACTACCCCTCCTTGTCATGTTTGATCTTCCAGTGACACTTTTTTTGCCACCCGAACTCACCCAAACGCGATCCGATATGACCGAACTGTTTGGTCATTTCAACATTCGGAATTGAGTTCGGTTCGGTCAGTTCGTGTTTGGATTCGGGTTTGGTCGTCCGAACAGGTCAAGTTCGGGCCAAACTCCAAACTTCCGAACCGCGTTCGCCCAACCCAAATCATTTGTAGACAACCTGATTTCTGGGCACGACCCACTCCAGGGACTGTGGTTGTGGCTAGGCTCTACTGATTGGACTGTGAACAGAGGTTTAGTGCCTGGTCTATGGACTTTGAGGGCTGTAGCAAATAAACTGTGATTGACCCCTGCGTGGCAACCTTCTTGGGTGTGAATTCTAACAATACTTACCACATGGTGAAGTGAGGTCCCGGCTACACTCTGTTCTAATGTCTAATTCGGCTGTGATGCTCTAAGGCAGGGTTGGGGAACCTCAGGCCAAGAGACCAAATGCAGCCCATGTGACCATTTTTACTTTTTATGTGGCCACTTTTCACTTTCTGGATCTGGCCCACAGACTCAGTCCCTACCCTCAAGCAATGAAAAATTGAGCTCCAAGTAAGAAAGCTGAGAGGAGGGCATGCATACAAGGACAGATAGGGGACAGATCCATGATCTTGACCCTTCTCTTTCTAGCACACCCCTTAACACTTCATTCCCAAATTCTATGTGGCCCTCAGAGGTTATACTAACTTTCAAAGTGGCCTCTGGAAGGGAAAAGGTTCCTTACCCCTGCTCTAAGGCCAAAGTTTTGTCCATTTCCTTTCCACTATTCCACAGCCACTGGTCCCCAAAGCTGAATAAACTCATGTTCATCCCCCTCACCCCCCGGGTACTGGAATGGCCCCTGCGGTCATCAGGGGATGCCCTTCTTGTGGTCCCCTGAGTCTTCCGGGGGGCCACACAGGGGAGGGTGTTCTCGGTGGCTGCACCAAGGCTGTGGAACTCCCTTATGCTGGCGATGCATCTGGCCCCAGATCTTCACTCCTTTCGTAAAAGTTGTAAGACTTGGCTGTTCCACCAGACGTTTTGTGGGGGAGATGGGTAGAGGGTGGGGGAGGAGAGGGATGGGGGTGTAGTAATAGGTTCCATAATTTTATGATTTTAATTGTTGACCTATGCTGTTGTGAGTCGTCCCGAGCTGCCTGTGGAGGGGTGGGATATTAAATATTTTTAATAAATAAATATAAATAAATAAATAAATGCTGTTTTCATTGTGCCTGGCAAGCAAGAAAGACAGGCTCTTCAGTAGGGTGCACCGTAATTCAGAAGCATCCAACCTCCAACATTTCCTGTACCAAAGGCAATTTTGTATTGCAGTGGTCTTCTGTTTTTCATCATTTAGTAAACTATAGCAATTGGGATAAGCTAGTATGTGCACATCCTCATCAAGAAGGGTGTGGTTGGATTCCTGTATTTGCTACCATGGTAATTGTTTATTTCTTTGCATCTGTGTGTCAGTTAAGAGTGTGCACTTTGTGTTATTTCAATAATGAAAATGTTTTCGTTATTATAATAATTAAAACAAAAACAATAATGAATCAACAATGAATTAATGGCTGACCTCAGATTCTTTCCTCCAAGGCTTGTCACTAGACCAATGGGCTGTTTGGCGTATGCCGATGATGTTGCTCTGTTATCTCAAACTCATGTTGGGCTGATTAGGCAGATGAACTCCTTCACTGCTTTTTGCTCCAGTAATAAATTAACCATAAATTACCAAAAGTCCAAGAGGATGGTCTTCTCTGGAAGTAGGAAAGTCCATCTTTGGAATATTGAGGGACACCAGGTACAACAGGTATCTTCTTTTCGATACCTAGGGCTTCTTTTTCATAAGGAGCATGGAAGGAGCATGTCAAGAGAGCACTTGATATAGCTAAAGGACCAGCTCAGGCCATTTATGGCTTATTTATGCAGCAGAATAGAGACTCCATGCATCTGGCTATAGCGGTTTTTAACAGCAAAATTAGAGCTCAGCTCCTCTATGGGGCAGAGCTATGAGCCCCCTTTCTCTCTCAGGAAGTAAACTAAGTTCAATCTAGGTTCCTAATGAGACTGTTGGGGAACCCTAAGAGTACTCCGCAAGTTGCTGCCAGAATAGAACTGGGCCAAAAGCCTTGGCAACAGGTGGCCATGGAACTGGCAGTGAAATTCTGGGCCCGACAAATGGTGGAACAATGCTCAGAAATGATGAGGGGGGTGGCACAGGACTTCTATGCCAACCCTTGGATAGAGAAGATCGAGGCCTTTCTTGGGGAAATAGGGCTCTCCAAAGGGTATTTGAAACATAAGCCGCTCAATGTAATTAAGAAAGAAATCTTGCTGAGGATCGACGACATTGAGAGGCAACTTGAGGTGGCCAGAGTAAAAGCTTCTCCCTACTTGAAGATGTTTCTTGATTGGGTGCCCGGAGCAGGATGCATGGCAGATTACCTGGTATCCCTGATATCATTGAAAGCCAAGCACCTTATGTTCCGGGCATGTGTGAACGCCCTCCCCTCCCAAGTCTTGGAGTGGCGATTCCAGAATATCCCTTTCCCCTTGCAGCTCTGCCCATTCGTCCATCTAAGGGCAGAGTCAGTGGCACATATGGTCCTGTATTGCCATCTTTATGAAAGACTTAGAGAGGAGCTGTTAGCACCCCACTTGAGGAAGTACCCAGGTAGGTCAGAAGAGGTCCTATTGGGAGCACTGTTAAATAGCTCAGACCCCCAGGTTATTTGTAACATGGCTGCTTTCCTGCTTCGGTCATTCTATGCCAGGAAAAAATTTCTGGAATTTCGGGTCTGTGAGGTATGATCCAGCTATAAATACAGTATTTTTATTTCTTTAGTAGTGGATACAGATTATTGAATTATTCTTGTTTTTTGTAATTTCCCTCCATGGATAATCGGGGAGATTGTGAATATTATGTTTAACCCTCGTTTAATATTTTAATTATCTTCATTTTAATTATTATTAGCTCAGTTTTGTACAGGCTTAGGCCTGATTTGTGTAACTAATTTTTTGCTGTGTTCCCGTGTATGCAATGGTCATCGACCAAGCAATAAATCTGATTGATTGAACAACAATTTTTTTTTTTTTTCATTATTCACTTTGCTATTGCCTGGCAGACTGGCAGTTATTTTGGGAGGGAAAATGTGGAGAGGGGAGCAGACATCTTGGAACCATTTGGGAGGGAAACAGTATTGAACTCTTGAACTGAACCTGTGATGGGAGGGGTGAGCAGACAGCAAGGACCTGATGCATGTAATCGTTGGCTCAATGAGCAGCACAAGCAGGTCCCAGCCCGTTGCAAGCCTCCCTGTGATTGCTCAATGCCGCCTGTCTCCCAGAACCAATCATGGGGGCTCTGAGGAGGGCACTGGCACACTGACACACTTTATGGTCAGGTCCAGGCTGTTTGACTCTTGTTCTGTGTTAGCTCTTGCTGTGTCAGGTTGCATTTACAGAACTCTGGTGTTTGCACTAAAAAACTTTCCCAGTCCTCAGTGTTATACATTATATACCTTACCTTTCCTTATACCCTTTATACATTTTACCATTTCCCTTCCCCATCTGTCTTCCGCTGTACATATTTATAGATATAGGTATAGATTAGGTGTATATATAGATTACAGATAGGTATCGATAATATAGCTTAGATACACCTTATTGTTTTTTTCCTTTTATAATATTTCTGTCTCCCCCTGTCCATATTATCTATCTATCTATCTATTGATATCGATAGATATATAGATATAAGTTTTATATAGAGAGAGATTAGATATTATATAGATTCTAGGCTGTTTTATTATTATACATATTAGGATTATATGATAGGAATAGGAATTATACATAGCATATAGAAGTATATTGATATAGATACTTAGATAGGAATATATTGCATACATACTATAGGTTACTAGGTTTAGGTTAGATTCTGTACATACATATTAGATATTGTGCGCTACTGCACCATAATGGGAAAGGGAGGAAGGAGTTCAGAAAAGTCTGGGGCAGGTGGCTGATGAAAATGGAAACAAAACCCAAAAAACAAAACTTTTGTTGTCACGCGATACCGATACCAGTAACGACATTGTTTTTAAAAAATGAAATGTTGTTAGTAACAAAAATGAATGACAGTTTTAAATAAGAAAAATGAAAAACAAAAATTAGTAACAACATGGGTCCCTGATACACACCTCTAGTATCAGTCAGACAAATTGAATGAAAGGAGGAAGTTTACTGCTTTCAATTTTGCCCTATATCGATTTTGTTTCCTTGTTATAACCCTGATGAAGTAGTCTGTCCCCATTCAGCAAAGCACTAAATTATTACTTGCTGAGTTTTAAGCATATGTCTAGATGCCTTTTTGAATAGGTATGAATTTAATTACCTGCAACCAAAATGAAAGGAAATGAACATTCTTAAATACTAAAAATCTGAGGACATCAGGGTGTGACCCAAGGTTTCATACAGTCAATTATCTCTTAACTGAACAAAGGTTTGGCCATTACTTCACAAATTGTTCACATGAACATTCCTGAAATGGGGTAGTTACTCTGGAGCAGGAGTGGCCAAGAGGTAGATTGTGATCTACTGGCTGATCACAAGCTAGTCTCTGACTCTCTAGTAGATCAATGTGATCTACTAGAGGGGGGGATGGGGAAAACCAGCCTCCCAGAGATAGCCTCTGGGAAGAGAGCAGCAGGACTGACACAACAGGGAGTGTCTGCAGGGAGGACAGAAGCTAGGAAAGTTCCATCGGTGTGTCAGGATGGCTCTATACAGGTGAGTGCTCCACTCCACTCCTGAGACCAGTTACTAGTGTGCCCTAAAGCTGGGAAACAGCAAGAGGGGTCCTGGTAGATCACATAAGAAGTCCCATACTGGGTGAGACCAATAATCCATTGAGCCCAGCACTTTTCTCCAACAGCGGTCAATCTCATTCGCTTGGAAGAAGTACCCAACAGGTCACAATGGGGTGATCCATTCCCTATTGTTCACTCCAAGCTCCAGACAGTAACAGGTTACATTCCCCAAACCTACCTGGCTAATAGCTGCTAATGGACCCATCCTCCAGAAACTTGTCCAAACCTTCCTTAAACCCAGTTGTACTACTGGCCTTGACTAAATCTTCTGGAAACAAATTCCACAACTTAATTGTATGTTGAGTAAAAAAAAATACTTTCATTTATTTGTTTTAAATCCATTCCCTATTAATTTATTCCACACCACGCATGATTTTATAAACTTTGATCATATCCAGTTGTGTCTGTCATCTCTTCTCCAAGCTGAAGACCCCCAACCTATCCAGCCTCTCCTTCATAGGGAAGCCATTCCATAACCCTTATCATTAAGCTAGTATCGATCATGCCATCACCTGTGGTTGATTTCTGGATTAAGTGGATCATGTGCATCATATGTCTGCCTGCCCGCTCTCCCCACTCCCCACTCTGGAGTAACTACCTCCTTTTGTATCTGTTCTCATGACCACTGAGAATCAGGAATGAGATCGCTCTTCCCTTCCTCTGACAGCTTGAGAAATTGCAGGGAACTGCCAGCAGTGGGTAGGTGGGGCTGTGTGGAACTGGAATAAGTAGCAGTCACTGGGCATTTTTACACACACCTTAGAGTGCTGGTCTTTCAATCTTCTGGGTTTACAAGTCCACAAATAGGTTCCAGATGCATTTTTCACACACACACTGCCCTGAGGCAGTTCCTGGATGCATTCTTCACACAAACACTGCCCTGAGGCAGCCTAAAGTAGCCGCAGCTGTAGACGTGAGGGGCTGCCATGGAAACCAAGTGACCACAGCTGCCTGGAGCAAAGAAGTTTAGCAGGAGAACTTTTTACACACAAAAGTTCTGGGAGAAGTTATATGCAAAAGTTCAAAAGGCCAGATGTTTAAGATCTGGGTGAGTGATTTAGACACACAGGAAGTTCAGGATGTAACAGCAAACATGCAGGAGAAATGTGTGTGTAAAAACACCCAATGAGACAAAGATACTGTGTGAGAGACAAGCAAAGGAGGAAGTAATGAGGGTTGCTGGGGCAGCAGAAGACTTTATGGAGGGAGGCTTGCAAACTGGAGAGTTTATCCTGCTACAGAATAAATAAGCCAACGCCCCGAGCAAGAGCCGTTTCCCTACTTGTTTGGAGAGTTAAGCATCTCCTTTTATCTTTATCAAGATAGTGATGGATACATTCTGACAAACTGATAAATCTGAATTTATATTTGCCACAGTTGTGAAAGTCACAACTCTGTTTATCCAATTATTTTGTGTTCTTTTTTTTCTTTTTTCTTTTTTTATTTATTTTGGGATTTCACTTCAATATTTTGTACTTCAGTCACTTCAGTGATGGTATATATACCACTAGTTAGTGCCAAACAGTACCACCAATGAACTGAAGTACCAAATAAACCAATAAACAATAATAAAATAACTGCAAGAAATATTCAGAACCACAAACAAAGCAGAAAGTGAATATAGCTTCATATTCACTTTGGTTAAATGGATGCAAACAGACAGAATTAATCAAATTCAGTATTCACAGCAAATATCCATTTCAATCAAAGTTAAATAACTACACAAAAATGCTCATGAGAGACACTCTCAGAAGGAGCAGGAAAGGAATCGATAGATTGGTCCAAATCCTGAAGGGGTTTCTGCACCTGTAAATCCTACTGATTGAAATGGATATTCCAGATACTGAATACTTTTCAAAATCTAGCCCTTTCATCTTTGAAATTTACAGAAGGATCTTAAATGATGCTCCCTGACCTCATAGAGCAGGGAGAAGCTGTGGATATATACCTGTAGCATGCCATTAGAGCTGCCGTGGTTAATAGACGGTGCATAATAATAGTGGTTAATAAAAACACTCTTTTATTAACAGTGGTTTGGTTTATAAAAGGGGAGGTGCCGGGAGAACAAAGGTCTACAGTGTAAAAAAACTACACTGGCCTGATGACAGTTGTGGGCAGCTATGCTTCAAAGATCCCATAAACCTCTCTCAGCTGCATGAGGTTTTCAGTATGGCTGACAGGATATTTCCATATGTGCTTCCTTTCAGTTATTGTCTTCTGGCAAAACTTCCTGTCTGCTACTGAAGAGACCACCGCCTCCACCCACAACCCTGCTTCCCTGCCTGAATTTGGGTGATGGAACATGATCTCTAGGAATGCTTCATTTTCTTTCTTTAACTGAAAGAAAAAGATGTCCACTGTGACAGGCTTGGATGCTTAATTAAAAGATTCTAACTATACAGTGAACAAAGATCTACTAGTAACTAATAACTGGGAGGTGTAAAGGCTTTCCTCTAAAAAGTATTGTGCTGTGTACATATGTACATGTTAATATCTGTCATCCAAATATAACATTATTTATTTATTTATTTGTATTTATTTAATAAACTTATATTTATTTATTTATTTATTTATTTATTTATAAACTTTTACCCCACCCCTCCTGCCATGCAGCTCGGGGCAGCTTACAACATTTTAAAATACAATAAAAACAATTAAAAACAATCATAAATATTATAAAAATAATTAAACAGGGCAAGCAAACCAATCTAAAAACCACAAATAGGTGGGGGAACTAAAAACCCCACACCCTACCCACCCTCCCTCCCAAAGGCCTGGGAGAACAGCCAGGTCTTACAGTTTC
>QEPC01014630.1:1125904-1136641 GCA_003113815.1 Sphenodon punctatus
GGAGCCACCCTGTCAATGGCCTCCTCCAGCAAGTTGTTCCAATGCTGAACCAGCTCATCCACAGAGTGGCCGTCCACGTCCAGGGTTAACTCCCTCAGGGCCTCTTGGAACCACTGAGGTTCCATCAGCCTCCGAGGGCGGACCATCCTAAGTGGTCCTCTCCCCTCCTGCTATATCCCACCCCTCCTGCTAAAGCAGCTTGGGGTGACTTACAAACATAACAAAAATGTACCAATAAAATATCATAAAATAAACAATAAGTATACAATATATCATAAATAATAAAACATCATTCAATGGAAGCAGCAAACCCTAGGCCCCTTCCTACCCTAATCCAGTTCCCCCACCCCTCACATGTCTCCCTCACCAAAAGCCTGGTGGAACAGCCAGGCCTTGCATTGGCGTCAAAAGGAGGAGAGCTCTGGGGCTACCTGGGCCTCCACTGGGGGGGAATTCCACAGCCTTGGTGCAGTCACCAAGAACGTCCTCTCCATAGTCGCCCCCCGGGATACCTAGAGGACTTTGAGAAGGGCGATCCCGGCTGACCACAGGGGTTGGTCCAGAGCCCAGGGCGTGAGGTGGTCCTGCAGATAAATGGGGTCCAGGCTGTACAGGACTTTATAGGTAAGCACCAACACCTTGAATTGTGCTTGGAAAACTATAGGCAGTCAGTGCAGAGTATGGAGCACTGGTGTAATGTGCTCCCAGGGACCCGTCCCCATAAGGAGACGGGCCGCTACATTCTGCACCAGCTGCAGTCTCCAGACCATCACCAAAGGCAGCCCTATGTAGAGCACATTACGATAGTCCGGTCCTGAGGTGATGGATGCATGGATGATAGTGGCCAGGTCAGAGTCCAAAACAAACGGGCTTGGTGATTTATATTAATCATGATGAATTCTGTTAGGCTATTATTCTCTTAAAATGGGAAATGCAAATGTATATAAAAAACAAACCCTGTAAAATAATTAACTGTCATTTAGTGTTTGCATTGTTTCTTTCAGATAACTGATTTTAAAAGAATCTACATGCACACATAGGCTATAAGCAAATGCAAAGATAAACCTCAATCATAACCTTGGATCAAAATATGTCTGAAATTAAGCCTGATTTGTATAGTAGGCAGAATTAAAAACTCTTGTTCTAAATAACCCCTGAAATTTAAGGATGGTTTAACTTTGTCAATGATGTATTTCAACTCTGCAGCTCAGACTCATCAGTAAAACAAACAAGAGTACTTGAAATAACACAAAGGTTGTGACACAAATCAAAATAAACCACGAAGTTCAAAATTATGGTAATTATGGATGAACTGGACGCTCTTTCCCTTAATCACACCATGAGTCCTCCTCTGTATACTGAAAGCATGATTTAGGACTGTCAAGCCTTTGTTTGGAAAGTCCTGGATTTTTACTGTATTCCAGATTGCACTATGCTTTAATGTGGCTGAAACATTTAGGGCCAAATTGTCAAACCTCCACATCCAGAATCCAACCACAAAAAGGCGGATATGCCCACCATTATTTGGATTGGACTTCTCGTATTTCTACACAACTTTTGCATGTCTGCATGCATGCACTTTTGTGAGCACTGCAGACATTGCTTGCAACAGAGGTTTGAAAATGTAGTTATCATCTGCTTCATTGTGTCCTCATCAGTGAGGTGGGCAGGCCACACTCAGCAGCATGGGGAGCAGGGTCTGCCGACACACATCCGCAGACCACTCTGCCCTCCCCCTGCCCCCTCCCCAGCCCAGGCCACAGACACATCTGTTCGGTGGCTGGGCTAGATTCTTGCTGGGTGAGGACCCTTGGCCTGGCCAGCATCAAAGCATGATGGCGCACTGCACCGTCACATCTAAAAGTACCAGTTGTGTACATAAAGTTTGGATTGTTTTTCCCAAAGTGCATCACTTTGTACTTGTCCACATTAAATTTCATCTGCCATTTAGATGCCCAGTCTCCCAGTATCGTGATCCTCTTGCAATTCTTCACAGAGGATGGTAAGGCACATACCTTGTACTTTCCCCATGAAAATGCACCCTGATGTAGCTGAAGTGAAGGCTCTAAAATTCCTGTCTGCACATGCTCAGTAAATCTTCTTAAAGGCTTATTGAAAAAGCCTACAGGCATCCCATTTATACAGAGCATGGTCCAGCCCCACAGGGATACCCACACATCATCTGCACTCAGCATGCTTTTAGGGACTGAGCTAGAACTTCAGATAGTGTAAACATTAGGCGCCTCCGGCGCAATCACCGCCAGGGCGGCCGGCCCGCAGGGCCACCTCCCCCCCCCCCCGGGAAGCACGCATACACACCAACGAGCCCGGAAGTGTGGCCCGCTTGAGCGGGGCTGAAGGGGATTCCCCGCTCAGGCAACCACTTCCGGCAATAGCGCCAGGCCCGCCGCCGCCGCCGCCGCCAGCACAGGGGGCGGGGCCTGGCCCAGTGCGCCGATCACAGCGCCTCGAGGCACGCCGACAGGGCAGGGCCTGCCCTACAGAAGCCGGCGCCGCGTGTTGGGCGGTGCCGGTGATCTGAAACTGGCCCCTGGTGCGCACGCTGTTGAAGTGCTCCCTGTCTCTGAAACCTACCTGTCTTGCTGTTCCCTTCCCTGTGTGCCTGCGAGGAATCCTGAGAGGCTGTGACAGTGGTGAGTGTTCCCTTGTGTCCTTGTGGAGTGAGTGGCTGAGTGCGTGAGTGCGTGGGAGTGTGCGTGAGCGGAGTGTCAGTCCTTCCCTTCCCCCCTGGGGGGGGAACCTCCTCCCCACAGAGCGAGAGAGTGTCAGCCCGTACCCCTTGTTCCTTGGGCCTGATTCCCCCTTTCCTCACAGTCCCCCCACACCATCCTTCCCCTTGGAGTGAGCAAGTGGAGAGCTACGTGGTTGAACGGTGGGCAGGGTTCCCCAGCTCTCACTCTTCGGCGCCCTATGATGATAGGGGCCTAAGTTCCAGGTGCGCAAGCCCAGGGAACGGCCCACACACTATCCTGACGGGCATCCTCCAACGCTTCTTCGTGCCGAAGAGTTGGGACGCGGGTTACCCGTGCCTCACGCCACGCGTCGTGAAAACCCTTACCTACCTGCTCCCCACCTTCCTCCGTATATCCTTCCTTAACTCATCCCTGACAGATAGGTTTTGATGCAACGGCAGTAGTAGTTGTTACTGCACTCTGGCATCATAGAGGTCCAACACACAAAAGGTAGATTAGGGTGGAGGGAAAGGTGGCTATAAATCAATTTTGTGCCTCCAGAAAATCTGGGCAGCTTCAGGAATGAATGAAGCCTTTAGAAATTTGATCCATGCCTTCTATCATCCTTGTTGCTCTTCTCTGAAACTTTTCCAGTTCTATTATATCTTTCTTGAGATGGGGTGACCAGAACTGCAGTGCACACAATATTCAAGGTGGGGTCGTACCAAAGATTTATACAGTAGAATTCTAATACTTTCCCTTTTATTTTATTTTATTTTATTTTCCTTTCACAATAATGCGTAGCCATCCAGTTTACCCTTTTGACTGCTGCCACACACTGAACTGATGTCGTCAAGGAACTATCCACAATGACTCCAAGATCCTTCTCCTGAGTGTTTACCCTCAGACTTGAACCTAGCATTGTGTATGTATAGTGATAGTGAAGACTATTTTTTCTTATGAATAACACCTTGAATTTCATTTGCTATTTTATTGCCCATTCACCTAGTCATGTAAGATCCCTCTGTAGTTCCTCACAGCCTGCGTGGGTCTTAACTCTATTGAATAATTCGGTGTCATCTGCAGATTTAGCCACCTCACTCTTTACCCCTTTTCCAGATCATTAATGAATATGTTAAACACAGTACTGGTCCCAGTACTGACCCCTGAGGCACCCCACTGCCTACCTCTCTCCAACTTGAAAAATGACCATTTATTCCTACCCTTTGTTTCCTATTTATTAACCAGATACCAATCCATGTCAGGACACTTCCTCTTATTCCTTCCATGTCAGGACACTTCCTTGACTACTTAGTTTACTCAAGAGTCTCTGGTGAGCGAGCTTGTCAAGTGTTTTTTGAAAATCCAAATATACTATATCAGCTGGATCACCACTATCCACATGCTTGATGACATCCCCTGTGTTTGCGTAATGACAAAATCAGATCTACCTGAAGATCAAAGAACATATTTATTTGATTATTATGTATAAGTAAAAGGCCCACCTGAACCCAAAGAAACACTACCAAGGAAAAACGTTTTGTAACCACAGTTGAATGTTTACAATGTTATAGCCACAGTTGAATGTTTGAATTTGTTTACAATGTTATATAAAATAAAATAAAATTTAAAAAATAAAATAAAAAAAAATTCTAATATATTTGTGAGGCATGATTTTCCTTTGCTAAAGCCATGCTGTTTTTATCTGTCAAATAAAATATGCCTAGTAATTTTGTTCTTAACAATGGTCTGTCTACCGTTTTGCCTGGTACTGATGTCAGGCTTACTGGTCTGTAGTTTCCAGGGTCACCTCTGGAGCCCATCTTAAAAATTGGTGCTACATTAGATAACTTCCAATCTTCTAGTACAGAGGAGGATTTTAGTGATAAATTATATATTACTGATAGTAGTTCAGCAATTTCAAATTTGAGTTATTTCAGTACCCTTGGATGAATACCATCTAGCCTGGGAGACTACTGTTTACATTGGTGGTACGCAATAAAACCTCTTCTGGTGCGATGCTAATTTCCTCAGATTCATCACCAACCAAAAATAGTTCTTGTGTCGATATCTTTCTAACATCCTCTAACAGTAGAAAAACTGATGCAAATAACTGTTTCTCAGCAATGCCCATGTCATTTTTGATTGCCCCCTTTGTTCCCTGGTCATCTAGTGGACCAGCTGCCTCTCTAGGAGGTTTCCTGGCTCTGAAGTACTGGGGAAAAAATTGCTATTGGATTTTGTATCCTTAACAAGTTGCTCCTCACATTCCCTCTTAGCCTGTCTTATAATGGTTTTATGCTTTCTCTGCCAACTCATTTGGAATACTTTTTGGAATCTGTTTTTGGAAGGATTTTTTTTCCTGGTTCTGATAGCTTCAATTTTACTGTTCAGCTATGCAGGCATTTGTTTTGTGGTATTTTAAAATATATATTCTTTTAATCCTCACAACAACCCTGTGAGGTAGGTTAGGCTGAGAGTATATTGTGACTGGCCCAAGGTCACCCAGTGAGTCTCTGACTATGGCAAGACTTGAACTGGGGCCTCCCCCTACCTTCTGGTCCAGGTACTGTACACTTAGCCAGTACACACCACAATACACAATCTGGGCATCTAAGACTGCTTTTAGATGAGCGTGCAACCCACTCACGTAACTTGAAAATCCAGCAGACTGAGATTAGATGAGACATTTCATGCATTAAAGCTGGTTGCACATTCTTTTAAAACATCAAACTAAATACCTAGACGTCGGAGTATTTAGTTTGCGGTTTTAAAAGAATGCGTGACTGGCTTTAATGCGTGAAACATCTCGTCTAATCTCAGCCCACGGGATTTTCAAAAGTCACACGAGCGGGTTGCGCAAACACGACCCTCTCATCTAAAAATGGCCAATGATAGTAGTTTCCAATAGTCTCCATGTCTTTTGCAGACCTTTGACCTTGATGACTTTAGGAGTGTGCAGAAGGCACCCCATTAATTTTAGTTTTAGTTTTAATTTTAGTTTTAATTTAAAAACCTCTTTTGGGGGGTTTTTTTGGGGGGGGGCTAAACAACCTGTTTGTTTTCATTTTTTGTTGTATTAAAATATTTTTTTAAATTAAAAATTAAAAAATAACTGTGCATGCACAAATGGCCACCAGACTATTCTGCGCATGCACACCCTTTTCCAAAATGGCCCTGACAGTGTTGGTGCCATTTTAGAAAAGGGAAGCCAGTCTGTGCAGGTGCAAAGCGACCACTGTGTATGTGCAGACTGGCTGCCCTTTTCCAAAATGTCACTAACGCTGCCGGCATCATTTTGGGAAAGGGTGTGCATGTGCAGAATGGCCTGGCATCCATTTTAGTTTCCCTTTAACTAACTTGCTCATCTTTGCATAGTTCCCCTTCTTGAAGTTAAACATTCTTATGGCAGACTTATTAGGTAATCTCTCATGTATTAGCATGTTGAACCTAATTATAATGTAAGCCTATTAGCAAGAGTGTCTGCCACCATTACTCCTTCCACTAGAATCTCTGCTTTGGTTAGGACAGGATCTAATATAGCTTCTTCTCTTGGGAGTTCAAAGACAAGCTGCTCCAGGAAGCAGTCATTTATGGTGTCTAGGAACTTGATTTCTGCAACACATCCTGAGAAGACAGTCATTTTCCCAATGAAAGTGAGGGTAGTTAAAATTCCCCATTATTATTGCACAGTCTACTTTTGTAGTCTCCCTACTCTCTCTTAGCATTCCACAATCACTGTCGGCATCCTGGCTAAGGGGAGGATAGCCCCACTGCTATCTGGCTTTCACTTAAACATGGAATTTCTATCAATAATGATTCCAGGGGAGAGTCTGTGTCATTTATCATTTTTATCATTCTTGATGCAATGCTGTCTTTAACATACAGGGCTATTCAACCCTCCCCCTGTATGATTAACTCCATCATTTCTCTATATTTTGTATCTCAGTATCAAAGTATCCCATTAATTTTCCACATTCCACCATGTTTCTGAGATGCCTATTATATATCCATATCCTCAGTTAAAGCTAAGTATGCTAATTTCCCAGTTTTACTTTTGAGGCTTCTGGCCTCAGTATACAAATATCTAAACATTTTAATACCCTTTTGCTTGTGATTACATATTTTGTTTAATTTGGAAGTATTTCCGATTACTGTTAAAATTAATGCTTAATGCTTTGGGCATTAAGACACACTTTCATTATTATAAACATTAAGTGACCGTTTACTGCTATTATCACCAAACCAATCAATGGACTAGATTTCGCAACTCTCACTTCCTCATGTAGAGTAACCATTAGTCATATCAACTGCAACAGTACTACTCACATAAGCAAGTGTTATTTACGGTGAATAACAGTAAATAACTTTTTATTTATTTTTGCAGAACTAAATCTGGTCCCCAATATTCAGCACATAATAGAATTTGTATCTGTAAAAAAATATAATGCAGCATTTATCTTCTTTGAGCCTTTCTTTTTGTAGGCTCACAGGAAGAAGGATGTTTGGCACTTGTATGTTATTGGAAATTCCTCAAACACATGCAATGAAAGCTCAGTTAGTTTAATGAAATTATCAGTTTTTTCTCAGTCTGTGTTTAGTCTGTGTTTGTCTAATGTCCGGGTGGATATTTTCTGTTTATTAAAATCAATAAATCTGCTACTTTAAAGATAAAGGCATATTTCAAGAGAAACATTGTCTCTTGCTCTCTGATGCAGAAATGTCTGCTCTGTCCAACAAAAGAGAAGCAAATGGAAATGATGTAGCATGTCTTCATCAGAAGCATTTGCAAAGTTGGGAGTTTAAAGGAATGTATGATGGCGATCTGTCTCAATCTCTTCAAGTGCACGTCTGTGATATTCCCCTACTGGTATAAAAACACATATCTATAAACTTTATTATATTGTCCTGTGAGATGTAAATGGATTCAGCTTAACTAGAATGTGCAGCGATAGCATAATCCTGCTTTGCAGCAGATGAATTTTTAGACCTGTTCGGTAACATATTTACTCTCGTAATTTTAGGTTAGTCACTTATAATTATTTGTTTTCTGTTTATCTTGGGATCTGACAAAAGCTCCACCTTTATTACTTGTTTTCTCCCTGTAAATATTACAGTTGTCACTGTACTGAATAATATTTTGTTTTGCCTACTGTGACAAATTATCATTTTTATTCAAAGCAAATTTCCACATGTCCAGCTGGATTTAGGTTTCTATGCAGTTATCTCATCCCAGTTTTGTACAGTATTGAACTAGATGATTTGCTTACTCTTGTGCTGTGGTGTAGGCTGGAGCCAGGAGCATAAAAATTCAAATTTGGCCGCAACAAAGGTGGCTGCTTTAATGATAGTAACATGGAAATAGTGAGACAGTCAAACAGTCAGCCTATTTCTAAGTGTTTTCAGACAAACAGAATAAAATGGAAATGCTCTCTAACACCTCTCTACTCTTTGGCTTCAGATAACCTTATTAATACTAAAATCCCAAAGAAGCCTAATTTTTTAACATTAGAGAGGGTAATTCTGCAAGATATTTAGTTGGCTTCCCATCAACACATTGCATTCTGTTCTTCCTTTCTTTCTCTTTAATTTGCCCCATTTCTTCCTCCAGTTTTAAGCTTGTCTTTTTTTTCCTTCTCTTTGATTTTGTTTAGACACTCACTCTTTTTTCCTCTCTGAAATAAGACATAGTTGCTTCCTAAGCTTCAAGCTGCTCCTTTTCTTCCCCATCATTCCATGACATAAGCTTTTTTGTTTAATTCTTTCTCCCTGTTTTTCCATATTCTCTAACTTTGGATTTCCCTGAAAGCATGGCTGAAATTTCAGCTTTTAATGTCCATACTGACTGCCTTCTTCCACATCAAGTCCATCAGAAATTGCATAATGCGAATTGCTATTTTTGCCCCACAAATTTATCGCTGGGTGAAAACAGACATGACGCTAACCACCCTTTAACCACCCTTGGTTAAAAGAATGTGCAACCAGATTTAATGCATGAAATGTTTCATCTAATCTCAGCCTGCTGAATTTTCAAGTTACGTGAGTGGGTTGCACGCTCATCTAAAAGCAGCCTTAAATGTGTTGCTCCGTGGGTGTGGGTGGAGATGGGTGTTGGCTGGGAGCAAATACTCACCAACACCCACTGAAAGTGGCGTTTACACAGACGGCCCCACCCATCTCCACCCAGGGAAATGCTCCCCACCCACCGGCCAACACTCATCTCCACCCAGAGGAACTGGGTGGAGGCATCATGTGTGCACAGGGCCCACGGTGATTGGCTGCAGTGGTGCCCTGCAACAGGTATAATAAAATGTAACACCCATTTTATGGGGGTTAGAGCATCTGTGTAAAAAGGGCCTTTGTGGTACAGGCAGTAAATAGGAAGTCAGATGCACTGTAACACACTGAATATATCAAATAAGGAATAGAATGTGAAACAGTAAATCATCAACCAAAAATGGAGGGGTGGTTATGGTGAAACAGTCAAAAAAGACAATGGAACCCATCCAGGAACTCGTGTTCATTGCATTTTTCCTATAGGAAAATGCAGTGTACAGGTCACTAAATACTGACCAAACTTCCCTCTCTGCTGTTAAACGAATTGTGATGTATCTGATTTTTGTTGCTGCTCTCTCGTATTTGCACTATTGCAATGGCACAAAGGGGCCCTAAAGTCAATTTCCCTAGTTTTCTAAAGATTTCCTTTGAGGAATATAGGCATGTAAGTGTTGCAGCAACATTGCAACCTTGGAGTAATAGTAGGCCTGAAATTAACAAATGAAAATGTAGCCAATGTGTTCCACCTATTCCTGTTGAGGCCATAAACCAGACACAAATGACAGCAATCCTAACACTGCTATAAGTTGCAACAGAAGGCCACCCATTCTCTAGAGAGTCCCTTATTCCCCCAAATCAACAGGAATATAAAGTTGGGTTAAAGCTGCACCAGTTTGTTGGGTCATGTGCTCACATCTCTGCATTAATGTCAATGGCTTGATACACTGTCATGCCACTGCAAATCAGAAGCGAGTCTGTAGACAAAGCACGGTGGGATGCTGTGCAAAGTGTGAGCAGGGTCAGGGCAGACACGAGGCAGGCCACCAATCTGACCATTAGAACCTGAAGGCCATTAAGAGGCTGCAGGGCCCTGATTTGCAGGTGCATTCTATGAAAGGCTAGTCAGAGTTCAAAAGAAGGCGCTTAGCTTCCTGAGACCTAACTAGCAGCTTATCTCCTAAGGGCCTAAGGTAGGCAGCGGGGGAAAGGGCTTGATTTTGGTACAGTGGCTGGAGTACTTAGTGAGAAAAGTTATGCTACCAGCAGCACTTTGCTAGAACTCTGTCCTGTACACATTGGGTGAAAAAAAATGTGAACACATGGCAGCAGTTTGGGTCAGGAAGCTGATGCAGACACAGTCCGGACCAGGTCAGGACATGGAACAAATTTTATGTGGCCAGGTTCTAAGGGCGTGCAGAGATGCACAAACATGTGGCTGACTGGTTCCGTCTTTGTGCTGCTCCCCCATGATAGACAGCCATGGTGACCTATGATGGCTGGCCTGCCATGGTGGACCTGATCTGGGCCAGTAGGTGTAGACACGTGACATGCTCTGGACCACTTTGTCCCGATTGGGTGAACCTTAGCCTGAGCTGTGACCCTAAGGTCTCCAGGATCACAGCCTGAGCTAGCCACTGACATGGCCCAGGGCAATCCTGGGCCAACAATTGGCACACATGTGTAGACCAGGTCTGGGCCAAAGCATGACAGAGCAAACCAAAGCAGCCTGCCATCATGTCTCTTAATGCCTATTGATGACAGTGGGACTTTCTACACCACACAAAACAAAAATATATTTATTTATTTATTTATTTATTTTATAGATTTTTATCCCGCCCCCTCCTGCAAAGCAGCTCGGGGCGGCTGACAACAATAATAAAAACAATTAAAACAATTTAAAATACAAATATAAAATGCATCAATAAAAACAGGGCTAAAAGACAGTAATAAATAAATACATGGGCGGGGGATTAAAATCACCCCCCCC
>QEPC01014630.1:1151220-1179175 GCA_003113815.1 Sphenodon punctatus
TATATATATATATATATATATATATATATATATATATATATATATATATATATATATATATATATAAAATATTACACAGGGGGAAACACAAAGAACACAGGGAGGGGTACAAAACTGAAATGAAAATCTATATAATAATAAATCATCCTACTCTAAATAAATCCAAAACTTAAAACAGGGAAAGGGAATCTGGGATGGAATAAGAGGGAGAGGAAAAAGATTCAATGGAGGGGGGTGGGAGGAAGGAAGATTGAACACAGGGAACACAGGGAGGGGTAAAAACAAAAAACAACACCTACATCTATCTAAGCTAAGCTAAATAAATGATAATATGGAGGTAGATGGGTTGGATGGGTCAAACAGGAGGAGGATTGCAATGCATTGAGAACAAAACTGCTGGGAGAGGGAACTTTCTGAAACGCCTGCTGTTCAGGAACAGTGACTAACTCAGAAGGTGTTGGGAAGGGGGGAGGCAGACAGTTTTGTTTCTTGCTGCACCCACCTCACCGCAAGCCCCATTGGCTCTGTGCAACCTAGCCCGTGGCCAGTCGCAGAATGCGAAGCCAGTGGTCTGAGGCGAAAAGGGATGGTGATTGGGCAGGCTGGCTGCTACTCCAAGCCTCTCCACCCCAGGTGCGTGGAAGTCTGCTCCTCAGCTGACTCCCCCTCGCTGTCACATTTTGCCTTCCAGTGACACGTTTTTGCCACCCGAACATGATCCAAACTGACCAAACTGTTCGGTCATTTTGATGTTCGGAATTGAATTCGGTTCAGTCTGTGTTGTTTTGATTCGGGTTCGGTCATCCAAACAGGCCAAATTCAGGCCAATCTCCAAACTTCCAAACTACGTTCGCCCATCCCTACTTTTACAATCATGTGCCTGGGATAGGGGAAGAAATTTATGAAAATTACATTGAAAATTGGGTTCAAAGCTTGCTCATCTTAAATGCACGTAACAGCTGCAGCAATCTACCTGAATCTTATCTAGGTTGGCCTCAATGTCATTGCCTTCATTTTATGTGTTGTTGTTGCTGCTTTATTTTTAATCATTGCATATCATATCAGTAGTAGTTTAGCAGTAGTAGTTTATTGCATCCAGCAATTATGCTATAACAAGTTAAATCATACATACATAAACAAAAATATCCAAAGATTGCACTATAGCAAATTAAATTGTACAAAAATAACATAGCTAAAAAGCCCATACGGGCATGAACCGAAGAATAATAAAATAAGGCACGGGCATGCCTGCTGCCATTCCAAAGCTACTGAGATGAGCCAAGCAGATGTGCCAAGAGACTTGATTGGTCCATTATAATGTCTAAAGAACACACCTCCATAGCAGGGATGAGGCTAAAGGGCCCCAGGTGGAAAAATCCTTCTGCTATTAAAGATCAGCAATGCCTAAAAGGCATGAGTCTAAATAGCATATTAGTTACCTAGCTCGATCTCCTCTTTCTTTCCACTAACAAAAGGAAGAAAGCAACAGCTTTGGTCAGCTCTAGATCTAAGGCTTTCATCAGAGTTAACATTTTGTCCTCAATAGTAAGGATAAAATTAACAAATAATGGATCAATCCAGATCCCCATATAGCGGGCAAGTAAAGATAACATGGACCAATGTCTCCACTGCACCATTAGCACAAGCACAGGTCCTGGCAAAATATGGAATACTATTCCTTCTGCCTCTAACTACCACCATATCAATCAAATTAAAGCGCAGGAGAGTGACTTGTCTCCTCAGTCTCGGATCATTAACCTGCAGCAGGTAGGGTTCCAAAGAAATCTGTTGCTTGAATAAGGGGTATAACGGGACTGCCCTGTTAGAAGCGATAGCCACCATTTCCCTTTCGGCTGCACAACGTTTGACTTGTGACTTGGTCTCTGCCTTATGTAAGAGACTCTCCAAAGAATCATTGTCTCCTTTTAATAAGGCAAAGTCTACCAAAAACTTCCTGATCCGTGCCACCCATCTATGTTGAATACTACCAGTGTGAGATCTTTGCTCATGGTACCATTGAGCTGCTAAGTATGAGCAGTTCCCCCTCGCCAATTTTGGCCAAAAAAACAGTGACCTTAAATTGGATTGAACTGCTACCTTAAAAAGACCAGCTTCAGCATGGAGCATTGGCAAAGGTGTTGCCCTAGAAGCATTAAGGATGGCCTGTAAAAAATAATTTTGTGGAAACTCAATATTATTAGAGAACCCCGTAATTTCAGCTCCGTACAACAGTTGGGGGAGGACTTTGGCTGTATAAATATCAATAATTTGGTTGATAGATGCAAATGGAGAAGAACGATAAAAACGCAAAATACTACCCAATGCTTGGATGGCTTTAGTTCTTAACGTCACACTATTGGCCCTCCAAGGTTGAGAAGAGGCATATACAAGGCCAAGATAGGTGTAGCGCGATGACAACGCCATCTCCCGAGACCCCATCTTCCAGACAAAATTTGGGCAGGTGGTTCCATAACACAATATGGCAGATTTGCTGAGCTTAACTGAAAGTAAGTTTTCCGAGCAAAACTGATTCACTGCATCCAAACATTTTTGGAGACCCTGTTTCATTTGGGACATTAGTATGCATATAAGAGGACAGATAGTGTTCTGTCCTTAACAACAGACGGTGTATGATTAACGATGTCAACCCATCGGACCAGATCATTGATGAAGAGGTTAAACAGAATTGGAGCCAATAAGCAGCCTTGTCTGACACCTTGTTGCAGAGGGAAGAAGTTGGCAATATTTCCACTAGGCCCAGTTTTAACTGTTGCTTCAGCGTTTTCATGCAATTTAACTAATAGCTTGAATAAATGGGGACCAATGCCCATATTTGCTAACTTACCCCACAAGATCCTTCTGGGGACAGAGCCAAATGCTTTGGACAAATCGATAAACGCAAGGTAGATCTTCCCCCTTCTTACATTAACATATTTATCTATAATATGAGATAGAACAAAGCAGTTATCCAATGTCGATCTGCCCTTATGGAAGCCTGACTGCTCTTCCACTATCAAGGCTTGTGCATGGACCCATCTTTATAGAGCTACCAGAAGACCGCAAGTATATAGTTTACTGGTAATTGGCAGCAAACTAAGAGGCCTATAGCAGGCTGGATTTCTCAGATTACCCCTCTTAAATACAGGGATTATCACAGTCAGCATCCATGACGGGGGAATGCTTCTAGTCTGATTAATGGCAGTGAAAAGACATGCAAGGACTGGAGACCACCAATGAGCATTATCTTAAAATAATTCTGGGGGAATCCCATCTGCGCCAGCAGCCTTGCCTAATTTGAGTCTGCCAATATCAGGCTCCATCTCTGATACTGTGGTTTCTTTTACTTCATAACATAAGAACAAGAGAAAAAAGAGAGTCCTGCTAAGTCTGCACGATGCTGAGGGTATCTGAGCCTTTACAAAAAGATTTTAAAAGGCAACAAAGTAGCTTTAATTTATTCTTGGGGTGACTACAAAGTTCTCATGGATTTATTCTGAGCTAATGCATTCTAGCATCTCCCTAATTTTACATACGAGCTCACTCGTAGCTCACACCTGCCTAGATTCATGCTAAGTTACATGACAAAAGAATAGGGCTGCATATGGGCAGACCAGAAGTCACTCTTCCTATCCCAGGAGGAGTGCCCTTTGAGTCTGTGTGTAGGTACTTATAAAATCTGGTCAACTGAATTTCATGGAGGTCATTTTGTAACTAGTGGCAGGCAACTCAGACGAGCTTGTAGCTTAAAAGCCATGACAAGAATGGAATAAAACCAAAATAATTCATACTCCATGTACCATAAAATGAACTGAAAGAACGAGAAAGAGAGAGAAAATGCTTCATTCATTACAGTTGGCATCCTTTTTATCAGGTATACTATGTAAGCAAATACAGTGTTGAGTTGTTGAGTCTGAGGTCATGGCTGCTCCAACATCGGAGAAGTTTGGTATATTTTAGTATGCATTCATTACAAGGTACAGCATACAGTTAAGAAACACGTTTGTGGCGCCAGCATGTGATTATGGCAAGACAGGCTGACCACTGGGAAATTGCTGAGATAACAGGGAGAGGAGTCGGGTTGAACTGTGCTGGAGCCAAGTTTACAGACAGTCCCCACACCAACACACCTTCTAATGACATATCTGAGGTGCTCTGTACTCAGAATGCTTGTCTGAGTGACAGAATGTTTTTCTAAGTCAAAGGTAGTATGCATTTTCAAGGGGCTGTTTATGAATCATCTTGCTATTCTATTTTTGAATTCTCTTGTGTATTTAAATTGTCCCTTAGATTTACTTTGTCACTCCAGAGTCTCTCTGTTTTTTCCCTACAGGAAAAATGTTTGAAAGACTGACCACAACGTTTAAAAAGAAAAAGTCATCTTCATACTTAGTGGTCATCTGGCTTCCAAAATCTTGGTCAGAATAGCCATTTATATGGAGCAGGTAAAAGTCAGACACCTTAAATATAGTGACATTATGGTGTCGTCTACTAGTCTGTGTTTTTGGTTGGTCAAAACTCCCTGCTTTAGCATGTCTGTTAGCTCAATTGTTAATATCCCCCCCACCCCCTTTCTTTAATTTCCAAGTAGTCAATGTATACAGGTAGAAATAGAGTTCAACCATGACAACTCAAAATGCAATAAAGGTGTGGAGGCAAGGAGAACCTTGGAAATCGAATGTTTGCCTTACGTGCACAGAAAACTGACAACTGAAACTGAAAGTGCTCAAGTGCCCGTACTTGGATTTAGTCATTAGCTTCCTGAGATATGATGCATCTAATGAGCCATGAAGACTCACACTTAACACGTTTCTTGGGAAAGGAGGTAAGCGATACAGATCCATTGTTACAAGTTTTATTGATCAAAAAGCACTGTTACTCATGCATGAACACAGAACTGACATTAAAGCATTAAACTAAACTTTCCATTATGTGGTTTTCATAAATCGGGTACAAGAGACTTTTTTTAGACAAATTCATTCTACAAAAGTACACATATCAGAAATCAACTGCTATTAATGTTTATATAGTTTTGTTTCTTGAGTTGTACTTTAAGAAATCATTTTTTTCTGAACTTCACAGAACACTGGCTTTAAAAAGAGGCCATGTAAAATCCTAACCAGACACTTCCCTTTAAACTATCCCTAAAAATCATAGTTAACATTCCCTCTCTCTCCCCCACTATTTTTTTTCTGCTTTGGTTCTATTCTCTCTTCTTTTTCTTTCCCTTTTGCTATAATTGATGTGTTTTTTTCCTTCTTTAACTAAATTCTCCCATCCTTTTAACACACATCTGTAAGACATTCTATATTAACAATGTACCTAGACCATCCAGTCCACCCTTCCTTTGCTAAGTCAGCACCATCATACATGTTACCATCTTATTCAGATTATCATGAGTAACTATCTCCCTATAGTCCCCTCTCCCTTGATTTTCTTAGATTGTAAGCCTCTTAGGGTAGGGACCTGTCTATAACTACTGATTGTATAATGATGGGTACATTGCTGGAGGTATATAAATAAAATTAATAATAATAATAATAATAACAACATAATTAATAAAAAAATAAATTAATTAATAACTTAGCAAGAGATGTCTTTAGTAGCTGTAGTGAGAAAGAAAAACTAGACCTATGAGTGAAGCCATGTCTTATTCCTAATTTTCCATGGGTGTCTTTAGACATAACGTCAGTGGGTTTCTGAATGTATGTTTTGACCTTAATATGAACAACACTGGTTTGGCCCTGTGGTCGCCATGTGGTGCTGCACTAACACACCATGCAATATGATTAGTTACAACGTTGGCTGTGTAGTCAGCCAAAACACGCGAATTGTCCTTGTGATGCAATGGTGTTCACATCGCATGTTCAACAGGTGGTCAAATTGGGATTGTTATGGTGCTTACACACAATGGCCAAACACCCAATCTTTTTAATGTCTAAAGATGCCCCCTATCTTTTGCAATATACAGAGAAGCAGTATGAGTATCTGGTGTTGTGAAACTGGAAGCCATACAGGACCACCATAGTCCTTTTGTTTGGCAGACTGTTAAGAACTTCAGAAGTGCCATATTGGGTCAAACCAATGGTCCATTGAGTCCAACATCCTGTCTCTAACCTTCAGTTGCTTCAAGAAGTACATAGAAGGTCATACTGGAATGATCCATTTCTTGCTATTTATTCCCAGAGGCTAAGAACTAATTTCGAATCCAGCCGTGTGTATGTATGGTTAGGATTATTTTCCCCTATCACTCTTCACTTATCAACATTGAATTTCATCTGTTGTTTGGTAGCCCAGTTTCCACTTGATAAGGAAGACAGTAGCCAGTGAAATTTGGCAGCTGCAATTAAATTGTAAGGTTCAGTCTAGAAAAAAGGAAGTGTGGCTGGAGCAGTTGGACCAATTTGCGGAGTTGGACCAATTCAGGCACTCAGTGAGTCAATCTGAGTTTAGAGGTTGGTAGGAGACCAGGCAAGCTCAGAGAAAGGCAGTCTTTTGTGGAATATCCAAAATGCTGGACTTTGGCGATCCAGTAGTATTTATTTATTTATTCTTTGGTCTTGTACCCTGCACCCTCCTGCTCACAGAGCAGTTCAGGGTGACTCACAACAGACAGACCATCAAAATAAAACATTCATAACAGAAAATTCAATAAAAATTCTAAAAACATACTAAAACAGTGGGTGATTTAAGACGTTATGTTTTTGGCATTCACCACAGTAAACCTCAGACAAACGTGGGTGGCGTTGAAAGAGCCATGCACGTCTGTTGGCCCACATCCAGATGTTCACCACAGTCAAACATGGGCCAGGGTGAACCGAACCACGCTTCATGAGGTTGGGGCGGGAGGAGGTCGAGAAGTGTGGTGAATGCCCACCACGGCAGGGGTGAATGAAAAGTAACGTCTGAAGAGAAAACCCCGGCTGCGGTGGAAGGAAATGACCACAGGTCCTGGTGACGGCACGAAGCGTTGCTGCTAGGCAACCGACAACAAGCGGCACACGGAGGGATATTTAAAGGGCAGGAAGCAGCAGGGGAACGTGGCGGATTAGGCGATGGAGAGGAGGGTGGAGGAAACCAAGCGGAGGATGGAGTGAGAGGGTGAGGAGGAGGTGCAGCAGCAGCAGCAGCAACAGCAGCAGGAGGAGGAGGGGGAACCCAGCCCAGCGGGGGACACCCAGCAGCACATGGGGCCACCCCGGAAGAAGGTACAGGGTGCAGCTGGGAGCGGGTGGGTCAGAGCTGGGGAGTGAAGGGGCATGGGAGGGAGGGAGGGAGGGATCACAGCCACCAGGAGCCTACCCAACAGCCCCCATCATTCCCCCAAACAGACCAACAAGAGGGCACACGCCCCGGAGGAAGCTGAGGCCAGAGGGAGCCAGGGCCAGGTGGCAGCCATGGAGAAGGAAGAGGCAGCAGAGGGGCCGGCACCCAGGCGGGGGTACCAAAGGGGGGGTCAGTGGGGGCTCCAGGAGACCCATGACCTCATTGTCATCTGGGCAACACCCAAGATGCAGGGAGAGCTAGCAGTCAATGCAAGGAATGAACAGGTGTTCACCCAGATAGCCATGGAGATGGGGGAGGCCAGATATGACAGAACGCCCACACAGTGCTGGACAAAAATAAAAGTACTGAAAATGAGGTTCAAGGACATCATGGACAACAACCAGCACTCTGGGCGGGCAACACGTGCCTCCCCTACATGGACGCGCTGAGCCGGGTGCTGCACCACAAGGGCTCCATAGTGGCCCAGAGCCAGGTAGGAGGGGGCACCAAGGAGGAGAGCCCCCCCCCTTGCAGCCAGAGATCTCTGAGCAAGCCCCAGCACAGGGCACCAACACCACAGAGGAAATGCCAGGGACCTCGGGCACACGCAGCCGATTCCCCCCCAGCCCTACCTCTAGCGAGGGCACCCATGCCCCCGCAGACTCTGAGGAGGTGGAGGGGGATAAGAGACCGTCACCCTGACCCTCAAAGGCTGCCAACCCGGAGACCAGGCAGACACCAGCCCCAGCAACCTCCCAGCCTAGGAGGGAACGGACACTGAGGGAGCAGGTAAGGGCAGGACAGGGCACATGCATGGACCCCAAGGGGTGGGGGGGCCAAGGTGGTGGAAGGGGATGGCAGCCGTCCATCCCCCAGAGCCCCAAAGGCAGGGATGGGCACGGGCAGAGGAAGTGGCACAGGAGGTGGGAGGTATCCATGCCGGGGGGAAGGAGCGCACAGAGCACAGAGACGGGAGGGGGGCTGGGGAATGGCACCCCACATGATGAACTGACCCCTATATCGCTCCACAGAGCCACACCAAGCACGGGAGGGCTGTGGCCAGGGGCCACCAGTTCCACCAGCCCAGAGGATATGGGAGTACCGAACGTGGGCGCGCAGGCAGAGGGAGGACCGCATGCAGGAGCTAGTGGTAAGCAGCACACGCCAGATGGAGGAGATGCTGGCAGCTGTAAACCGGCTGGAGGAGGGGACAACGAGGGCACTGCAACAGGTGGAGGGGAGGGACCGGGCACTGGTGGTGGAGATGAGGAAGGGCCGGCGGCTGCTGAGGTGGGACATGAACTGACAACTGGCAGCACTCCAGGCCCACTCGGACCGGCAGGACTGCCAGGCCGTGGAGCACAGACGGAAACTGGACCACTTGCTCGAGCAGGGCACATCCCTTCCCCTGCAGGCAGGGGCCCTGAGTGCCATCATCATGGCAGCAGCCCCACGGGGTGCCGTGCCAGCACCTGGACACATGCCCCCTCCACCCCCACCGGCCACACCACAGGTCCTGCCAGCGGCGCAACCCCCACCACCCCAACAGCATCAGGGACCATGGATCCGGGGACCTGTTCCCCCACATCTGTGATGCTAGCAGCCGGTCTGCCAGACCCCGATACAGCAGCAGGCGGTGCAGGGGGGAGAGGCCGGGGCCCCTCAGGGGCATAGGACAGGGGGTAGGGGCCGGCCTCTTGGCCCAGGCAGCTGACAGCTCCTCCTTCTTCACCTCAGATGAGGGGGGGTCGGTAGTCTCGGTTGCCTGGGGGAGGGGCCGACCAAGGGGCAGCAGGGGATGGGGGAGGGGCAGGGGCAGGGCAGCCTAGGGGATGGGGAAGGAAGGGGGCACCCGGCACCACTGAAGGGGTGGGAGGGGGGATGGGCACAAGGGCACACAGGTGTAAGGGGGTATTGGGCGGGACTGGGGGAGCACAATAAATCATCGGTGGCACACCTAAATCTGTCCGAGTGCTTTATTTCATGTAGGTACAGGGCTACCGCAGCAGCGGTGTGAATGCGGTCATGGTGCAGGTCCGGTTGGGAGGGTCCAGGTGACAGGGGTCTCAGGGATGGGCCAGGCACTCAACATGATGGACCAGCCCTGCCCTGATGCGCTTGGCATAGCGGTACTCGCGGGGGTTGGGCATGTCAGCATTCAGTGGTACTGGGCCAGGCAGGTGGCATGAGGGGAGGTTATCCAGAGCGGTCCTGTCAGACTCGCATATGTTGTGGAGGACACAGCAGGCTCCAATGACAAGGGAGGAGGTCTCCACCGTATACTCCAGCCAGCCCGCTAGACATTTCCAATGCTGCTTGAGGGCACCGAAGGACCTCTCAACCACATTGCGAGCTGTGCTGAGGTGGTGTTGTACTGCTGCTGAGCTGGGGTGATGGGCACTGGAAATGCCTTCATCAGCCATTGTTTCAGGGGATGTGTCGGGTCGCCAGTGATGCATGGGGGCATCATCACCCCCTCTATCCGGGTCATTCGCTTGTCTACGAAGTCCCCCCTGTACATGCGGGCAAACAGCAGGGAGATGGTGAGGATGCATGCATCATGGCTATGGCCTGAGTGCCCGGTGAATATGTCCATGAAGTGCCCCCGATGGTCCACCAGGCCCTGGAGCTGTAGCGAGTGGTACTCATGCCGGTTTATGTATTTGGCCGCATCATCATCTAGGGACCACCAGATCGCTATATGGGTGCCATCGATTGCCCCCAGGCAATTGGGGAAGCCCAGGTCCTGGAAACCCACCATAACAGTGTCCTGATTAACCAGCTGGATAACGTGCTCCATGAGCACCCCCTCCACAGCCTCGCAGAAGTCCCGCACCAGGCAAGCCACAGTTGTGAGCCCCACCCCAAAGTGCTGGGCAATGGACCGGCAGGAGTCCAGGGTGGCCAAGGCCCACACAGTGATGGTGACCCACTGTGGCACGGGAATGAGGTCCCTCATTTCAGTCCTCAGGGGCTCGAGCCACTCCCGCAGCCAGTCTGCCAGGTGCATGAGGGTGCGCCTGTCCATTCAGAAGTGTCTGACCCAGGTGACATCGTCCCACCATGCCAGCACCCTCTGCCACCACTGATGAGCCCTCGGCACAGCCCACTTGCGCCTCTGGATGGGCATGGCAAGCTGCAGCGTCAGGTATCTGGAAGCCCTCTCCCACACGCTCCTGGACAGCAGACCTCTGATGCTGGCTGGTAAGTTGTTGGCTCGTAGCAGCAGCCTGTTGTAGGCCAGTTTGAGCTGCCATGCCATCCCCAGGGCTAGGAGTCGTCCGGCCCTGCTAGCTGCAGGATGGGTGCATGCCCCCACCCTGGCCATGTACCACTGCATCGCATCCAGCTCCTCTGTGATGAGCCTCAGCAGTGCCATGTGCTCGCATAACCACTCCGCAACCACCTGTAGCAGGGCTATGCGAGCCCCCAGCTGGACGCGATCCATCCCTGTGAGTGTGGCCGCTCTGTTGGTCGGGTTCACGGCTGGGGAACTGTGCGCTCACTTCCGCCCCTGAACACACACCTGTGCCTCATATGTGCATGCTTCCCCTCCCCCATGGACCTATGGGTGAGCACCGGTGACTGCACCCCCCCCCCCGTCCATTGGGCTATCGGCCCGGGAGTTCCACCTCCTGCATGGGGTGTCAGCCAGTGGTGGTGGCGATGGGTGTGTGTGTGTGTGCCCTGGGGCCCCGCTGTGCTCCCTCTGGTGCTGGCTTTGGTCCCTCATAGGGGATATCCTGTGCAGCCTCCCGGGCCTGCTTCACTGTGCCTTGTACTTCCTCCTGTCTCCTTGGGCTGCTGGGTCCCCCTTCCCTTTGCCCACTGGGCTCCTGCCCCCTCCCTCTCATGGTGGGCTGGCCATGACAGCCCCTCCCCACCCCCTCCTCCCGTGCATCTGACCAGACAGGGGGTTCCTTGTCCCCCCCTTGTGTGTGCCTCCCTCTGCCCCCGTGCTCCGCTCCCCTTTGTTGTGTGGGCGTGCTGCTTCATTTGTGTGTGTGTGCTTCTTTTGAAGGGCGCAGCCGCGTGCCTTCCGTGCAGCTGCTGTTTTCAAGTGGTGCTCGTGCTGCTGCTCCTTCCACCCCCTCCCTTCATGTTTCCCTTCCCTGGGCAGGGCCCTCTGCTGTCTGTGGCTTCATTTGCCCTCAGGCGGCCATGTTTGCGTCCACGTGACCCCAGTGCCTTGTGGGGCTCCCACCGCGGTTCTCGCCACCATGGTGTCACATCTGTTGGGTTCCTCTGGCCCGTGTTCTCTCAGGTTGGCCCCAGCCAGTGGTGCCACCCCTGTCATGTCTGTTGAGGCCGCGCGTCTCACCACGGCCCGCGGTGACACCATTCACACCGGGGTGGGATTCACTGTGGTGAATTTAACTGCATAACGTCTGAAATCATCCATTCTCTGCCTGTAGGAGGCTACTAGGATCTGCTGCTAGCTATTCCCCGTCATTCCTTTTCAACTTGAAAGTTTGCAAATGAATGGTTTTCTATACATATACATACATGATGGATTTCTAAACATATCATAAGCCTCCAGTCTATCTGTCTTCTGAAAAAGGACACACTAATCCAGGAAAGGGTAACACTGGAATGTGGGACTGTTTTAGATCAGGAAATCCCAAGACCTAATTCTGGTTTTGATATTATTGACTTAACTCAGGGACCCATGTTCACTGCATTTTACCCGTTGATGCCAGGTGGGAGAATACAGTAAACATGGGACCCTGAATGACCTCGCACAAGTCTCTGAACCTTTTTGTATCCCCCCTCCCCCCCCCCAAAAAAAATATCCTTATCATGCTACTATACCTCATAGGACTGTTTATGGAGATGCACTATGGTTGTATGGTGAGCTTAAAGTTTAAACTACAGCTGTGTGAAATTCACATTGGTTTGAGTACATACAAACATTTGCTAAGTTCCTATTCCAAGAATTAAACTGAACACAACAAATTCAGTTGAAGCTGCCAGATTTCACTGGCTACTGTCTTCCCCACCAACAACTCCGTTATCTCACCTTCAAGAATTTGCATTAGTCCCCATCCTGCCCACATCTCTGCTCTCATTTCTTCTTCCCTAACTACCCCATCTCAAAGTGAATTAATTTCACTTCTTGGCGTCTTTTGTAATTCTCTATTCAATGTACGGTTTTGAGTAGTGCTGAAACTCAGTATTTGAAATTACTTGGTTTTTACTGAGTTGTATCTCAGTATCCAACTCAATTTAGTGAGTACCGAGTAACAGAGGAATCGGCCCAGTACTCGGTTTTCAGTACTCAGAAAATCCTCAAATTAGCAACATACGTGGTTTGTTATATACACCTATATAAGAGAATTTGGTACTGGAAAATACTCTGTACTTGGCTTTATTTTACTGAGTACTGAGGCCAAAAACTCCTTGGAAACTTGGAAATACTCGCAAATAAAATGTTTAATATTCACTTCAGTCCTAGTTTTGAGTACTCCCTGTCTAAAAGCTTTCTAGGTATATTACATCTATATGAAGAAGTACCTAGTGTGCTTAATGAAGTCATCTGCTCCTACTCCTTGTACAAGAGGCCCTGCTGCTTTATTCTCGGTTTTATGCAGTTTCACAGGCTTGATATTCTGTGGTGTGGATGAGTTATTTTCCATCATGAAAAAACATAGTACTTTAAATAAGAAGTAATAATCTCTTCATTTTTCACAACAGATGCTCTGTGGATTTTATGAAGTTATGCATTTCTAAGTTACTCAGAAGGTTTCAGAAGCATTGTTAGAACCTGGCAAAGTTTTACTGGATAAAAGAGAAGATATTCCTGTGTCCTGACATCTATTTGCACTAAACCTTACTTATGTAAAAAATGTTAAGCATCTTCTTTACACTTGCTATGAAAGCTCTAGGGTTTCAGCTGTACTGAAAGCACAAAGCGTCAATGCTATATACAGCATGTGACCTACAGGACTGGATCTGAAGAGCCTCTTTCGCAAGAAAAGATTGCACCATCTGTGGCATGGGAATTTCTGTACATTTTTGGGAGCAAGTTCTATGTCTTTGTTACTTATTAACTCGCCGAGTGGCTACGGATAACAGCTCATATCACAACAGCTTCATGTTTTGGTTCAATAGCGGCTGCCCAGAGCTGCTGAAAAAGATCTAGTCTTTATTTTTGTCCACTTCCCTTTCTAGTATGCTACTCTCTGATCTCAGCTTGCCATGCGTCCGAGCTCTTCTCAGTTGTTTTGGAACACTTTCTTAATGAAGTGGGCAGCTCATTTGTAGGTGGGTGCAAGCATACATTCTGAAGTACTGGATTGTTATTGTATATTTTCCTTTTCTAAAAAAACCCAAACCAACAATTTAGTGAGTGTACAGGTGGCTTCTTATGGTGTGGTTTTCTGTCATTATTTCTGGGACATTTAAAAACAAGATTCCTTCAGGCGTGATGCCCCTGGCACAGCTCTGGATTTCACAAGTACTGCTATTGCTGCTACTGTTCAGGCTACCTCACATACCATTACACTTTCATCACAGGGGCCTTGATTCAATAAGATTTTGAGTTAGTCTTTTGGGAGACATTTTTACACACACCTTAAAGTTCTTGATTTTTCAGTCTTCTGAGTTTACATGTCCACAAGTAAGTTCCTGGATGCATTCTTCACACAAACACTGCCATGAGGCAGCCTAAAGTAGCTGTAGCTATAGACATGACAGGCTGCCATGGAAACTAAGTGACCACAGCTGCCTGGAGCAAAGCAGTTTACCAGGAGAACTTTTTAACAAAAGTTCTTGGAGAAGTTCTATGCAGAAGTTCAAAGATCCAGATGTTTAAGATCTGGGTGAGTGATTTAGACACACAAAGTTCAGGATGTAACAGCAAATATGCAGGAGAAATGAGTGTGTAAAACACCCATGGTTGTATCCTAGTTTAGTTTTAAAGCATTCATATTCTTTTTGTAATTTGTGTTGTTCTTACTTGTGTCTTTGTATCTTGTTGTGACCTATGGTCAAACCAAATAAATTTACTACTACTATTTTTAATTATAGGCCATACTCACTGCCTCTTGTCCACGCTATCTAGCTGTCACAGCAGCACTATTGCCAAGACTACCTAAACTCTCCTGTCTGAATACTCACTAGTTTCTAGTTACAGTACACAGAACAGCAAGTAATAGCATAGTTATTGCCACTACCATGGACACAGCTGCTACAGTGACAAATACCATAGCTACCATGGCTCCTGTTACCCTAAACCATAGAAGGGTACCATCTGAACAAATGCTAGAATTTGACTGTCAAATTCTTAAATGTGTCACATTTTTCTTCAGAGCTCAGGGCTGTTATAACAGCTGTTTGTAAACACAGCAAATCCAACATTAGCCAGGGAAAGGAGAAGAATATTTGTTCAACTTCTGTCTTCCTGAGCCATTTAAAAAAATGTTGCAGATATGCTGACACTTCAGCTGCTGATTTAAATAGCAACCAGTATCAACTTCCAAATGAGCAGCCAATTGGTACTCTCCAGCTCTGACTCCTTCTATGTTAGATGACTCATCAACGTGTCTGAGAATGTCCATTGGACTGCAGACTCCAGTATGAAAAACACAACAAACAATTAGACTAGTATTTGGGAGCAGTAGAAGATCTGGCCATGTTCACTCTGATGCTAAAAATACATTATTCAAATTGGTGAGACTACGGGATATATGGGTGAGACACTTGGTGTCGGTTCCCATGTCCCACTCCAACCCTGTATCAGGGTATTTTTGGGAGTTGAGGCCAGTAAGGTCCCTGATCTGATGCTGCTACTGCTTAATGCAAAGTCGGTGGCAAATAAACATCTGCCATCTGTGATTTGATTCAGGACAATGCTGCTGACCTCATATGTAAGGAGACTTGGCTGGACAAAGCATCTGGACCAGTATTATCCCAGGTAGTGCCAACTGGGTAATAATCAGTGCAGAATTAGCCGAGGCTTGTAGGCAGGGGCCAGGGTGTAGCTGTGGTCTATAAAGACACCTTGGCCTTTTAGAGATATCTGGTACCTAACAAATCCAATATAGATGTTGGGAACCGACACCTTGTGCTGGATTTGTATGGGGATAGATTGGGGATCTTCTTGGTGTACTAACCACACCACTGCACAGTTGATTCCCTGACTGCTCTATATGAGCTGGCCTTGTGGTGGTGTTGAAATCACCTAGGCTTATTGTTCTGGGTGATTTCAGCATACATGCTGAAGCCAGCCTTATAGGTGTGGAGCAGGAGTTCATGGCCACCATGACAACCATGGAGCTATCCCAAATAATATCAAGCCCAGTGCATGAGGCGGGACACACATTGAATTTGATATTTTGCATCAGCCTGAATACAGGCTGATTATTGGGGATGTTGTTATAACACTGTCATGGTTAGGTCATTGTGGCATAACAGAGCCCGCTGGGGTTTCCACTCTTGAACCCCAGCCTTCTGGCACCCCGTTACCCACCTATTATCTGGTACTTTCCCCGCTGCTGCCACCCAGAGTTTGCTTAGGCCATGAGTCTCACCCCTCTGGGAGAGTGAGTCCTCTACCTTTTATTTAGTTGAACAGGCCCTTAAGCCAAGATAAAACAGTTCCCAATTACTGCCGCCGGAACGTACAGAGGCGCTTACGCTAACACACACAGAGAGATCTTATAGATCAGAAAAAGGAATATTACTTTAATGGTATTTTAAACCAAGCATCACAGGTTACAAACATGTGAGGTACTTTGAATCCTTGAGCAAAGGCAACTGATCAGAACACAGTTAGGCTCGAGGGCCCTTTTTGTAGCATCTAGCCTAAACTGGTCCTTCAGATGTAACATTCAATTACTCACAGCTTTAGGTGCAACTTTGCCTTGCAGCAAAAGGGTTCAGTCCTTAGGTTCAGTTTAGTCCAAACAGGTCAGGAGCCATTCCTTTAGCTCCTTAAAGTTCCAATCAAGTCCATAGCAAAGTGTAAGTATCTGTGAGCAAACAGAAGTAAAGTGGAAGACTGCCTCCCAGAAAGGCATGGCTTTGGTCTTTTTAAAAGCCCCCTACCCCTCTTTCATTATTGGTCCTTTGGAGGTTCCCTGGCTATATCTACTCCAATCATAGAAAGATTCCCCCAGCCATGCTGGCTGTAGGCCCCTTCCCCTGGTATTGCAAAATCCTGCCATGCAGCCGGTTGTGAAACCAGGCCTAGTCAACCTGGAAACCAGAGTGTTAGTGAAGGTTACACGAAAAGGCAGGGCTGCTCCTAGCAGCTTCTGTCACAATCATTACCTCCTGAAGGCCCAAATCTTGACCCACCTATGTCATCATCAGGGTGGTGGACCAGTTTGGTTGATCCACTCCCTGAGACTGATGGATCTGATTGTTTTCCAGAGCTCTCTGGGGGGATATTCCCACTGATCTTGACAACTGCTCTGTCGATGACCTGATCACCTTGTGGAATGACATCTTGACCATGGCCATTGACGTGTTTGCACCCAGGCCTCCACTCTTACCACTTTGTCAGCACAGGTCTCCCTGGTATATTTTATTTATTTATTTATTTAATAATTTCTACCCCACCCCATCCAGCCTCATGACAGCTTGGGGCACCTTACATAATTTTAATCAGATAAAAACAGATAAAAATATACAAAAGTGGGGGTTTACAAAGACCATAAATACGATAAAAAGAGATAAGACCCGCCAGCTAAAAATCCCACCCTCTATCCCTTTACCCCCTACCCCCTCCCCAAAGGCCTGGACAAACAGCCAGATCTTACAGGCGTGGAGGAAGACCAAAAAGCTGGGAGCCAGGTGAGCCTCCTCTGGGAGGGAGTTCCACAGCCGTGGTGCAACCAATGAGAACGCCTTCTCCATCGTGGCCCCCCACTTTACATAGGGGACCTCCAAGAAGGCACCCCCAGAGGATCGCAGAGATCGCTTCAGGACCCAGGGAGTGAGGAGGTCTATATGGAGAACCTAAGGCAGTGGAAGTAGGAGGGTAGGTGGTTAGAGCACAGGTAGCACTCAACTTGCACTGAAGCCAACTAGTTGCAGCATAGATCATTTTTTAAGGGACTATGACTTGGCTGTGACAGAGGCAAAGAAAGTTTTCATAGCATCTGCAAAGTCTCATCCAGTGGAGCTGTTCCTGGTGGTGACCAGTCTCCACCAGGACATGGAGTCATCTAATGCCCTCTGTGACATTTTTATTGATTAGTTTGCAGACAAAATTGCTCATAATCACTACTACTTGGGTGCTGCTGCTTCACTTGCAGAGTCAGAGTTTGAGGTTATGGAAGCTCAGTCTTGTCCTGTTTGTCTGGATCAGTTTCAGTTGGTAAAACCCACCAATGCATGACGATTCCTGTGGTGATGAGGACAACCAGTTGTAAATTAGATCCTTGCCAATTCTGGGCTGGTGAAAGCCAACCAGGAGACATTGGGGACATTTTTGGTTGGAGTTGTCAACAGCTCTGTAGAGGAAGGGAGGGTGTCAGATGCCATTAAAACACAGTGGTGGACCATCCCCTGCTTAGGAAACCATCTTTGGGCACTGAATCCCCAGCCAGTTATCAGTCTGTCACTAATCTTGCCTTTTTAGGGAAGGTTTTTGAACAGGTGGTTGCCTGACACAATGCTATCGGATTCCTGAACCCATTTCAGTCAGTTTTTCATCCTGGGTGTAGCACAGAGTCTATGGACTAGGGGAATTGTACCTTGTTGATCTTGTTAGATCTTTCAGCAGCCTTTGATACAGTTGATCATGAGGTGTTCTTGACATGACTGAAGGACCTGGCGGGGGTGCGGGGGATCTCTCTTGTGTTGTTCAGCTCCTTCCTGTTGGGGAGGTCCTTCTTGTGAGGAAGTAGTTGGTAATGGTTGATTGCTCATCATCCTCTCTGAACCTCCCTGTGGTGTCCTGCAGGGTTCTATTTTGTCTCCCCTCTTGTTCAATGTGTAACTGAGGCCACTGGGTGAGTTCATTCAGGGTGTCTTTAGACATAACGCTGTTCCGTGTTCTGTAACACAGTGTCCTACCATTACAGTGTTTAGACATACCATCAACACAGTGTTCACCCCAAACACTGATTAAACTGTCAAGATCTGGCAGCATTCACTGCTAGGGATGGGCGAACAGAACCGAGTTCAGAAATTTGGTTTGGTTCAGTTCAGTTCAGAAATTTGGTTCGGTCCGGAAGTTCGGTTTGGTTGACTGAACTATTTGAGTTCGGTCCGAACTCCCAACTTCCAAACTAAGTTTGGAAATTCAAACCCCATTGATCTAAATGGAATATTATCTTTTAGGGATGGGCGAACAGAGCCGAGTTCGGAAATTTTGTTCGGTTCATTTCGAAAATCGAGTTCGGTTTGGAAGTTCAGTTCGGTTGACCAAACTGGTTGAGTTCGGTCCGAACTCCGAACTTCCGATCCACATTCGCCCATCCCTATTCACTTCCAGTGTTTGGGGTGAACACTGTGTTGACGGTATGTCTAAACACTGTAATGGTAGGACACTGTTACAGAACACTGAACAGCGTTATGTCTAAAGACACCCTCAGAGGTTTGGGGTAAGATGATGCTTATGACACTCAGCTCTACTCTTTTTTTCATCTGAACTAGGTCTTGCAGTCTCAGTGCTTACTCGATGCCTGGCTGCTGTTGGGGACTGGATGAGGGTGAGCTGATTGATGCTGAATCCTGACAAGACTGAAGTGATGATGGTTGGTCAGTCTTGTGACTTGGAGGGGACTGGGACACCTGTTATTGATGGGGTCCTGCCCCCTCTGATTGATCAGGTTCACAGCCTTGGGGTGCTTTTGGATCCCTCATTGCACCTGAAATACCAGGTGGCTGCGCTGACCAGTGACTTTTCACCACCTTCGTCTGGTGAGGAAGCTGCAGCCTTTTCTTTCTGACTCGGATCTGGTCACTGTCATCCATGCTTTCATCACTTCAAGGCTAGATTACTGCACTGCGCTCTGTGTTGGGCTGCCCTTGATGACTGTTCAGAAGCTGCAGCTGGTGCAGAATGTGGCAGCTCAGCTCTTTTTGGAGACAAGTCACCGGAAGCACATTGCACCAGTACTCTGAAGTCAGCACTGGCTGCCTATAGCTTTCTGGGCACAATTCAAGGAGGTGCTGATTTTGACCTTTAAATTCCTAAATAGTCTGGGTCCCCTATATCTGAAAGTCTGCCCGTCCTACCATATTCCATTGCGACCCCTACAGTTGACTGGGAGTGCTCTCTTGTAGGTTCCATCTGTTACCCTTGTCCATGTGATGGGGATGTGCAGGAGGGCATTCTTGGTTGCTGCCCCAGTTTTGTGGAACTCCATCCAGAGGTTCACTTGAATCAGAGCATCTTCTGGAGGTGTGTAAAACATTTTTATTTTAAAAACCATTTGGTGGGTGGGGATAGGGGTTGTTTGGGTTTTTAAGCAGTGATTGAGGGGAGGTGGAAGTTTTATAGGGAGGGCGGGAGTTTTTCTTGTTTTAATGTTATTTTGTTGTTTTATGAATTGTCAGCTACCCTGACCCTTTACAGGAAGGGTGGCATATACATTTGATTAAACAAACCAACAAATAAATTAATACAAGGTAGTTTATCGCAGACACATAGGATATGTACCATACCCTCTCTCACTCAGACTTCCATAGATTTACCAACATGTTAGCTTGTAAAGAAGTGTAAGACACAGTACTAACAGAAGGATTGTATGTAGAGGTGGCTTACTTTAATTTTTATTCTCATGGTAGTTGTTCTTCAGTGTATAGCAGGGGTTGATAATATATGTTCCATTGGCTAAATCCAGCCAATGGCTGGTTTTTAGGTGACTCCTTTTAAATTCCTGGGTCTGGCCCAGGAACTCAGTTGCAACCCTCAAGCAGAAAGAATGAGCACAGGGGAACTGAGCCGAGATGATAGCATGCATAGATCCATGGCATAGATCCGTGATCTGGACCCTTCCCTCCCGTCACTCATCCTGCGAACACCCCAGCATCCTTGCCCCCAACTGCTTTGTAGCCTACAGAGCTTGCATTTCTCAAAGTGGTCCATGGGAGGGTAAAGGTCTACAGTCCTTGGGTTACACAAAAGTAGACTCCTTGGGGGAAATCCAAAATCAATATGAAATTTTCCACTGATTTTAGTGAGCTTTGAATCTTACCTCTCCCACCCCCTGCCTTTGCCTAATTAGGGCATACCACTAGCTTTAGGTACCTAAGTCTTGAAATATTGTCCTCACTTTACAATTCTGAACAAAGCAAGTTTCATAAGTTGTTTGCACTAAGGCAATGGCAGAGCTAGGGAAAGGATCTAGATGTCCTGGCACTTAGTTCCCTAGTCTAAACTGGCAAATGTTAGAAAGTTATACATAATTTTGGAGATTATAACCTGTTTCCTTGAGAATGGGAATGTTGGCTTTCAATAACGCCTGAGAGCCTCTAGGATATACTTCTGAGAAAACAATAACTAAAAAGAGTGGTCAGTTGATAAGCAATTCATAAATAGGAGAAAAGGCAAAGTGGCACCTTAAAGACTAACTACTGAAGAGAGGTGCATAAACTTTTGCAGGCTACAACTTCCTTCATCAGATGCAGCAGAATTAGGTTGTAGCCTGTGAAAGCTTATGCACCTGTCTCCATTAGTTAGTCTTTAAGGTGCTACACTGACTCTTCACCTGTCTGATTTTAAGCTAACATAGCTCCCCATCTCAATTTATAAATAGAAATAAATTTCAGTCTCCTTTGCTCATGAAGGTGTAGAAAGTTATCCTGGTCATAATATTGCTATTAATCCATGCCTGTGAAAAATGTGCAAGTGTATTAATGGAAAATGCTATGACAGTTTTCTGAAAACAGAATTTTTGGTATATGTTCCTACCATGTTTATCTGAAGCTAAATCAAACTCTTACTGCCAAGAATTACTACCAGGTCTCCTTGTTCATGCATCACATGCACGTTGAGGTGCTCCAGGGATCACATAAGCAACATTGCTAAATCTGTCTATTGGTGTCTTTAGACATAACATCAATGGGTGTCTGTGTGTTTTGACCTTGATATGAACACAGGTTTGGCTCTGTACTGTTCACCATGTGGCACTGCTTAGACACACAGCCCATCTTGGGGCAAATCAGTGTTTTGTTCACCACCTGTTCTCAGTACACAAGCGCTGTCACCTTATTCCCTGTGTTGTACCTGCTAGCACGCCATGTGATATCATTAGACGCAACGGGCATTTTTACACACACCTTAAAGTTCCAGCTTTTTCAATCTTCTGGCTTTACAAGTTCACAAGTAAGTTCTGGATGCATTTTTCACACACACACACACACACACACACACACACACACACACACACACACACACACACACACACACTACCTGAGACAGTTCCTGGATGCATTCTTAAAGTAGCCGCAGCTGTAGACATGTCAGGCTGCCATGGAAACCAAGTTCAAGATGTAACAGCAAACATACAGGAGAAATACTGGTTATAAGAGCCAAAACCTATCTGACTTTGTGTTTTGTGGTATAAGCATCTTCAGACTCAGGATGTCTCAGTGGCCAGGATGTCAATCACGGTCCAGTGGTCAATCATGAGGCCATCTGGGGTGGACCATGGTGGCGTGCAGCTTCTGGGGAGGTGCACACCGGGAGGAGGCATGGAGGGGTCTGGAAACAGTGCATGCTGCAAGAAAGCAGTACATGCTGCAGAGATGTGGTGGGGGCAGGAGTACAGTTCCATGTATCCCAGGACAGTTAGTGGGGATTCCCAACTGTGGTCTCAGGCTTGGGCAGTGGAATACAAATCAGATGTCCTGGACCTGACCCGGTGGACCACAAGTGTTATAAGTCTGGCCACCCCTGGTCTAAAATCTGCCCTTATTGAAGTCTGGAAAGAGACTGAAATCAGGGCCACTGCTTAAAAGCTATGATGGTAAATAAACTGTTTTCCACTTGCAGGGCAAAGTGTTAGCTGTGTGCACTTTTGTTGTTGCATGTGGGGGGGATTTTTGTCAAGTTTTTACTATTGATGGCAAATCCACACTTCCTGAGCTTTAATTTAATATAAAACGTGTAGATTATGTGATTGCAAGTACTTGGAAAAATCCTTTTGCAGCCATTAATATGTATATGGTACTATCTTCCTCATCAGTTCACAGAAAAAATTGTTGGTTTTTCTCACCCGTGCACTAAAGCCAGGGGCACATTCCTGCTTTTTACTAAGGCAATTGCTGTTTGTTGTGGGACAGTCCATAAATGTTTATAGCATCTCTAATGACAATGTATATCATAAATCATGTATCACACACCATCTGAGCCAAAATGATTACTTTATGTCAGTCTGTTTGCTTAAGTAAAAATTACTACATCCCCATTTCCAACATGAATCACAAGTGTTATTCTCTTGGACATGCAATCTGTCTTCTTTAATTCCTTACAACACCTACAGGAGAATAGTTTGCAAAACCACACAAATCACAAAATAACAATATTAAAAATAGAATTAGAAATACTGTGACCCTACACATTCCACTTCAACATATTGGAGCCCACCTACAATAACTATTTTTGTCCATCTGAAGCTAAACAATACTCTTACTGCCAAGACTAGAGTTAGTGAGTAAGATAATTACTAAAAGTGTAGACTCTAGATTTTGTTTATGTCTGAATAACATCACAAGCCAAATGGCTCAGCCCAACTGTTATCTCAATAGCTAAGTTAGAACAAGCCCATAGCCAAGAGAGGATACCAAGGCCCTTTTCAAATGGGCACAAGTGCGTGGGGAGATGGGTGGGTGTCGCGGTGGGTGGGTGGCCCATTACATGATTCCCTGGGGGGATGTTTGCTCCCATGGCCGAAACTCGTCCACCTGGGATAAGCTCCCCCACCCTCCACCCCAGGTATGGATGATGTCCAATGTGGATGTCTGTTAACACCCAACGACAGACATCCCTAACGATCTGAGGTAACAGGGATGGCCCATCATCAACACTTCACTCTTGCCTGGATTCAGTTTCAGTTAGCTCACCCGCATCCTCACATTTATCTTTTATATTTTTGTAAGCCTCTCTGAGCCCTTGTAGGAAAGACAGGATAACAATTGAATAAATAAAATAAATAAAATTATAATAAACACCAAGACTGCGTCAGATGAAAACTAAGCACCAAAACCTTGGAAAGATGAAAAAGAGAGATAGAACTTGGTGTCATCAGCATACTGATGGCATCTCACTGCAAAACTCCACACAGTCTCACCCAGCAACCTCATATACACATTGTAATATGATACACACATCATGTTTGTCCCCCCAAGATGTTTTATTCACACACACACACCCCTTCTGCCAGAGTCTGACTATAGACCTGAGTTAGTAGCACTATATTGCTCTTGAGAACCTCGGAACAGTCAGTTCAGGATGCTGTCATATTCTTGATGAAGAAGATTAGCCAGTTTGCCCTTAAGATAGTGTATCCTTGAAGAGAGGAATAGAATTTGTCCTTAGGAAGTGAACAAGACCTAATGAGGAGCAATGCGGTTCATGGTTATGAGAATCTAATCTCAGTTTCTATTTTCAATTTTTGTGTGATTACTGATTATCCTAATTTTGACAAGGTGTAATGCAAATCAGTCCCATAGAGGAAAGTGTTAAAGGAATCATGTTGATTCCATACTGCTTTTGATCTCTCATGTATGGATATTTATATTCTGTATCAATTCATCAGTAGGCAGTGTGCACAAAGGAGATGCCAAATTCTGTAAAAAATGTCTGTTATATCTACACATCTGTATAATAACATAGTGGTTTTTCTGCACTGTGTTCTGATTTTCTCCCCTTCCCGGCAGATAATTCGGAGGAGGATGTGTTTGTGTGTGCATAATTGACAATAGGTAACCTTGAGCTTGGCTTCCAGAGTTTGCCCATCAAAGGAACTCTTATACAAGATAAGCATAATATATATTAGGGATGGGTGAACAGGTCGCGGTTTGGGTTCATCCATTCGGTTTGGTCCGGTTCGGTTCGGCCGTTCGGGTCGGCTGTTCAGTCCATTCGCCGCGTTCAGGTTCGGCCGTTCGGTACAGTCGTGTTCAGTTTGGTTCGGGCATTCGGAAAAAGGCTCTCTGTGAAAGAAATGATGGCCCCAGACCCCAGATCCATGGGGCTAGAGTGGCAGCTTCTGAATATTGGCCACAGCCCTCCCTGCCTGTAACTTGGCCCCAGAACCCTGGCAGCGGGTCCTGGGGCTGGAGTGGCTGTTTCTTGATGCAGTTGAAAGACATCGCCTCTGTGCAAGGAATGATGGCCCCAGACCCATGATGGTGGGTCCTGGGGCTAGAAGAGTGGCAGCATGTAAATATTGGCCATAGCCCTCCCTGCCTATAACTTGGCCCCAGAACCCTGGAGGTGGGTCCTGGGGCTGGAGTGGCTGTTTCTTGATGCGGTTGAAAGACATCGCCACTGTGCGAGGAATCATGGCCCCAGACCCATGACGGTGGGTCCTGGGGCTAAGGTGGCAGCTTCTAGGTATTGGCCACAGCCCTCCCTGCCTGTAACTTGGCCCCAGAACCCTGGTGGTGGGTCCTGGAGCTGGAGTGGCTGTTTCTTGGTGCAGTTGAATGAAATATCTCGGTGCGGGAATGATGGCCCCAGACCCATGATGGTGGGTCCTGGGGCTATAGTGGCAGCTTCTGGATATTGGCCACAGCCCTCCCTGTCAGTAACTTGGCCCCAAAACCCTGACGGCAGGTCCCAGGGCTGGAGTGACTGTTTCTGGATGCTTTTGAAAATCCGCTCTCTTTGCGAGGAATGATGGCCCCAGACCCATGGTGGTGGGTCCTGGGGCTAGAGTAGCAGCTTCTAGGTACATATTAGCCACAGCCCTCCCTGCCTGTAATGTAGGCCCCAGAACACTGATGGTGGGTCCTGGGGCTGGAGTGGCTGTTTCATTTATATATATATATATATATATATCTACACTAAATCTAACTGCTATTATCTATTCTAAAACCTATTGAACTAAATGGAATATCTTAATAATTAACTACAAAGGCCTTGTCCTACAAACACACTGTATCTCTATCTATCTCTATAACTAAGCTAACTACTATGTATCTATCTAGAAACTGTCTATCTAATAACTATCTATCTATATATACTATATTACACAGGGGGAAACACAAAGAACACAGGGAGGGGTACAAAACTGAAATAAAAATCCATCTAATAATAATCCTACTCTAAATAAATCCAAATCTTAAAACAGGGGAAAGGAATCAGGGATGGAATAAAAGGGAGAGGGGAAAGGATTGATTGGAGGGGGGGAGTAGGAGGAAGGAAGACTGAACACAGGGAACACAGGGAGGGGTAAAAACAAAAAATAACACCTAAATCTATCTAATATAATCTAAATAAATAATGTGATGGAGGTAAATGGGTTGGATGGGTGAAATAGGAGGATAGCAATGGATTAGGAATAGGAAGGAACAAAAACTGCTGGGAGAGAGGGAGCCTTCTGAAATGCCTACTGTTCAGGAACAGTGACTAGCTCAGAAGGCGTTGGGAAGGGGGGAGGCAATCAGTTTTGTTTCTTGCTGCACTCACCTCACTGCAAGCCCCATTGACTCTGTGCAGCCTAGCCCGTGGCCAATTGCAGACTGTGAAGCCAGTGGTCTGAGGCAAAAAGGGATGGTGATTTGGCAGGCTGGCTGCTAATCCAAGCCTCTCCACCCCTGGTGCCTGAAAGTCTGCTCCTCAACTGACTCCCCCTCCCTGTCACGTTTTTCCTTCCAGTCACACGTTTTTGCCACCCGAACTCACCCGAATGCAATCTGAACTGACCAAACTGTTCGGTCATTTCGACGTTTGGAATTGAGTTCGGTTCGGTCAGTTCTTGTTCAAATTCGGGTTTGAGTTTGGTCATCTGAACAGGCCGAGTTCGGGCCGAACTCTGAAATTCCAAACCGCATTCGTCCATCCCTAATATATATTTAAGTCTTTGGCATTATGAGGATATCTTTGACCACGACATACTTGTGAACTCAAAGGGTCAAATTCATGGCAGGTGGAAGTCCACTGTTTTCAGTTAAGTTTCATTTTCCAAAATGAATTAGGCCTGAGTTCAAAAAGCTCTATTTCTCCAGATTAGGCCGTAGCTAAGCGCACCTGCAGCTACCATTAAAAGCTATGCAGACGTTAGAGCCAGAACAAAATATAAGAAAGTACCTATTTACTTCCATTTATATATTATACTTGCTGATTAACCTCAAAGTAGATTTACAATAAGTAGTTTTAAAAGCATCAACACCCATTCTTTAGCATAAAACAGAATGTCTATAATGTCCCTGATTTATGTCTAGAGGAAGAATGTGGTTGTTGCATTGATTCTAAAAGTAATAGATGGAGGAAAAGATTTCAGATGATAACTTTTATTGGGCCAACTTCTGTTGGCAAAACAGTGGAAGCTTTCAGGCCACACAGAGCCCTTCCTCAGGTGGTAACAAGTCATAACTAAGACTGAGCAACACAGTACACATATATACACACACATGTTTCTTTCCTGATTTAAGCTCTCTGTAAATCTATTTATTAGGGGTGGGACCAAAGTGAAAAAAATGGGTATTGATTTTACTGGTTACCGGTTTTAAAAAAATTGGTTTTATTGGTAAAACCGGTTTACTTGTACCGTTTTTTTTTTTCATTGATGATCATTGATTTCAATAGGGAAGTGTCCCCATAGAAATCAATGAGCCTCCCCCCCGAAACTTCCCCCCAGACTTCCGGATTAGACCCAAGTCTGGTTTAAAAAAAAAAAAAAAAATCCAGGCTGAGCAGGGTGGGTGGGGCGTATCCCCCCCCCTTCCACCTGCGTAGCCTGGGAGGGGGAGAGAAAGTGGTTTTTAACGTTTTGTTTTTGTTTTTTTTACATTGCGGCCATTGATTTCAATGGCTGCAATGCAAAAAAAAATCCGGTACAGGAACTGGCACCAGTACGAGGTATTATCGGATCTATCCGGTATCCCCAATACTGCCAAATACCGGCGGTATCGGATACCGGGAGATCCGAGCTTCCCACCCCTACTATTTATGCCATATACAACTCATCCTGACACCAACAAATCACTGCACCTAATTAACAAAATGTTCCAAAAGTTTACTAATACAGATTAATATACAATGTAAGATATAGAGAGAAATCTGCTAACATAAATAAAGTTACATACGACAGAACAAAAGTAATGCGCACAGAAAAATCCTGTGTGAGGCTGAAGGAACGTGGGATTTCTTTACCCAAGGTTCTTAGGTGTTGGCCCAAAAATGGGATTTCATTGCCCAAAGTTCTTAGAAACACTGCTTGTCTAATTTCTTAGAACTTTGGGCAAAGAAATCCCATTTTGGGGTCAGCACCTAAGAACCTTAGGTAAAATCCTACGTTCCTTCAGCCTCACACAGGTGTGTTCACAATGCTGGAAATGGGATGCTTTTTAAATCCCAAGATGTAACTGTGAGTCTGGAGATCTGTGGGTGTGTTCACAATGCTGGAAATGGGATGCTTTTTAAATCCCAAGATGTAACTGTGAGTCTGGAGATCTGTGAGTGTGTTCACAATGCTGGAAATGGGATGCTTTTTAAATCCCAAGATGTAACTGTGAGTCTGGAGATCTGTGAGTGTGTTCACAATGCTGGAAATGGGATGCTTTT
>QEPC01014630.1:1198151-1266727 GCA_003113815.1 Sphenodon punctatus
TCCCCTTGGTTGCCCTTACCCTTTTCCTGGGTGCCTCCTGTGGGCCTGTTCCGGCCGCTGTCCCCGGGGCGGCGCGACCCAGCTGCAGCTGTGGGTGTTGTTCCCGGGCCGCCTCCCTGGTCGGGTGCTCCCGTGTGCCCCCTTCCTGCGCCTGTGCCCCTTCCGCCTGCATCACTGGGCCTGCCTGTACCTTCTCCGCCTCCTGGCCCGCCGCTGTCGCTGTCTCTGCCTCCGCTCTCTTCCGCCTCCCTCCTCGCTCCATCCCGCCACGCTTGATTGCTGCTGATTTCGCTTTAAATCTCCCTCCGGTGGTTGTGTTGTTGCTGGTTGCCCGGCAGCGACGCTGCGTGCCTTGTCCCCGGCTGGGGCTCGTTTCGTTTGGTTCCGCGCGGGGATTGGTGTCCAGATGTTACTTTTCCTTGGTTCCCAGTGGGGGTTCGTTTGACCACGCTTCCCGGGACCTTCCCCCGGCTAGCCCGGGAAGCGTGGTTGAACCTGACCCCATGTGGGTATTGGGCGTGGTGAACATCTAGCGCGCGCCGTTCAGACTTTCAGGGCCCTTTGTCCCCACGGGGGGTTTGAGCGTGGTTCAGTGTGGTTGAGCGTGATCTCGTAACGTCTGAAGACACCCCAAGTTTCAGCCCCTACTTGTAACCCACCCTGAGCCCTAGGGAAAAGGTGGGATATTTATTGAATCAAATAATCTGCGACTTAATATTGTACTATATTTAACATTGATGATGATGACATAATGCCAATGATCCCACACTATATATTATGTATACCATACTTCTGAAGTGACAACTGCCTTTTGGGGTGAAAGATCATGAGGTGAGGAACTAATATACACTCTTCTGAAACTACAAAGTAATGCACTATTCTTATGAAAAATACAATGTTATCTTTAGTATTTATTTATTTATTTATCGGGGCTCATAGAACATACCTATCCTTGGAATGCATGAAAAATCCACCTTTTATGAACATACATTAAAAACTATTTATTAATCTAATTATGAACAGTAACACACACCTCATCTCATCATGAACTGAGACTCAGTCATCTCAGCTACCCCAATCTTTTTTAGCAAAAGTCTGGTCAAATGGTTACGTACTGCAATGTGCCATTAAGCTTGACAAATTTGGACTGTGTCAGGCCAAAAGAATTAGTATGTTCCAGAGTTAAGAGCTCTGTTTGAGAATATCCTGCCTCAAGGTGAACACGCTCCACTCAGATGTTCCAGCTGATCTCAGCTTCCAAGTTCAAACATGTGGCGGAAGATGGTCTTTAAAATGCAAGAGAAATCATGAAAAGCCGAGCAATAGATCAAAACCAGGGTCCTGAGTTTCACCCAGAAATGAATTAGAAATGGGTGCATATTCTGGCGCACAGGTGTAATATCTGTATCCAAGATGTGCTGCTAATTAAAGGCTAAATTGTATAACCTTACATCATGACGATAACAAATCAGTTCAGGGCTGTAATCTTTTGGCAAGTATTCTGTGCAGAGAAAAAAGAGTCTAAGGGTGGGCTCGCATGTAATGCTGATTAAATCCAATGTCTGAAATGATGTATAATTTATTTATTTATTTATTTATTTATTTACAGGATTTATATCTCACTCTCTCCCGCCACAATACATATAAATACAATAAAACAATTCAACTATAAAATCAATCAAACACATAACAACCCAAACCACCCTACCTAACCTCCCCCTTCTCCCACACCAAATGCCTGATGGAACAGCCAGGGTTTGCATTTCCTACGGAAGGCCGGGAGGTCTGGGGCCAACCGTGCCCCCACCGGGAGCATATTCTAGTCTAACCTAGAGGTAATAAAAGTATGGATGATTGTGGCCAGGTCCAGAACCAAAACCAGTGGCCGAAGCCGCCGCACCAGATGTAACTAGCAGAAGGCACTCCTCGTCACAGCCTCCACCTGGAGATCCAGGCAGAGCTGCGCATCGAGGAGCACCCCCACGTTCCACACCTGGGACGTCAGTGGAGCACAGACCCCATCAATCGATGGAGCCGTCACCTCTGCTGACCTACCCACTAGCATCACCTCCGTCTTGTCAGGATTCAGCCGCAGTCGATTAGCCCTCATCCAGCCCCCCACAGCTGCCAAACACCGGCACTGAGACAGTCAGGCGTGGGTCAGTTGAAAATGAGAGGTACAGTTGGGTGTTATCAGCATATTGATGACACCTCACCCCGAAGTCTCTGATCACCTCGTCGAGCAGCTGCATATACATGTTGGACAGGAGAGGGGACAAAACCGAACCCTGTGGGACCCCAGACAGAAGGTCTTGGTAAGATGAAAAAGAATCACTGAGTACCACCCGCTGAGTTCTTCTGGTCAGAAATGAGCAGAACCATTCAAGAACGATCCCGCCCACCCTCACACTGTCCCGCAGGCGCATCACCAACATCTCATGGTCAACGGTATTAAATGCTGTCGATAGATCTTATGAGCCCTGGATTAGTGTTACATGTGAGGAAGTCAATAATGGGAGTTCTAGCCTCACTTTAAATGCAGATTGGAAGTTTAATTTTGATCTGAGCTCCCAATCCCCATTTAAAGTGGGGCTAAAATTCCCAACACCTCCCTCACATGTAACACTAATCTGGGGCTCATAATACATGTTCCGGGGCTCCACAGACATCAGATTTAATCAGCGTTATGTCTGAGACCACCCACTATTTATGCTTTTACTTTTGGTTATTAACTGTCCTCTCACCAAAAGCGGCTTCACCTTGTTTTCCAAAACAACTCAGCTCCTATGTAGACACCGAAGAAACAACTAGATTTTCTTCCATTTTTGTCACCATTCACCTCAGCTGTTGGGCTAATGAAAGCTGGGCCTTTTTGGAAATCCGACCCCAGATGTTTGAGGTGAGATCTTTTGGCATCCACGAGACAGTGACACCTATAGGTTTCATTGGTGGAATTTTATTCTCTTTAATAGTCACCTTTTTATTATTTCAGTGATCATTTGCCCCATAAACAGGCCTGTAATTTAGGGGAGAGTTAGGGTGAGCTTTGAAATAAATCCTTCCTAAGGGCAATATTCAATTGAAACACTTCATATCCAAAATAGCAGATGAATAAAAGTAACTATTTATGGGTTCATACAAAGAAGACTTTCTTAGACGGATCTTATAATTTATTTTTGCTTAGGGGATGTTAGAAACAATGCTTCAGACAGAGTAGCTGCTAGCTGTCCAAATCATTCCTCTGCAAGGCATTGGGCTTGCCACTCTAATGCACACACAGCATTCTGCTGGAGGAGGAGGACACAGAGCTGTCTGTTTAAGGCAGTGTATGCTCCCCGGCATTTGTAACGGCCCAGGAATATTACCTCAAAGATTGTGGCAGCACATCAGGCAGTATCAGCCAGCAGAAAACACTGCAGGAAGGGATAGGTCAGATCCCACCCTAGAGAACAGCCAGTGCGTCAGCTTGGGAGCTATTTTTGTAACAATTTATTCTATAAATAAACTCACAAAGAATTGCTTAAGGAAACTTCAGCCCTGAAGCACTTCTGGAAAGATTTTCTTCTGGGGGAGGGGTACACAGGAGTAGATAGGTACAAAAAAAGAGGTCAAATTGCTAAGATAGTTTACTGTATGTTATTGTGATGTGACATGACATAGATAAAAAGTATGAACTATGATGAGCAAGTAAAGGTCGTATTCTGCTCAACTATTCCAGCGTTCCCATAGATAAGATGTAAAAGCCTATCCATACGTTGTTCCTTGTAATCTTTTCATAGCTGAAATCATAACCAGAATTAATACAAGGGGTAATTTCAGATGTGACGGGGCCCTATTGGCCCCGTCACGGAATCACCCAAATGATTCCCCGGCAGAATCAGACCGGCCCGTCAACAGATGAGTCGGCAGATTCCACTGGGGAATCGGGGAGGAGGTGGGGCTGCGTGGTGCAACGTGTGGCCGCACAGACCCGCCCCCCCATACTTCCGAGGCTGCCCGCCCTCTGGGAGATGGGCGGGCACAGCGGCCAATGCAGTCACAGTGCCTGCCCGCCCCCCGGGGTATTGACCACAGCCCAGAATTGGCAGCAAGCATGGCCACCGATTCCGGGCCGTGGTCAGGGGCCAGACGTGACGTTACCATGCCCAACCATGGTGAATTCCGCCGTGGTCGAGCATGGTACCATCACGTCTGTTGGGGACACAAAGTGATTCCCTCTGGGTGTTCACTTTGACCATGCTTTCAGAGATGGTCCCCAGACCATCCTCGAAAGCGTGGTTATTTTGATCCCCGCCGGTGGTTCACTGTGGTGAACATCTGACAGGGATCAAACAGACGTTACGGGACCATTCCCCACCACAGGGGATTGTCTGTGGTTGAGTGTGATCTCGTAACATCTGAAAATACCCTATATTGGTTAGAAAGGCATGACCTCTCCTGCTTACATCAAAAGAGAAGCTTGTTAAATGACTCTTTTTTGTCGTTTTCACAGTCGTTAGCTGTCATCATAGGGTATTTTCAGACATTACGAGATCACAGTGAACCACGGTGAATACCCACCTGTGGTCACTGTGTCTCGAACGTCTGTTTGGCGGCTGCCAGATGTTCGCCACGGTCAATACCCGCATGGGGTCAATTTGAACCACGCTTCCCGGGCTAGCCGGGGGAATGTCCCAGGAAGTGTGGTCAAAGAGATCCCCAGCAGGGACCAAACAAAAGTAACATCTGGCCGGGTGCCACCCGGGATCCCCGGTGGGATCCCGGGCCGTGGCAAATCCGGCCCGACGCGGTGGCCGCATTGGCCCTGCTGCTCGCCCATCTCCTCGGAGGGCAGGCGGCGGGAGCGTGGAGGGGGCGGGGCCGTGTGACTGCACATTGCACCGAGCGGCCCAACCCCAACCAAAATACCCGCAGGGATCCCCCCGGCACGTCTGTTATGGCGTGACGGGGTGACCCCGGCGGGGAATGAATGGGGTGATTTCGGTACGGGGCCAATGGGCCCCGTAACGTCTGAAATCACCCATAGAGAGCTACTTCTCAGCTTCAGCAACCTAGTGGGATCTCTTAAACTGATGAAAAACACTCTGAGGCTAGCTACTTAATCTAAGTTTAGGTCTCCATTTTTACATGCTTTTTCCAGTTTCTAACAAGAGAAAGTGGAGTAGAAAATTTTGTTTGAAGGATCTGAGTAGAAATTAGAAACATAATTTGTGAGTTAAGTAATTGACTTTCCACAATAGAAATTAATTAAATAAAAATTGTAATCTCAAGAGATCCGTTAACTACTCATTTGGTATGATGCTTCAGCTGAGTCTCTATTTTTGCTTTAGTTTTAAATTTATTAAAATCACACACACATCACAGGTTAAAATATATGTCCTTTCTTTAAAAATATATTTTAAATCCTCTTGCACTTACCTTCCAATTCTGTGATTTGAAACCCAAGTTGTTTCACTGTTCTTTTGCATGGATATAAGACTTTGTCCAGAAGAGAAGTAGCAAATTAGAATAGTTTTAACTAGAGACGCAGTATTCACATGATTTGTCCACTGTCCTATATATACACACACAAAATAGCAATTTTAAATTGCTTCAACTGTACTGGAATTTAACTTTCTGCATTTTCTGATCTTTCCGCTAAGTTATGAAAAAAGACCGGGCCTCCCCAATGTAATTAGCAAAAAGATAGCATAAAGATAGCATAACATGGGTTAATATCTGCATTTATTAATATCTCCTCAGAGATTTATTAATATATCCTATGCTTTTGCAATTTTGTATGACCTATGGTCAAACAATAAACTATTTATTTACTAATTAAATGTCTCCTGGAGGGAGCTAACAAGGATGGGCGAACAGAACTGAGTTTGGAAATTCGGTTCGGTTCGGTTCAGTTCAGAAATTCGGTTCGGTTTGGAAGTTCGGTTCGGTCGACCAAACTATTTGAGTTTGGTCTGAACTCCAAACTTCTGAACAAAGTTTGAAAATTCAAACCCCATTGAACTAAATGGAATATTATCTTTTGGGGATGGGTGAACAGAGCTGAGTTCGGAAATTCAGTTCGGTTCGATTTGAAAATCGAGTTCGGTTCGGAAGTTCAGTTCGGTCGACCAAACTGGTTGAGTTCGGTCCGAACTCAGAACCACGTTCACCCATCCCTACTAGTGGAGCCTGTCTCATACAATCAGACAGGCTGGGCCAAGCCAGGTGGCTTCTGCACGGAGTCCCGGGTCAGTGGAGATCCCTGGTGATGTGGTGATGGTGAGGCTGCCTCTGGCATGCTTGTTCTCCCAAGCCCTGGGACAGTGGCACTGCCACTTCCCCCAGCTTGCCTCTCCTGTGCATATTTGTTTTTGTCATGTGCACAACTGGATGGAGCAGACAGCCTTGCAGAAGGCTCAGCGGCAGGGAGGGCAGAGCGGCCGAGACCACTCCAGAGATGGGGTCGGGGACTATGTCAATGAGAGGTGAGGTTTGGGGACTGTTTTGTGCCCCCTGAACACCATCCTGTGCCCCCCCCCCCCCCCCCGCAATCCAGGAAGGCATACCTACCACTTTGAGAACCACTGGTAGTAGTATAGGAATGGGCGTTTTTACACACACATTAAAGTTCTGGATTTTTCAATCTTCTGGGTTGATAAGTCCACAAGTAAGTTCCAGATTCATTTTTCACACACACACTTCCCTGAGGCAGTTCCTGGATGCATTCTTCACACACACACTGCCCTGAGGCAGCCTAAAGTAGCCGCAGCTGTAGATGTGAAAGGCTGCCATGGAAACCAAGTGACCACAGCTGCCTGGAGCAAAGCAGTTTACCAGGAGAACTTTTTACACACAAACATTCTGGGAGAAGTTCTACGCAGAAGTTAAAAGATCTGGATGTTTAATATCTGGGTGAGTGATTTAGACACACAGAAAGTTCAGGGTGTAAGAGCAAACATCCAGGAGAAATGTGTGTGTAAAAACACCCAATGACAGATATTTAAGCAGTAACCAGCATGAACACTAATGTCTAAACTTACCTAACCCTCTGAACTAGGCATCTCTACCTAGTAACTTGCAAGCTACAAAGACCTCGATGACTAATTTTTCTTAGCTCTCAGACTTGCTCAAATTTAGAATTGCAAATATTTTTCAAATTCTGAATTTTTGCAATTCCAGATCTAGAGCAATTTGTTGTTCACAGATGGCACTTTTTGTACTTTTCTTAGCAGTGTTCATTTTCCTGCTTGACCACAGTATCTCTCTTATTGATCTTGGGTGAGTGACCTCGTTCATAATCCTGCAAAGATTTACACAAATGCTCACTTTGCAATAGCCTTTCCCAAGCCCAGGATATCAATAGTAGAAGTGAGAGAGAAGCCTGGTCAGTACTTGGATCTTTCATATCAACCATGCAGTGCCTCTCTGCACTCATCTTTTGTGTGGAATAATGATAATGATGTAAGTTCATCTCCACACTCATCTATATATTCCACAAAAGACTCTATGGAAAGCAACGTAGAGGAGTTAATGTGGCATTACATTATTTTTAGCTTGTCAAAAACAAGATGCACAAAGTGCAGGGTAAGCGTGACTGGAAGCTTCAGCATTTTAGCGTTTCTTTTTGCAGTCTGCTATTACTGACACACAGTAGTTGCAAAAGCATTGATTATTATATTCCCTTCCAAAATTTCATCCACCAGGTAGTCTTGTACACAATCAGTCAAATTAGTGTGCCCATCCACAGTCAAGGGTAGTTCAAAAATGTGTTTGGAGACCTGTCCTTTGCACTGCAGCTCTTCCAGACAATCACATAGGCACCATCTCCTCAAAACTACACTGTGACAGTACAGGAAATTCTGATGGTGTGTGATCTTTTGTTCTGCAGAGATCTTCTCTAATTCTGTCATGAAAACCATTGAAAACATCTAGGCATCCTCTTGCTGTCTATATCCACATGTAGGCTTCAATGAAGCCCAATGAATCAGTGTACTATCTTTTACCTTTCAGTAATAAAGTAATCAAGTATTGGAGCACAGATCTTGATCCAAGCATACATAGACTGTATGACTGCACATGTGTTAGGGGCATAAAATGTAGACCACAAAGCCTTAAATCTGGGGAGTCCCAGCCTATACAGGGCCTACAGCGACTCAGGAGTGGGCCCCCAACCAGGGTGTGTGTGTTCACAAGTAAACTAGAAATAACAAATTCTGCATTACCTCAGGCAATGTGGGGAGCCCCAGACCCCAAAGCAGATGTTATGTTTAACTAAACAGAAAAATTACAACAAATATTCTGTTATTAGCAGGGGTTCCATACCAACAACTTGCATAGCGCCGCTGGTTAGAAATCATCCATAGTTCCTACTTTGCTTTTTGGAATGCCCTCCTCAGTCACAGGTAACCTGAAAATAATTGGACACAAGTAAAGCATCTGACAAAACTCCAGGTTGGAAACTCTAGCTTTTAGTTTCACCTGGTCAAATACCTTTATCAGTTTGGGTTTCCTGGGGTGTTTTTCTGCAAAGAGATGCCACAGGTACCCTGTTCTTGTTGGACATGGAGCTGAAGTCATAAATCATATCACTTCCCTCCTACGTCACTCACCTTCTTGAGTGACATGGGGTAAAAAACCAGATGCAACAGCAGTAAGGTGCCTTCCTGGGGCAGGAAACAGTGGCTGTCGCTCTCTGGGTCAGCAAGTAGTATGCAACAGACATGCCTGCGACCCAGGTGGCCAGAAAGCTGTCCCACTGATTCTGCTCTGCCCTCCCTCTCCCCCCAACCCCCCGGGTAGGGCAGGAGAATGCAACAGATATGAGGCCAGCCATACCCGTTCCCTGTCCTGTCCCACTCCCAGAGCCCCACCATGACAGGTAGCCATGGCAGCCAATGAGGGACAGCCACAGTGCCCAGCCATGACAGCCCCCACAGCGGAGATGGCAGGGCCAAATAGACATGTTGGTCCTCTGTGGTTCACACTGGCCTGCCCAGGTGACCCTTGACCTAGAATGTGCACCCAGGATCTTCCGGGGGATGCATTTCTGGGCCAGACGCCTTCCCAACCCAGGGCAGTCCTGGGCCAACATCTGGTGAACAGACATACAAGTGGTTCCCTGGCCTAGATGGCCCATAGCATGACCATGTCACATCTTTTTGTACCCCATAGTCTCTGCCCAGCTCCACATTTCAAAGTGGTAATTTGAGAGGGATAATACAGCTTCAGAAAATTTTGCTCAGTCACCCCCCCCCAAATTCACCCCCTATTCCCCCTGCCCCCTTAGTTTATGCCTCTCAAATGCAAGGTTAGGAAATGATAAGTTCCAAGCTCTGGTTCTTCCAGTTCAGCTTGGTCCATCACTCTTTGGCTCCAGGCCTGCTTTCCATTTCTCAGGCCCAGGTAGTTGGCTTTGCAACAGACAAGCTCAGAGGAGACATGATATTCTGATAAGTGTTTATTTAGCCTCCTGCTGATTGAGGTGACCCATTTTGGAGGGGGGGGGGGGTTGAAACTAAAAAAATGAGAGAAAATGAAAAACGATTTGGTCATGAGGCCGACAGATATAACTGATTTTCTTCCAAGATGTTTTATTCAACTGCACCAACCAGCCAGCAGAAAGTTTTGATGAGTAATCTCATAAGTAGAGAATACAGTTGAAAATCAGTCATTTTTGGAATATATTTTGCAGCAACAACAAAAGGCTTTGAATTTACTTTCCACATGAACAGTTATGAGAGGAACTCAGGTCTCGGTGTCACAAAACAGGAACAACGTTGCAAGGTGATCTTATAAAAACAAAACCAGACTTTGGTGTAAGCTGTTGTTTCAAAGATTTTGACAAATATAGAGGCTATTTCAAAAACATATTAAAACACCATCCCTGCTAGTGAAATAAGCATTATGAAAAAAACCTAAGGCATAATCCTCCACAGTTCAAGATCAATGGCAAAACTCACATTGACTTTAATGGTGGAATGATTGTCCTCCTGATATTTTTTAGAAGAGCATGATGGAGCAGACAGCAATGGAGAAAGGTGGTTATTCTTCTCCTCTGAACAATGTCTGAGTGCATATTTTTACAGTATTATAGAGCCACAGGAGCGGTTCTATAGTTAAGGCAGGTAGGAGTCTCAATAGAATGGACCCCATTGACTTGCATTAGATTCTTGAGGCACTTTACTTCCGGGTTGGTGACTGAGTTTTCAGAGGACTCTGCTGATTACTGGCAGGATGTATCCTGCTGTGAATGACTAAGATAATTGTGGGGAGGGGTCCGCCTGCATCTGGGGGTGAGGACATGTAGTTGGGTTGCTGGGGGAGGTGAGATGTTTATGGCCCCATTTTGTTGTATGGGGCCATGATAACGCTGAAAATTCTGTAGCCTTTCTATGTAGTAGCTGGCATTACGTTAGCTACCAGGTCTGGCTGTTGGGAGAAGGGGCAGAATTGCTGGCAGCATGGGGGCTTTTAAAGTTGCAGCAGTGATGGCAGTGATAGGTAGGCAAATGGGACGCCATTGCGGGGGCTTTCTAAATCTGAGCATGTGTGTCTGCTTGGAGAGGGGCGAGGGTGTGACTCAATGTGTGTGCCTGCGTGGGGAGGCACAAGTGTGTGCATGACAGAGTGTGTGTGTCTCTGAGTGGGGAGGTGCGAGTGACGGGGGGGGGGAGACTTGAGTGTGTGTGTGAGCGTATGTGTGTGGATGGGATGGAGTGGAGGTATCCCCCCGAGTTTGGAGTGCAAACAATGCTTGAGTTGCAGAAGGCGTGGAGAGACCAGGCCCTGTTAGTTTATGAGGGGGGGCATGCTTCGCTTTCTTTGTTTTTTTTGTTCTGTGTGGGCATTATATCTGCTCGGGGCTTCTCTGGATCTTTGGCTGACTGCCCCCCACCCCTAGACTACTTTGTGCAAAGTGACTTTGCTTGAGACTTTTGCCTGATGTGCCAAGATCTGACTGTTTCTGAAGTGTGTGTGCATTGCCCCCGTTCTCAATGCATTACTCAGCTTGAAGTTTCCTCAGTCTGCCTGAAGTATCACTATTGTTTAAGAATTATTCATCTTTTACGAACTATTATCCTGTGCAAAATCCCCCTTTGTATGAACTTCTTCTTCACTCCATCCCATGGAGCAGAGATGCAATTATGTCTGTACATTCCCCTAAACCAAGCTGCAAGGACATTTAGTCTCATCTACAGTGCCTACTGTCCCTTTAGAGTTGTGGAAGCGGGGGGCAGGGATGGAGTGGCTTCTAGTTGCCAGGGGTGGGTCTAGCAACCATGGTTGGAGAGCATGGGGCTTGCTGTTTTTGCTAAGAACTCCTCCCTAAAACGCACACACACACACACACCCTTCCGCCCCATAATTTGAACAGTGGGCATAGGGGACAGTCAGGGAGGCCAGAATAAAGAGGTCAGAAAGGCAGGTAAGGAAGTCCCCCTGCCCTTTGCATATTTACTTCTTCTGTGTGCTAATCCTGATGTTAGATAAGATAGAGTCAGACAAACATTTCCTAGGGAGTGTGACCGGATAGACGTGCCTTGCTTTTTACTCTCTCTGCAGACTTGTTCCCCCCTAGAATATATTTAGGTGGGTTTTCTTTTCCCACAAAAAACCTGTTCACACAAACAACATTTCCAACAATGAGCCTAGTATGGGATACATAGTGTGGTTAATGTCGGTGTGATTACATGTTTCTCCACCACCCTCCCAGATACGATCTGGCTCCTCTACGCTACCCTCTGCTCTCTGCCTCCCTTGGACCAAAGCCTCCCAGGGTAAGGGTAACTGGGTTGTAGTTTCTTACAATTGTATAAATATCACGTTTAACATCAGTAGAGCATACAGTGGAACCTGCAGCTTTTTCCTTGCTCACTTTCTGCCACAGAAGTTAAACCTATGGCTAATTTTTACTTGACTGATTTCAAATTCCTGCATCTGGCCAAGGGCATCAGTAGAATCACATTTGCTGTGGGAGGGAGCATGAGAGCTACTTTGCTTCCACACCTTTTGGACATGACCACACTCCCTTTTGGGGGGCATCATGATATAACAATGCCAGAATGGGTGGGTGCAACCATGCACCCCTCCTAGGACCAATGCATCTGACCCCTGGATTCAGTTCCTACCCACAAACAATGAAATGCTCACTGAAGAAGTCGGCACTGGCAGAGATAAGGACACTGTGAGCGTAGAGACTGGATATGTAGGTCAGATACATGGTCCAGATCTTTCTCGCCCTTCTCTTACTCTTGGCACCTACCCAGTCATGCATTTTGCTTGAAGCAATATGCCTTCCCCACATCCTTCATCACACCCATAACTTTCTGGAATCCACATCCTGCAGCTCCATAGCCATGTTCTACAAAAAAAAAATTATGGCTATGTGTCATATAATCCTTCTATTCTGGCACTGTAACAATGACCCTGGCACTACGAATTAAACACAATACAAAATTATTAAAAAATTGGTTGAAGTAAGGGTGAAAACAGACATGACGCTAACCACCCTTTAACTACCCTTGGTGGTTATTTATGCATGTTGCAGGGCTGTATTGGTGCCCTATGCACCCTGAAACATGCATAAATGACCACCAAGGGTGGTTAAAGGGTGGTTAGTGTCATGTCTGTTTTCACCCTAAGTCAACATCTCTGTATTTTTCAGTATGGTTCACTGGACATTTAAAAAATATTGGTATGACACGAGGCAAAAAAAAGAGAAAAGAAATAAATGGCTCCATAGCCCTGTTATACTTTGGAAAGTAATACATGCAAAAACATCCGCGCATTTAGAGGGGAAGTCCTATTAAGCTGGCCCCTGATGTCATTATAGAATTAATTATACAAAGTCAGAAAGTTCAGTCTTAAATTAAATTTCAAAATCAGTTTTATTACCTATGTTAACTGTCTTAATAACAGAGTTAATGCTGGCAAATTCATACCGCAGCTTGTTGAGGAGCATTTCATTCACAAACAGGAATCAGATATAACACTGTAAGGACAAAGGAAACAAGATCAGTTCGCTGGGCTTAATGAAGCAATGAACCACACAATCAGGTTCTTCCTGAAGTGGCAGGAAGGGTCTGCTGACAAGATATTTTGGAACAATTTGCTGTTAGGAAGGAAGTATGAGTGGGTGGATGAGAAGTTGCTCATGCTCATCATATGACACACACACAAGTGAATGGGTGCAGGATGCAGGACATAAAGGGATGTAACCATCAGAAAGAAAGGAGCCCTACTCTGATTTTTTTGTTTTGAACATGATTATCCTGAACTTAGTTAAATCTATCTAAAATGTATCAAAGGGGTTTCACAATATTCCACAGGTAAAGAATAAGAATAGTACTAGGACAGTGAACTACTAATCTCTATGAGATTTGGATATCCTATTACAGATGGCATTATTCTTATATTTTTCATTTATTTGCAAGTGTGCTAATGGTAAAGATAGTGAAAAGAAAGAAACCAGTATGGTGCATTTTGGCTACTTTGATGGTTTCATGAATATCCAAAGTTTCAAAAGAAAAATGGGCAAAGGTAATGGAGGCTTTGTTGTAAACCAGAGAAATTATAGCCTGTGAGTTGTACACTGAACAATTTAAAAGGGGTCAGAGTTGGTCAGAAAATAATAAAGAATTTCTGCTTAACATTCTCTGGATATTATTTCTCTCTCCCCTATTCCCAGATTTGTAGTGATCCAACATAATGATGCACTGATGGAATTTCAAGACAGCAGTGATGCATTAGCATGATGTTAGAATTGTATCGCAACATACATGGGTGACATTGTAGTTGTACAAATTCCTTCCTAAGAAACGATTCACAATACCTCCCTCAAAGTCAAAGCTACCCTGTAAAGACTGACAAGTGGAAAGAGAAAAGAATACGTGTTTTAAATTTGGTGCTATAGCCTAGGCATGTCAAACATATTTCAGGGTGAGTGCTAAATGCCTCATTCACTTAGGGACATGAGTTAAAACTTCACTGGCAAAAAGCAAATTTTTGTAATTTTGCCTGACTACAGAATGTGCATCCCGAGCCAGCTAAAGTAAACGTGCCGGTTAAAGACATACAGACTTTTTATCATAAATAGTGATATGAGGTCCACTTCTTCCTTGGGACAACCCTCCCCCTACTTTTTCCTTGGTGGATTCTCTCTCCCCCCCCCAATCTCACCCCCTTTCTCAGGTGATTTGTCTCTCTCTTCCACCCCCTTTCCCTAGTGGTTGCCTCTCCCTTCCACCACTCTGTTCCGTGGTCAGATCTCCCTCAAGAATGATAGAGAAAGGAGTGGGGCAGTCATTTCAGGACCCTGTGTAACTGGGCAGCAGGAAGGAAGAGGAGGACATTGGGGAACAGCCTCTTCTGAGCTTTGGGGTTGCAGTACCAGGGAGATGGTTTGAGAAGGAGCCATCATATAAATGAGATATATGCTAGGGATGGGCAAACACGGTTTGGAAGTTCGGACCGAACTCGGTCTGTTTAGACAACCGAACACGAACCAGAACTTACTGAACCGAACTCAATTCCAAATGCCAAAATTACCGAACAGTTCAGTCAGTTCGGATTGCGTTCAGGTGGCCAAAACGTGCCACTGGAAGGCAAAACATGACAGGGAGGGGGAGTCAGCTGAGGAGCAGACTTCCAGGCACCAGCGGTGGAGAGACTTGGAGTAGCAGCCAGTCTGCTGAATCACCATCCCTTTTCACCTCAGACCACTGGCTTCGCAGTCTGCGATTGAACACGGGCTAGGCTGCATGGAGCCAATGGGGCTTGCGGTGAAGAGGGCACAGCAAGAAACAAAACTGATTGCCTGCCCCCTTCCCAACACCTTCTGAGCTAGTCACTGTTCCTGAACAGCAGGCGTTTCAGAAGGCTCCCTCTCCCAGTAGTTTTGTTCTCCTCAATCCATAGCAATCCTCTTCCTATTTCACCCATCCACCTCCATAGTATCATTTATTTAGATTAGATTAGAAAGATTTAGGTGTTCTTTTTTGTTTTTACCCTTCCCTGTGTTCAATCTTCCTTCCTCCACCACCACCACCTGCCCCCTCTCCATTGAATCCTTTCCCTCTCCCTCTTATTCCATCCCTGATTATTCCCTTCCCCTGTTTTAAGTTTTGGATTTATTTAGAGTAGGATTATTATTAGATTGATTTTCATTTCAGTTTTGTACCCCTCCCTGTGTTCTTTATGTTTCCCTCTGTGTAATATTGTATAGATAGACAGATAGTTATTAGATAGATAGTTACTAGATAGATATACATAGTAGTTAGCTTAGTTATAGAGATAGAAAGAGATGCAGTGTGTTTGTAGGACAAGGCCTTTGTAGTTAATTAGGATATTCCATTTAGTTCAATAGGTTTTAGAATAGTAAATAGCAGTTTAGATTTATTTGTAGATATATATCTAATATCTAATATATAATATTAGATAAAAAATTTAAATAAAATTTTTACATTTTTTTTTAAATTAAAATATTTGTGCATTCTTTTGGTGGGAGAAATGGAGATGGGAGGTAGGAGAGGGCGAGGCCGGTCTGCTGCCTGCAAGCCAGGCAATGAGGCATGTGGCAGAGCTGGCAGGGGCCATGCCAGGAGAGGGCCAGCAGGCAGAAGCAGCAGCCCATCACCACGCCCCAAGCTGCGCAGGCCTGATTGTGGGTCTTCCTGTCCCAGCACTAGTGGAACTAGTGCTCCCAGTGGCACTAGGTACCAGGGAGTTAGTCGTCGCCTCCTGGCAGCATCCTCCACTGCCACACAGGGCACTGTAATGTCTGTGTTGGAGGCGACTGAGGCTGTCTCATCTGCGGCTGCAGGTGCAGGTGACTCAGTGCCTGAAGCACCTCAGAGGTCACCATTGTCCCCCAACTCTCCCATTATTTTAGAGGCAATCCCCCAAAGCAGTCCAGGGCTGATGGATCTCACCCCAGCTGCTAGAGGCAAGGCCCGATCCCCAGGCAATGGAAGAAGGGAGTGCAGCAGCAGCAGCAGCTATAGGGGGCAGGGGGAGAGTGCTGCTCAGAGTGGGAGCAGCATGGGGAGTCCAGCAGCCTCTATCAATCTGTTTGGGGATGGGGACAGTGATGCAGAGATTTCTGCAGAAGAGGTCTCTGCATCTGGTGCTGCTGAGGTGATGCCTGTCCCTCAACGAGCTGTGTCGCCAGTGCCACTATGTCCTGCCCCTCCCAGGAGTGCAACAACTGGTGCAGGCCAGAAGGCAGGAGGGGCTAAAAAATCATGGGTCTGGGAGCATTTTAAGGTGCAGGCAGATGATCCGCGGGAGGTGCACTGCACTTTGTGCAATAAGGTGGTGAAGCGTGGGCAGGTGCTCACCAACCTGGGGACAAGACAACCACCATGTCGAGGCACCAGATCATGCCACAGTGCTGCACTGCTAAGCGGGGAGGCAGAGTCAGTGGATCGTAGCGGGTTCCTGACCCAAGTGGCTAATCATCCACCTCCTTCATCGGGCAACAGTCCTGCTCCAGCGGCTGCATCTAGCAGCAGGAGCAGTATCGCTGCTGGGGGGGGGAGCAGGAGCAGCAGTCTCGCCAGCAGCATCAGCCCGCAATGGAGGAGTTGGGATGGGGGCAGCTGCCAAGGCCATCAGCAGCTGGAGGGCGACGTGGCTTTCAAGAGACAGCCATGCGCCTGTTGGGTGAGATGATCGCTGTCGATGGCCAGCCCTTCTCAATTGTCAGGGACAAAGAGTTTAAGCGGCTGATGGGGTTCCTGGCCCCACAGTTTAAGCTGCCGTCCCACACCACCTTGAGTCATACGGTGGTGCCAGCCCTGTACGGGGCTTTGAAGGAGCGGGTGAAGGAGCAGTTGGCAGGGGCTGGAGGTGCCACTGTCCATTTCACCACTGACCTGTGGTTCAGCCGGAACCCCCAGCACGCGTACCTGGCAGTGATGGTGCGCTGGTGGCAGGACCCAGAGTCGGCATTTGACAGTGGCATGAGGGGTCCTGAAGCAGGGTATAGGTGGACCCTGCTTCAGGCGGAAGTCATGGACTGCCCCCACACTGCCAAGAATGTAGAGACTGGGTTCTTTAATCGCAGCGTGAATGGCAGCAAACTCCTTAGGGCCAAGCAGGCAGAGCAATGCCGCCCAGTGCACTAGCTGGTGCAGGATGTCTCCACCAGGTGGAATTCCACCTTCCTGATGGTTGAGCAGTTTGTGGAGCAGAAAGTCACCTTGAATCAGGTGCAATTGGATGCAGACAGCAGGGCTCCTTCAATGGGGCAGAATGGGAGATCCTCTCCCAGATGGTCTTTATTCTGCGACTGTTCCTGGAAGCTCCTCCATGGCCACAATCAGCCAGGTGACCCCTCTGGTCCCGAGTCTCCACAGAAGTCTTGAGGAGATTCTGCATGGGCAGGAGTGCCGCCCTCGGGGCAAGAAGCTGGGGGCTGAGGCAATTGGGCTGGCGCAGAAGCTCAAGACAGACCTTAAGGCGAGGTTTGACGATCTCCTGCTGCGGGGTAATATGTTTTGGGAATAATGTTGGACCCCAGGTCAAGGGCAGCCTGGCGCACAAGTCATCCCTCTATGGACTTTGGAAGGATGATCTTGTAGGGAGGGTCTGGAAGGCAGAGCGGGCTCTTGAGAGTGCGTGGCGGCAGCAGCAACAGCAGCAGAACACCCCTGGGGATGGTGGGAGTGGGAGCAGTTGTCCCTTTCAGTCAGCTGGGTCTATCCCTGCCTTCAGGTCTAGCAGTAGAAGCAGCAGAAGCAGGATCAGCAGAAGCACACCCCTACTGCCAGCAGCTCCTCCTCTGCGCACCCCACTCTGGGGGGCATGGGGCCCAGCACAAAAGGGCAGACAGAATGGCTGAGGGCAGTGGGGGGTGGGGGTACCCAGGGACAGCTACGAGAGGGAGTACAACGTCACCTCAGCAGCAGTCAAGACCTACCTGGATGAGGAGCCGTACATCAATCCCAGCAACGATCCCTTGGTCTACTGGGCCAGCAAGACCAACGTGTGGCTGGCCCTGTCCAAAGTGGCCAGGGGATTATTTTCCTGCCCACCAACCAGTGTCCCCAGCAAACGGATGTTCTCTGTGGCGGGGGACATTTGCTCCCCACACGACCTGAGACTGGGGGCCAAGTTGGTGGAGCAGTTGTTGTTCCTAAAGGTGAACCTTCCACTGTTGGGATTCCCTGAGCTGTCCCTGGACAAGTAGTGATGGTGCAGTGGCCCATGCCATCCCATGCCAGGGGCAGTCTTGGGATGGGGCTCCTCCTCCTCCTCAATCTGGACTAGGGCTACTGCTCCTATGCTGCTGAAGTGCTGTCCCTCCCTCCCAATGCCTGGCACCCGCCCTGCCTCTCTCTCTCTCTCTCTCTCTCTCCCTCTCTCTCTCTCTCATACTAGATGGCCTCAGCTGCCTTATCTAACTGACCTCATGACACAGGGTGGCATTGGGAAACAAACTGTAAGTCTGCCAGTCGGCCTATGGCTACAAGATCTCGGCCCGCCTATGTGACACTGACTGTCTCTCACTCTCTCGCGCTGCACAGTCTTTGCTAGCCTATCTGAGTGCCCTGCTGCCATTGTCCCAGCCTGCGTGCCCTACTGCCTCCCATGCCACGCTGCCTGTCTGCCCTACCAGCTTGCCGCCAAGCTCAAAGCATGCCTCAGTCCACCTTCCTGCCTCCCATGCCAAGGTGCCTATCTGCCCACCCAGATTGCCTAGCTCAAAGCCTGCCCAAGCCCACCTGTCCTACTGCCTCTCATGCCACGCTGCCTGCCTGCCCGCCCAGGTTGAAAAGCTTTAACCCTGCCTCAGTATGCCTGACTGCCGCTCATACCACACCACCTGNCTGCCGCTCATACCACACCACCTGACTGTCTGCCCCGGCAACCAATGTCTTCTGCTGCTAGTGCCAATGGCTCCCAGGCCTATATGCTGTCTGTACAAAGGGTTCTGTACCCTGACAACCCACTGTCTCCTGGTGACAATGGCCCCCAGGCCAGGTCTATATGCCATCTGTGCCAAGAGTTCTGTACCCTGGCAACCAATGTCTGCTGGTGGCAATGGCCCCCAAACTAGGCCTATATGCTGTCTGTGGCAAGGGTTCTGCACCCTGGCAACCAACGTCTACTGCTGCAGCCAATGCCACCCATGCTGTCTGTGCCACGGATTCTGGGGCCCATCACCTTGCACAGAGGTGATGTCATTCCACCGCATCAAGAAACAGCCACTCCAACCACAGGACCCGCCATCAGGGTTCTGTGGCTATGTTACTGGCAGGAAGGGCTGTGGCCAATATCTATAAACTGCCACTTCAGCCCAAGGATCAAACATCGTGCGTCTGGGGCCATCATTCCTCACATGGGGGCAATGTCATTCCACCGCATCAAGAAACAGCCACTCCAGCACCAGGACCCACCACCAGGGTTCTGGGGCCAAGTTACAGGCAGGGAGGGCTGTGGTCAATACCTACAAGCTGCCACTCTAGCCCTAGGACCCACTATCAAGGGTCTGGAGCCATCATTCCTCGCAGAGGCCGCTGTCATTCCACAGCATCAAGAAGAAGCAACTCCATCCCCAGGACCAGGGTTCTGGGGCCAAGTTACAGGCAGGGAGGGCTGTGGCCAATACCTAGAAGCTGCCACTATAGTCCCGGGACTCACCATCATGGGTCTGGGGCCATAATTCCTCACGCAGGGCACTGTTATTCCACAGGATAAAGAAACAGCCACTCCAGCCCCAGGACCTGCTGTCAGGGTTCTGGGGCCAAGTTACCGGCAGGGAGGGCTGTGGCCAATATCCAGAAGCTGCCACTCTAGCCCCAGGACCCACCCTCATAGGTCTGGGGCCATTATTCCTTGCACAGGACGTTGTCATTCCACAGTATCAAAAAACAGCCACTCCAGCCCCAAGACACACCATCAGGGTTCTGGGGCCAAGTTACATGCAGGGAGGGCTGTGGCCAAGATCCATAAGCTGCCACTCTAGCCCCAGGACCCACCATCATGGGCCTGGGGCCATCATTCCTCGCAGAGAGTGCCTTCATTCCACCGCATCAAGAAACAGCTACTCCAGTCCCAAGACCCACCACCAGGGTTCTGGGGTCAAGTTACAGGGAGGGAGGACTGTGGCCAAGACCTAGAAGCTGCCACTCTAGCCCCAGGACCCACCATCATGGGTCTTGGGCAATCATTCCTCGCACAGAGGCAACATCATTCCACCGCACCAAGAAACAGCCACTCCAGCCCCAGAACTCACCGTCAGGGTTCTGGGGCCAATGTGACAGGCAGGGAGGGCTGTCCAATATCTAGAAGCTGCCACTCCTCCAGGATATTCCATTTAGTTCAATAACTTTTAGAATAGTTAATAGCAGTTTGATTTGGTGTAGAGATAGATATACATAAAAAAGAAACAGCCACTCCAGCCCCAGGACCCACCATCAGGGTTCTGGGGACTACAGTACAGGCAGGGAGGGCTGTGACTAATATGTATCTAGAAGCTGCCACTCTAGCCCCAGGACCCACCATCATGGGTCTGGGATCATCATTCCTCACACAGAGAGCCAATTTTCCAAAGCATCAAGAAACAGCCACTCCAGCCCCAGGACCCGCCACCAGGGTTCTTGGCCCAAGTTACAGGAAGGGAGGGCTGTGTCCAATACCTAGAAGTTGCCACTCTAGCCCCAGGACCTTGGCCTCAGCATTCTCCTGGGGCCTGGGAGTCCCCACATCGGGGCTGGAGGGAGGGGAAGGACTTACATGGCATCGTTTTGGGGTTGCCTTCCCCCCCCCCCTTCTTCTGGGCCTGAGGCTCCACAGTCACACCAGAGACCTCCGCCTGCTGCCTCATTCTCAGGCCATGCCACTTTTCAATGTGGGCGATGAGCCCCAATGTGGTCCCCTCCCTCTGAAGTTGGAATCTTTTTTTGCAGAACTAAAAAGAGCATATAAAGATAGGAACATAAGAAGTGCCATACTGTGTCAGACCAATGGTCTGTCAAGCCCTGCCTGCATTCTGTCTCCACAAGTGGGTGGACTGGGTGACCAATCTCTCTCTGCAGGGAACTTCCATTCCTAACAGATCATAGGGCAATTCATTCCCTGTTGTTCCAGTCCCCGTGCCTTACCTTGCATGTGGCGACTCTGTCGCCCTTGTCATAAAACCTCCAGACATCCGACCTTGGCCTAGGGGTCCTCCTTGGCATGGCAGTGGCACCAGTGCTGGGGCCAGCATCCGATTCCTCTCTGAAATGGGAACACATTAAGAACACCAAAGTAATATCATGCATTTATGATGATGCCTCTAGTCCTCCCTCCTTGGGGGTGCTAGGGATTGCAACTAGGAAGGCCCTGGCTGGCACATGCAAATCCTGCCCTCCCTGGGGTGCTAGGGGATGCTAGAGATTGCAACTAGAAAGGCCCTGGCTGGCACATGCAAATCCTGCCCTCCTTGGGGTGCTAGTAGCGATGGCAACAAGAGATGTGACCCTGACTGGCACGTGCAAATTCTGTCCTTCTTTGGGTCCTGCGGAGGGATGAGACCCTTGCTGGCACGTGCAAACCCTGCCCTCCATGGGTTGCTTGGGATTGCAACTAAAAAGGCCCTGGCTGACACATGCAAATCCTGCCCTCCTTGGGGTGCTAGGGATTGCAACTAGTAGAAAGGCCCTGGCTGGCACATGCAAACCCTGTATCACAGGTTGGAGGTCCAAACCCCCACTTTACCGGGTTTGAGTGACTCAGTTTCCCTTGAGCACAGTCCTCTTGAATTAGTTTCTCTCTCTGGCTAATTCAAATCTGCCGCAGGGAAACTCCTTTGTCACTCAAGGGCCCGATCCTTCCCGTTTACAGACACTTTACTCTCTGGGTTCGCAAGAGCTTGAGGGCTCTTGTTGCTCACTTGTGTTCCAATGTTAGACACAGACACTTCTTCATAAAGATAAGAAGTAAGTTTATTGATTACATAAGCAAGATAGTTGGTACAGAGTGGTTACTAGAAATCAAAGGTAGATACAACGCATTCCTGATCTATACTGGTTGAGTTCCTAAATCAACATCTTACCCTATAAAGGTCCATAAGTTCTGGTTCCTCTCAGCCCTCAATATAAGCGACTGGGCACTGGCTTCTTAGTTGGTAGAGAGCAAAATCATGCTTCTCTGTTCATGGTTTCTCCAGCCTTGCTGCTGGCAGGCTTTCGTATGCAGATGCTCAAGATGACTCTGGGAGAGAACTTTTAAGTAGTCTTCCTCCTTCTTTGTCTCATTCCTGCCTTTGGGGAAACCTGAAATGTGACACGTAAGCAACCCAGGCAAACATGAAGGTTGCTCTGCATCTCTGCAGGGTTCCGTCTGGTAAGTTTGCTCAAATACACATTTTGGTATCTCTTTGCATTTCCTGTAGCTTGGTGACGTGTCACAGCTCTAATTTGAGTTTTACAGTTCTCAATTGTAACATTACATACATGTGGAACCTTTTGCATTACATATTTACCAGACTTGTAGTCTACATGTAGTCCCATGTTACACATGTGTGACCCTATGTTTCTCCATGACACCCTGCCCTTCTTAGGGTGCTAGGGATGGCAACAGGAGATGTGACCCTGGCTGGAAAGACCCTGTCCTTATTTGGGGGTGCGTAGAGAATGGGATGGCAACTGGAGACCCTTGCTAGCCAGGCACATGTTTGGGTGGGGGTGCTGCTTGTGCCAGAGCCCCCCACACTACAGTACCCTCTCTCTCTGTGGCAGACATCCGCTGCCACCCGCTGATGCCCACTGTTTGTGCCTGACTGATGCCCACCACCCACCCACACGCCAGTGAACTCGCTCTAACGGATAGAGCCTTTGTTGTCCTCAAAGTTAAAAAGAAGTTTACAAACCTGGCAGCACCTCCTGAACCCACCGCTTGCTCCTCATCCGGGGACCCGGGCACCACCACCAGAGATCTAGAGGCAGCGTCCTCCTCCTCCTCAAGCGGAAAGTTGGCCCCCAGCTGGGTAATCAGCATTGCAGCTTTCTTCATTTTTTAATTTTTAAATCACGCAGCCAGAACACACAGTCACCCACCACATACCAACCAGCCAAACAACACAGCCAAACCCAACCCAAACAGCCCAAAGACACAAAACAAACAGCCACCCAGCAAACACACACTCTCTCGACACACAGCTCCACACGCACTCGAATTTCTGGTTTCTGGCGCGATCACAGGCTCTCGCGATACTTTTTCTGAATGTCCGAACCGAACTTGATGGAACCGAACGGCCGAACCTGAACCGTGATCTGTTCGCCCATCCCTAACATATGCCATTTATTTGACACATATCGCTGCCTTTGCCTGGTGCTGCTGAGAGGAGGAGGAAGGGCTGAAAAGCCTTTGGGGAAATTAGGTACTATCTCCACTTAAGCCCTATCCACTAAGCCAGTTTCCTCTCAACTCAAGAGGACCAAGGCATAGGCAGCCTTGCCTAATGGTCATGGAAGGATCAGGGCCAGAGAGAAATATTCAAGAGGGATATTGTTTTTGTTTTATTTGTATTTTGATATATATTTTATCATATAAGGAGCTGCCTGAGTCAGACCAATGGTCCATCTTAGCCCAGTATTGTCACAACCTGACACGGCAGCAGGGTTTCAAATCCAGGTCTCCAGCAGAGACCTCAGCCAATCATGCTACCAAAGATCCTGAATCGGAGATTGAACTTGGGAACCTTAAACAGGCAAAGCATGTGCACTACCACCTGAGCCATGGCCCACCCCAGCCCATCATTGTAAGCTGCCCTGAGCTGCCTTTGGTGGGAAGGGCAGGGTAAGAAATTTAAGTAAATAAATAAATAATAAATATATATCCAAGAAGCAAAGTCATCATGTAAGCCAGTGGACTGAAAGCAGGACTCAGTCAGACCATATGAGCATCTATGCCGGAGGGCATAGATAGCATTAATATCCAGGTGATGGTTCCAAAGCCAAAGGTCATTCCAGTCCTCCAGGAGTGAGAAATGGAGGCTGAACAAGATGACTGGGAGGGAGATATGCAGGGAGGTTGGAGGAGCATAACAGTACAAACACATCAGGGTCAGGACTGGGGGGTCAGGTACAACTGGCAGGGATCTTGATTAAAAAGGAACCAAAAGGCAAGCTCTGGAAAAAGCAGAGCCAGAGCTTACTGCAAACACTAGCCAGGCATGTTGACCAGCCTACAGCAATTATTTCCTGCCACTCCTTTTATAGGGGCTACTAAAAGGCTGGACCAATCAGGAGATGAGGCGGGGTCAGGAAGCCTAGAAAGCTCAGCTGGGTGTTGCAGGATGGGTTTGCCACTGGAGAGGGGGCTTAGCTAGAGAGCAGATCCTGACTCCTAGAGCTGTATGTCCAAAGCAGCTGCTTTTGTAACTGTATTTTTTTGTAACTTTTTGTTTTGCAAATGGACTCATGGCCCACAGAAAATAGACTTGTTGGCATGTATTTGACATGCCTGCAGTAGACTTTAGTAAGGAAAAAGGGACTACTGGTTGTTATGTCATTGAATGAGGATAGAGGAGCATATGCTGTTTAAAGTTCTATGCTGTAAGGCAGGCAGGAGAATGAAAGGTTTTTTTCCTTCCCAGGAACCCCTTTAAAAATTAGTACAAGATCCAAATGCTGTATAGAAGTTGGTGTTTAGGGCTGCACTCAGGAAGGCGAGGGTTCAGTTCCTGCATCTGTCCCATATCTTTGTGTGAATGTCCTCATCTCTGCTTCCTTGCCCTGAGCTCAATTTTTCAGTAAGAACTGGATCCCAGGGCCAGATCCAGGAACTTGAATGGGACCACATAAAAATTAGCCACAGGCCACATTTGATCCTTGGGCCTGAGGTTCCCCACCCCTGCTGTAAAGTGACAATATAAATGAAGTGCAGCCTGAAAATGTGGAATATCTGTGGAATTCTCCAAATGAATTTACAATACACGTAATGCTGTGTATTTGTTCTTTACCCAACATGTGGAAACCATTCAGGCACAGCTTGATCCAAGACAGTTACTGAACAAGAAACTAAGAATGAGCCAACTGTTTACATGCTGCAGGCAGGCACTGCCACTCATCCTGCCTGCATCAATGGTGACAAGTACAATGAACTCAACTGGGGACTCACGGTCTCCTTAAAGAGATACCATCGTTCTTGTATGCTACACTTTATATGATGGATATTCGTTGTTCTGTGTGAATAACTTTATTTGACCAAGGATTGAAATGTCAAATATGGAGTTTTATAAAAATTACCTAAAAACATTCCTTGTGCTGCCTCCTGACATTATTCAACCACTGCAGTGGTTGAAAGCATAACGTCTTTGGGGCAGGGATTGACTTGCAGGGATGTATTGGCAAAGTGCATAGAACAGCATTTCCAAAATTATTTTGTTCTGAGTCCACCTTCCAAGTGAGATCTAGCATTCATGAGTTCCTCCTTCTGATCCATGCATGCACATCTTGTGTGTGCTTGGTGTGTGCACACAATGCCTGTTCCAGTGCATACTTGATGCATGTATTGCAAACACTGGGAGCACATCGTGTCTGACATGTTGCATTTGCACCAGGCACATGGACCTTAGACCAGGTCCCACATGTTTAACTATGATCTGAGAGCTGAAATGGGTACTTGATTACATTAAGAACTCCTCAACTGAGGGGGTGGGGGTAGGGAGGACTAAGGCAAATGGGCTGCTGGTATATGGTTGGCACCTGAGGCAATGAGGGTGAGGGACTTGGGATGGGAGAGGTGATACAGAGGTGTTGGAGGTGCAGGAGAAAGGGATGAGGTAGTGGAGGCACTGGGGACAGAAGTAGTGAGAATAGGAAGGAAGCAATTTGATGGAGATAAATAGGTTACCTTTCTTTGTTCCGTGTTAGCAGTGCTTTTCCCAAGCTTGTTAAAGTGAGAAAAGGTGCTCCAACCCTGCTCCTCCAACAATGAATAAACAAATAACAGCAGTCATGGAGTCTCCTAATTACCTCCTATCTCTGCTGAACCCAGACAAATGGTACAATACTGGAAAGGTGGTATAAGATAACAAAACTCATTGCTGTATCTGGAAAAAAAGGTACTCTTGGAAGGTATGAACATGCACATAGCTATAATAAGTGCAGAAGGTGCAGCTGCACCAAGACCCATGAGCCTAGGGGACTCACAAACATGTAGAGTACATGTGCATGCAAGATGGAGTGGAGGGGCTCCCATTCCCGCCTAGCTATGCCACTGAGGATGAGGAAGCACACAACCTGACTTTTTGTTGCTTGGGAAGGAGTAGTGGACCACTACTGCTTGTGCTGCTGGTTCTCCTGTCTGGGAGCTGCTTCTGCCTTCATGTCTATGCCTTCATACCCTTCCTTTAAAAGTCACCAAGGTTCCTGGGGTATGTACTAGGTAGGGAGCTGGTGCAGATGCCCTAGGGCTGGGTAGAGAGAGCAAGACACACGTGCTGGTAGAGGCAACCATTCCAGCAGTGCAGCTGGGGACCTAGCCTCCTCTGGGGACATGCAGCCCTGCTAGTCACCATCCAGTCCACTTTCTCTTTTACCAGTCATGTTGAATTTGGGAGTAGGTTGAATCAGAGAGCTAGCTGCTACCCTCCTAGCATTAAAGTTCCAAGACCTACGCCCTTCATGGACTTAAGATAATAAGGGTTTATTTCATGGGTGAAGAACCATTGTTGTTGGTGTTGTCTAAGGTTCAAAAGTGGCTAGTGAGTCGCACCAAAAAATAGGGATGCTGGCCTACATCCCCAAAAATTCTCATGTTTCATCTTTGCACCTAGTCCATAAAACATGAGTTATTTCAATGCCAATGGCCACGCATGTGGAATGCGGGGGATTTCTAGGGGGTGGGGTAGGGCTTTTAGGGGATTTTGGTATATTTGTACATACTTTTAACATGGTTCCTATTTTGTAAGCTGCCCTGAGCCTATGGGGAGGGTGGGGTATAAGTGTGAATAAATAAATTAATTCATTAAATTAAATAAAGACACCCTCAGAGACAGTAATGAGAGAATAATTAGGGTATAAGTATGGCCATTTTCACACAGACACTCTAACACGGGTGTTAGATTTCAGGGCACCCATGGAGCACACCTGAAGCCCTGCAACATGTATAATAAAATGTAACACCCAGTTTATCCATGTTAGAGTGTCTGTGTGAAAGGGGCCTTTCAAATACTAGACACACCTGAGAATTAGCTAAATCCAAACATTCAAGTGCCGTGCAAAAGCTAAATATGTATTTTTAACTGTTTGATAAAACGGGTTACATTCAACAACAACAACAACAACAGAACAGGCATAAATAAACCTTTTCTTTTTAAAAAAGGAACCTCCGATCGGAAGATCTCAGCTTTTGGTAATGCTTTTAAAAGAGAGAGATTCAGTAATAGTGTAAAGCTGGCTTTTTAAGTAGGAAGGGAAACACTTAGAAAGCCTTGAAAAGGCCTGCCCATTATTGTTCCTTGAGAGGCTTTTAAACAAATAGTGGAGGGGGTGGATTGCTGTTACAAAACATACAGTAAGTGAACTAATGACCTGCTCCTACAGGGAACATATAGTATTCACTAGCACTTAAGTGTATCTAGATTAACAAATAATAAGAAAAAAAAATATGAACAACAAGTTACAAAGCAATGCAAGCTCTTTGTTTCCAGTTACAATAACATCTCAGTAATTGTGATGTAAAAAGGGAGTTGTGCTAAGCCATAGGGAGCCTAAATGTCTCACACACAGGAATACTGTGTCTGAGCTTAGAAGCCTGCTTGCAACCTTTCAGTTCCATTATCAGAGTGTTAGAAACTCTTGTTAAAACCTGCCATTTACCACCCCACCCCCACCCCCCACCACCACCACCACCACTTTCCTTTCCTTGGCCTGGGGGTCAATTTTTTCATCAGTATTCGACAAACAACAGGATCCAAATAAATAACTAAAGACAACAGTTACACATTCATACACAGTCTGCATCAGGTTAAGTTGGACGCCATCTGCAGTCCTCTCTATTATTTAGATTTTCTTTTAAAAGTTAACAAGATCCTTAGGTTTTGCCTGTTTTTGATTTGGAATTTGTATGCATATAGAGTGACTCCAATTGATGGAATGGAGAATGAAATAAGTGTGACAACATTGCAGTGGATCTGAGAACTGACAATGTTACCTATTTGATGCTGGTATGTATATACAAACGTACACAGCACACGTGGGCATCCTAGAATCCGCTGTAATAGGAGAATCTACTAGGAATGTGCAAACGCGGTTCGGATGTTCGGAGTTCGGACTGAACTCGGTCTGTTCAGATGTCTGAATCGAACTCAAAAACGGCTGAACAGTTTGGTCATGTTTGGGTGAGTTCAGATGAGTTCAGGGGTGGGGAAAATGTGACTTTGGGTGGGAACACATGCGTGGAAGGAGGAGGCAGCTGAGGACCAGACTTCCTGGCACCAGGGGTGGAGACCAGGGGTTGTTCAGGGCCAAATGATATCGATACTGAAAAAAAATCTTCAAATTCAGTATCGTTATTGGTATCGATAGCGCTATTTTCTAATGTTCGGCCAAGTTCGACCAAACCAAACTCCGCCGAACCGAACAACTGAACCCAAACTCAGATTTCAAACCGAACGACCGAACGTCCGAACATCCGAACCACGTTCCGTTCACACATCCCTAGGATCTACTGTACATGTTACACATTCAAGGGATACTATTACAAAAATAATTGAGGCAATAGATATTTGGTGCATTATTTGTGCACTATTTAGAGTGAATACGGTAATATTTGGGACCAACACAGCAACCTTACTTTGTCTACAAAAATAATTGATAATGATTGTTTCATCTTGCTCTCTTAAGAGCTTTCCAGATTTTAACACTATGTACTAACTAGCAGTACTGTAGCAGCAATAATCAAGGATGGAATAAACAAATACCATTCCAAAGAGTGTGAATCAAGAAAAGACAGATTGCCTTGTGATCCTCCATTGGGGTAGCAGCAGAACACATAACAGAACCTTTCCAAGTTGTGGCAAATCCATGGGGACTATATGGGCGGCCAGGGCTGTGATATACCATCCCTTTAATAGGTTTGGTAGCTCTGTACTTATCCCAGGCAGAACTCTGCTTCCTCTTCTTGTATTTGTTCTCTTCCATTAAAGGGATGATACATCACAAGGGCCATCTACAATGAGCTCCCCACTACAGTTACTAGCTTGTAGCAGCCACTTTTTCTGTGTCTCCATTCTGTCTCACCATACATTCTGCTATCTTTAGCCCACCTGTTTTCTCCCAAACCCCACTTTGGACATGACAGCAGGCTGGAGGAAGGAAAGGGGACAATTTGGTTGGATGTCCATTCATTCATTCCAAAATGAAGGCAGAAAAAGCAAGTAAGCTGTCCAAGTCACAGACCGGGTCAGTATCAGAGAGAAACATCCAGTTCAGGCTCCTACTCCTATACTTAGAAAGCTCAAGACCATACAAATCCACCTCTATAACAAACACAGCATTTGGAAACTGAAATAGGGCTGTGCATTCAGGTTTTGAGAAAACCCAAATATAGCTTTAAAGGCCCTTTATGGGCTTCAAATTGGGAACACAAATAATTCACTGAAGTAGTCCTAAATTTGGTTTGGGTTTCCAGGGCACCATTTTGGCTGAAAGGATATGTATTTTGAATTGTAGGAACCATTCTGGATGTTCTGCTGGTGTACAAGTGATGAGGAGATGGGAGGGGAAAGGAGGGGAGAAGGTCTGCAAGGGCGAGGAAGGCACTTGCAGTTTGGGATGGTTCGCATGTCTTCCAATGCATCATGAATTGTGGGTCTCTAGCATCTGTGATATGTTTACTTTAAAGAGGAAACTATCTGAGTAGAAATATAATGAAAAACATTATGCAATTTGTTGGTTTCCCCCACTAATTTCTTTGTAAACATAGCCTAATAAAACAAAATACAGTTTAATTTGGGTTAATTTAAAAAAAAAAAATTCTAGTAACTCTATCCTCAAAGCATTCTGCTGGTACAAACCCCACTGATGTGAATGGGACTTGAACCAATAAAGCATTTTCAGGGTTTAGCTGCCTAGCACTTGATTTAATTGGTTATCTGCAAGTGAACGTTGCATGATACAGTACTTTAAAACCATAATCCTCAAACCATTTTCTCTAGAAGAGTCCTACTGAAATCCATGACATATTCCAGAGTAAATGATTTTGAAGATTGCAACCCACTAGTACTCGTTTGTTTTCCCTTTTCATTTTTTGGTGTAGAGATAAACATCTGTGTATGTTGGGATGCTGTGTTTTGTCATAATATGGATGTTTGAAATTTGTTTTCTTTCTATCAAATGGTCCAGAAGTCTGCTCCCTTCCCCCCTGTTTACTTTTGTTTAGAATAAGGCTGATATTTATCAGTTTTTATTTTATTTATATTGATTTGGTCTAGCTATTGCTGCTCTATGTTGTCTGCTATCCTAGTTTCTGTGTCTTTAACTGTACAATGTACTGAGGTACACTAGTGTAACACATTATGGCTAGTTTGGCTACAAAAAAGGGAACATACTAAAACTGAGATTCATATTTCTGGAGATTCTCAGAGAGAGTAAAATTTGAAATAAAAACATAACACAAGCTACAATAAGTATATCAAATCATCTCAGCTTCGGGGGCAAATTCTGGCCTTGTTCATGTCCAGTCAAGAGAGTCATGTGCTACAGACAATCTATAGCCAGACATCCTGGAATACAATTTTGAGAAATGTTTCCCCTAAGTGAAAACTAAAGTGTTCATGCTGGTCGATTGCAAATGCATTGCATCAGTGGAAAGCTGAAAGATCTACCAATTAGTGTCATTTAGTGCTTTCACTGTCCCACAGGCCAACAGCTAGGCGAGAGACTCCTCCTTTCTATTTATGTAGCATGACTGTCAATCTAGACACCATATTACAAGGAGGTTGTCATTCAAAGGGATTTTTGTGACCTTTTCCTGGAGGAGATTTCACACCTTCATTGTGTTTCAGCTGGCCTTTGATATCCAAGATTTGGAGTCCCTTAAGACTGCAGAAGTTGCTTTCTTTCATCCTATTAAAATCCTTTCACAATTGGCTGAAACCTAAAGTGTTAAAAATCACTATTTACTTTCTCTCACTTGCAAGACACAATTTTGGCAGCTTTCCAAAATCACTGAATATTTGGAGGTACTGCAGTGGTAGCAGTCAGTAGCAACAGCATGCATGGCATTGGGATGCATAAGGGGTGCCAGAGTAGTGTTAGGATGGAAAGAGAGCTGGGATGCCTACTCCAGTCCACGTAAATTCTTTCCTTCCTTCCTACTTCTACCCCACCTTTCCCTTAAGGCTCAGGACAGCTTACATAAAACAGCACACAAAATAGAAATACAATTGTCTCCCTTTAAAAACTTCATTAATAGAAAAACCCACCCTCACCCCTAATTCCCCACCCTCAACCAGAGCTGAAACTCAGTTCTCGTACTCTTGCTTTTCTTGATGAGAATCAGGGTTCTCGGCTCGTTCTTGCAAACAAAAATGAGTCAAGAATTTCCTAGATTCTTGTCAAAAAAGGCTAGAATCTCAAGAACAGCCCTTCTCCTGCACCTCCCCCCATTCCCTTTTACTTACCTGGCAGTCTCTTTGAGTCTGGGGGTGGGAGGGCGGGGGGAGTGCTCCATCCACTGGGTCTCTCTCTCTCCTACTAGTCTTCTCTGCAGGGGAGAGGGGAAGCCTCTGAGGAAGCAAAAGATGACTGCTGGGACCATTTTGAGTATGTGTGGTCCTTTTCCAAGATGGTGCCAGTTGCTGCCCCAATGTTATGGAACTCCCTCCCCCAGAGTTCCATCAGAGCCTGAGCATGAGCATATTCCAGAGGCAGTGTAATCCTTTTCTCTTTGGCAAAGTATTTTGCAGGCAAGGTTAGGGGTAGGGATGAAATGAGAATCAAGATTATTCTCACAGGAATCAAGAACCAGCCGTGAGATCCCAAAAAGATCTTGCTAACAGTTCAAGATCTCACAAGAAATCTCGGGGTGCGAGGGGGGGAGACTAACCTTCGGCCCACACTTGCAAAACAAACAACAAAAAAGGGTTCATTTTACTCACCTGGCTGCCTCTCTGAGTCCAGGGGGACTGGTCCAGCCTCTGGGTCTCGCCGCTAGATCTCTCCCTGATCGGCATCTCTGCAGGGGAAGGGGGAAGCTTCTGAGGAGGAGGCAAAAAAATAATTTAAAAATCACTTCACATGCTCAAAATGGCCACCAGGGATGTTCTGATCATGTGCAGTCCTTTTCCAAGATGACGCTGGCCAAAGAGAAAAATTTTACACTCCCTCCGGATTTTGCTCAGGCTCAGACTCTGACGGACCTCTGTGGGAAGGGAGTTCCATAACACTGGGGCAGCAACTGGCATCATCTTGGAAAACAGCCACACATGCTCAGAATGGCCTCGGCAATCATTTTTGCCTCCTTGAGGGAAGAGAGTTCCATAAAACTGGAACAGCAACCAAGAACACCTCCCTGGAAGCCCTTGTCATGTTGATAAGATTGGCTGGTGCTATCCACAAGAAAGTGCTCCCGCTCAACCTCAGAGGTTGCAGCAGAGCATGGAAGGAAAGGTGGTCTCTCAGATATGCGTGGCCCAGACCATTTAGGTCTTTAAAAGATCAAAACCTACACCATGGATCAAGCACATGTCTCTGCAACCCATTATAAACATCCTCCTCATTTCCCCACCAGGGCACATCATGAGGGGCAGAAGTTCTCATAACCTCTGAGTGGGGAAAGAAAATTCAGTCACACTGTCATTTCCCAATATTGTGTACTTGATTTTGTTTCGTTGATAATAGCTAAGAACGGGAAAGGGCAAGGGGATGAAAAGGATATCTTTATTGAACAATAAACCTGAACTAGGTTATCTAACAGGCACTGGTATTGCAGAACTGGATCATCACCACCGGTGTCACCCTGAGCTTCCCTCATGCCCAGCAAGGTCCTTCATGAAATATGACCCTTTTTGGTAGTATCAGCCAGGAAACGACAGACTCGGCAACTCAAAACAACATAGGTTTTTTGTGTGTGGTATTTTTTTACGAATATACTAACCCCTCAGTCATGGATTGAACACTGAACTACGGACACTTGAATCTTCGGCTGTGAAAGTTGCCACCATGCAGTAACCCCAATGCTACTACATGGTGCTGCTTCCGGACCTGCATGGTCTTCCAAGGAGATTGTAACACACCCGTAGTTAGTAAATAAGTTAGTTAATCCTTTTTGGTAACAAAATCCACAAACTAGAGGCTTCTGGTGCTGAATACATCACAATCTGTTTGCATTACACAATTGGTACATTGAGAGAGAGAGAGAGAGAGAGAGGCTGCCCCTGTGCTGGCCATGCTAGCCCACTTCACCCTTGGGTGATCTGTCTGTCTAAAGGCGCCCCACCAGATGTGCAGGCAGAGCATGCTTGCCTGCTCCAGGACAACCCTGCTGGTGGCACTCCAGAACATCCCAGATTTCCACCGATGGAAAACCTGGGACACAAGCCTTAAGCAAAGCAGCGGTCCATCTGATGTGCAGACCCATGCTGCTGTTCCACTTTGAACCAGCCGTTGCCCCAGGCAAACCATAACATTGTGGATACTCTAGACCGCAACTCTATAGCGTGTGAGAGGGGCACTTCACAGGCAGACCATGGGCTAGGGAACCTGTTAGATCTATCTGATCTGGACCCAGGCAGGACTGGGAGCAGGCAAACATGGGGGCAATGTAGTCAAGTAGGAGGTGTGAACAGCATTACACTACTATTCAGGACCTCACTTAAAGCTCAGATGGAATTCAGACTCTGACACGGGCAGCATTATTTAGTTCATTTCTCCACATGATGGTTCACATTTTTACACTCTTATTTTTGGAGCATGGTTCTGGAAGCACAACTCACACTGTTGATCTGTAGTCAACTGTTGATAATACTGTTTCAGGTCATTGTGGGTACAGGAGATAGGCAATTAGTGCATGTTCCCCCTTTCTTCCTCTCCTCTTGTCACAGGATTTTTGGGGGCAGGGCCAGGGGAGTCTCTGATCTGTCACTGGTGCTGGTCAATGCAAGGTCAGTGGCAAATAAAGCATCTACCATCCCTGATCTCATTTAGTATGAGGTGGTTGACCTTGTAACACTGTGATCTGGTTTGATGAGGCAACTGGGCCAGTGTTAGCTTCTATAAAGATAGTTAGCTTCTATAAAGACAAAGAGCAGTTTTTAACTATTGCTCAACTTTATTTACACAAAATGGCAGCCAATATGGCGACCACATAAAACTCAAAATTTATCCTGTGAAATCATATAAACTTTGCATATATGTCTATATTTAAGAAAATGTGTAAGCATATACTGGCAACTTAGATTGAGAATGACATCAATTATTGGCATACTTACGGTCATTAAACTCCAATGTAATACTTGGCAAAGAATAATAGAATATACAACGTTATCTGAATGAAACATAGAATAATTTTCAAGTTCCCATAATATCATAGCTTGTGTTATACCAGTAACTATGCTGTAAATATTATTATTATTATTATTATTATTATTATTAATACAGGCCTACATGAGCTACAAAACGTTTAATGATAGTCATTCATGATAGTCCATCACAAAATCTTCCTAATCAAAATCAAGAAGTCAGTCATCATTTTCTCCTGGCTCACTTCCATAGTCAGGTTCATAGTAGGCAGAAGGTAGGTTGAGACAGTCTCCTTCACAAATGCAGGCTATGGTGCAGAGCCAGCCCATTTTCATGTACACGCAGGTTTCATCATTGCAAGGAGTGTCCGCTTTGAATTTGCAGCTCTTGATTGTCTGGCTGAGTTTCTGTGGATGGCTGCTTCTTACGAACCAGTTCATTTCATACCCATTTCCATGTGCATTAAGCTTATATCCATTCTTTTTTAGGTCTGGAATAAGAGATTTTGGGCATAGTACAGAAGCTTTAATTTGGACAGTTAAGACATTGGCTCATTGAATATGTTGAAGCAGAAACTTCTCACACATTGGCATACGGGCAGCAGTCTTTTGTCCAGCACAAACCATTTTTTCTCTTGCAATGTCAATTGTCTTGCAGTTCTTGACTGGATATTTTTCAATGGAATAGAGAGAGAGTACATACTTGCATATACCAGATACAGTCGTCATCTCAAGATCTTCACTGGTCCCCAGTTTTCCAAGAGCTTTTATGACCTCTGTACATTGCAGTAGCTTTTGGAAGAGAGTTACTTTGCTTTGATAAACTAGCACAGTATTATGGTCATTTCTAGTGAAGCAATAAAAGCCTGGCAGTGCTTCAGTTACATCTTTGTTCATTCATTCTAATGCTTTACAAAGATCATATATTTTCTTTGAAAATCTATCTCTCCAGTACTGTTACTTAGATGGTTTGCAGCCCACAGAGTATTTATAAGGAAATCCTGACCAGTGTACTCAAACATGATGGTACGTGAACCTTCTCTCTCTGAACAGGCTGCATGTCTAAGCATGATTGAGTCAGCTTCTTCAACAGTCAGTACTTCAAGATCAGGTACTTCCTGTGGATCCAAGAATTGTAGCTTCTGGTGACTGACATAGATGTCTATACAAAGTTCACAGTACTCTTTCTTCTGAGACCATATTTTCAGACAAAATGGCCAGATTTGTTTTTTAAATAATTATTCATCAGCATTTCCTTTATGGGCCCAACCTTCTGTGTCTTTTCATCATCACTATTGTCTTTGTAGTTGCATGTCATTTCTCTCTTGTCCAACATTTCAGTGCGATGTCCCAATATTTGTCCAGCACAATTTATACTTCTTTTACTTTGAAGTTCTTGACATAGATAAGACAAATGTTTTTAAAAGCACATCAGACAAATCCTCATAATTTGACACATCTTTCCAAAAAGAAGCTTGCTGTAGAGCCATTCCATCATCTATTACCATAACATTGACTGCAAAGCCTATTTAAACCAGCTCCATGTCTTCAGTTACAGTAGATGTGGTAGATGATGGAGGAAAAACTTCAGATGTTGGAGACGTTTTTGGCTCAACTTCTGTTTCGGTGGCAATTTCATCACTTGATCGCAGCAAAATAGTTGATAAGACGGCCTTAGTTGTTTGGACAACTCTACCAGTTGGCAGCTTCACCAGACTCCAAGGCTTCTCACCCAATGGAAAAGACATGAGTCATGTCCATATTACTGCTTTGAGCAAGGCATGTAGCATTAATGAAGTCATCTGCTAAACTGGCTTTCTGCTCCTTGAACTTCTCCCCCTTTTTTAAAAAAAAACCATTGATGGGATGTTGTTTCTCTTCAGTCTCTTCTTGAACTTAATTTCAGCATCCTTTCCACAAATTCTTTCTTCTATGCACACTTTTAACATTTATTTATTTATTTATTTTATTTATTTATTTAAATTCTCTTTTATTCCAACCATAGTGTCACCATGACCCTTTTTACACAGACACTCTAACACCCATAAAATGGGTGTTACATTTTATTATACATGTTGCAGGGCACCACTGCAGCCAATCACCATGGGCCCTGTGCACACATGATGCCTCCACTCAGTTCCTCTGGGTGGAGATGGGTGTTGACCGATGGGTGGGGAGCATTTCCCTGGGTGGAGATGGGTGGGGGCGTCTGTGTAAACGCCACTTTCGGTGGGTGCTGGTGAGTGTTTGCTCCCGGCCAACACCCATCTCTACTCTCACCCACCCACGGAGCAACGGACGCCACTGCCGGTTGCTCCGTGGGTGTGGGTGGAGATGGGTGTTGGCCGGGAGCAAACACTCACCAACACCCACCGAAATTGGCGTTTACACAGATGCCCCCACCCATCTCCACCCAGGGAAATGATCCCCACTCACCGGCCAACACCCATCTCCACCCAGAGGAACTGGGTGAAGACATCATGTGTGCACAGGGTCCATGGTGATTGACTGCAGTGGTGCCCTGCCACATGTATAATAAAATGTAACACCCATTTTATGGGTGTTAGAGTGTCTGTGTAAAAAAGGCCCAATAAATGTTTCCCGGGCCCTGTTTTAATACTTTATGTATTTTTGATTTGTTTTAAATGGTTTTATATGTATTTTATATTTTTTTGTTGGAAGCCACCCCGAGCTGTTCTCAGAAGGGGTGGGGTATAAATCTAGAAATAAAATAAAATAAATAAATAAACCTGTAGCATGCAAAATGTGGTCAGCAATGTGGTTCTCTATATTGTCTCCATCATAGATGTTGATCAATTAATCTCCACTTTAAGAGAATGGGTCAATGTACTTGTCTCCACTTTAAGAGAATGGGTCAATGTACTTATCTCCACTTTAAGAGAATGGGTCAATGTACTTGTTGAAGGGTCACGTGTAGTTTCCACTGTAGTTTCCCCGGGTGGTACAGAGGCTGGCCAGTCCAGCCTCCCTCCACCTTGGAGTAGAATCATCTAGTGCCCGCTGTGACTTATTTGTGGATTATTTTGAGGATAAAATTGCTTGGATTCACCATGGTTTTGACGCTGCGCTTTCTATAGTAGGGCAATTGGAGGTTATGGAAGCCCTGCCTTGTCTTTATTTGAGGGATCAGTTTCAGTTGGTGACCCCTGACGATTCAGAGGATGTTCTTGGGGCTATCAGGGCTACCTGTTGTGAACTCAACCCTTGCCTTCCCTGGCTGGTTAAGGCCTGCTAGGAGATGATGGGGTCATTGCTGACAGGGCTGGTCAATGCCTCCCTCAGGGATGTCAGAGTGCCGGGCTGCCTTAAAGAGGCGATGGTGCGACCTCTGCTTAAGAAACCATCGCTTGACATAGACTCCCTGGCCAGTTATTGGCTAGTCTCTAACCTTCCCTTTTTAGGGAAGGTTATTGAGTGGGTGGTGGCCCAGCAGTTTCAGGAGCATCTGGATCATGTTGGTTTTCTTGATCCCTCGCAGCTGGGGTTTCGCCTGGGATATGGCACTGAGACTGCGCTTGTGACGTTGGTTGATGATCTTTATCAAGAATTAGATCAAGGCCGTTCAGCCCTGTTGATTCTATAAGATCTGTCAGTGGTGTTTGATACCGTTGATCATGAGATGTTGGTGATGCGCCTGCGGGACCGTGCAGGAGTGGGCAGTACGGTTCTTGACTGGTTCTGCTCTTTCCTGGCTGGAAAAACTGAGCAAATGGTACTCGGTGATTATTTTTCATCACACCGAGACCTCTCATGTGGAGTCCCGCAGGGTTTTGTTTTGTCCCCTCTCCTGTTCAATGTGTATATGCAACTGCTTGGCGAGGTGGTCAGGATGTTTGGCATGCGGTGTCATCAATATGCTGATGACACCCAGTTTTACCTCTCCTTTTCATCAGACCCAAGTGTCACGGGTTGGAGGGTCCGCATCCCCACTTTACCGGGTTTGAGTGACTCAGTTTCCCTCGCGCACAGCCCGCTTGAATTAGTTTCTCTCTCTGGCTAATTCAAGTCTGCCACAGGGACAACTCCTTTGTCACCCAAGGGCCCGATCCTTCCCATTTACAGACTCTTTACTCTCTGGGTTTGCAAGAGCTTGAGAACTCTTGTTGCTCACTTGTGTTCCAATGTTAGACACAAACACTTCTTCATAAAGATAAGAAGTAGGTTTATTGATTACATAAGCAAGATTGTTGATACAGAGTGGTTACTAGAAATCAAAGGTAAATATAACACATTCCTGATCTATACTGGTTGAGTTCCTAAATAAGCATCTTACCCTACAAAGGTCTATAAGTTTCTCTCAGTCCTTTGGTGTAAGTGACTAGGTCTCCAGACTTAGAGTAGCAAGCAAGATCATCTCTCTCAGTTCATGGTCTCCAGCCTGACTTGCTGGCAGGCTTTCGTATGCAGATGTAACTGCTCAAGATTGCTCAGGGAGAGAGTTCTCCAAGGTGACTTACTGGATTGCTTAAGTACCGTTCCTCGTTCTTTGTCTCTCATTTCCTGCTTTTGGGGAAACCTGAAGTGTGTCACGTAGGCAACCCAGGCAAACATGAAGGTCCATTTACATCTCCACAGGGTTCCGTCTGGCAAGTGTTCCCAAATACACATTCTTTTAACTGTCTCTACTTCCTGGAGTTTCTTGTGTCACAGTGTTCAATTGTAACATTACATACATGTTGCATGTTTTGCTTTACATAGTCTACATGTTGGCCCATGTTACACGTGTGTGACCCTATGTTCCTCCGTGACACCAGGCTCAGCAGTCTCGGTGCTTAACGGGTGACTTGCAGCTGTGGGGGATTGGGTGAGGATAAACCAACTGAGGCTGAATGCCAACAAGATGGAGGTGATGTTGGTGGGTAAGGGAGTGAGGGTAACAGCCCCCATCATTGATGGAGTCTGCCCTCCGCTAGTTCTCCAGGTGCGGAGTCTGGGGGTGCTCCTTGACACACAACTCCGCTTGGATGCTCAGGTAGAGGCTGTGGCGAGAAGTGCCTTCCACCAATTACATCTGGTGCGTCAGCTTCAGCTGTACGTTTCGGACTCCGACCTGGCCACCATCATCCATGCCTTCATCACCTCTAGGCTTGATTGCTGTAATGCACTCTATGTGGGGCTACCTTTGATGATGGTACGGAGACTGCAGCTGGTGTGGAATGCGGTGGCCTGTCTCCTGGTGGGATTGGGCCACTGGGAACATATTACACCAGTTCTTCGGTTTCTGCACTGGCTGCCTGTAGTCTTCCGGACCTGATTCACGGTGTTGGTGCTTACCTTATAAAGCCCTAAATGGCCTCGGCCCAACCTATTTACGGGACTGCCTCACTCCTCGGGTCCTGGATCAGCACCTGTGGTCATCAGGGGGTGCTCTCCTGGAGGTCCTCCAAGTCTGCCAGGGAGCCACAATGGGGAGGGCCTTCTTGGTGGCCACCCCACGGCTGTGGAAATCCCTGTTGGTGGAGGCCCATTTGGCCCCAGATCGGGCAACGTTTTGATGTTGCAAGACATGGCTGTTCCTTCTGGATTTTTTTTGGGGGGGAGAATGGGTAGGGTGGGGGGAAGGGGTTAGGATGGGGGTGGTTAGGGATTTTTAAATCCTCCCTTTTGTTGTGTATTTTAAAGTTGTTTTAATGTTTTGAGTATCTGATGTTGTGCGCCACCCAGAGCTGCCTGTGGCAGGATGGGGAGGTTAAAAATATTTTAAATAAATAAATAAACAAATTACTATGTAAATGCTCATTTTTGGCTGCCATTTTGAACCGTTAGGAAATCTGATTGAACTGTAATGAGAAACTGTTTGCATTATCTAACTACAGAGGCTAACTATCTTCAAATAAAAATTTGAAAGCAGCATGTTGAAGTTCTGAAATTGTTATAATAATCAACATTTTTGTCTGCCATTTTGGCATTTCTTCATAAAGGACTGAACTGATTGACACCAATCTTTCTATTTACCTTCCCACTAGTGTACCCAACCCCTTTAACAATTTTCAAGACCATACAACTTCTGTGAACTTTTGAATACAATATTCCAGAGAATTGACCACCATTTTGGACACCATCTTGGATTTTTCCAAAATGGCACCACTTTTCAATTCAAATCCTGGAAAACAGATTTATGACACTAGCAGCTACCTCTGTTCCACGTTTAATCTTCGGTGTATTTTTCTGTGCTGATTTGCACCATTTTCCTGGAGTACCAGAGTTATTGTCTTGGGTGACTTCAGTGTTCACACCAGGGCCAACCTTTCAGGGCCAAAGCAGGTCTTTATGGCCTCCATGACAAACATGAACTTATACCAAATGATAACAGACCTGACACATGAGGCTTGGCACAAGTAGGATGTAATGTTTTGCAAAGGCCTGGAAGCAGGGGTTCTGATTATAGGAAGTGTTGTAACTGCACTGTTTTCATGGCCAGATCATTGCATTTTTAGGACCCAGATCCCTGCCCTCCTGTGCCCCCACAGAGGTGGTGGACCAGTTGAGCTTGTCCTCCCACAGAGACTAGTGCATCCAGATGGATTTCAGAACTCTCTGGGGGATTTACCCATTGTCCTTGATGGCTGCTCTGTCAATGTTCTGGTCAATTTCTGGAATAGTTTGTTGCCCAGGCCATGGACATAGTGACTCCCAGGCATCTGTGGCAGTAAGAAGGACCTGAGACTGTTAAAGGGTGAGGGTAGGCGGTTAGAGCACAAGTGTCTATCAACTCGCACGAAAGCTGACAGACTGTGGGGTTCCATCTTGTCTCCTCTCTTGTTCAATGTGTATATAAAGATGCTGGGAGAGATCCCATGTATATTTTGAATGAGATACCATCAATATGCTGATGACACCCACCTATATTTGTTTTCTAACTCAGATCTTTCAGTCTTGGTACTTTCCTGGTGCCTAGCTGCCATTGGACACAGATGTGAGTGAGCTAATTGAAGGCTAAATCCAGGCACAACTGAAGTAAATATGGTTGGCCAGTCCTTTGACCTGGGTGGTGTAGGGACACCTGCCTTTGATGGAGTCCAGCCTCCTTCGGTCACTCAGGTTCACGGCATAGGGGTGCTCCTGGAACCATTGCTGCACCTGGAACATCAGGTTGCTACAGTGGTCAGGAGCACTTTTCACCGACTCCATGTGGTGAGAGGGCTGTGATGCTTTCTATCAGATTCTCAGACTTGGCCACCATCACACATGCCATAATATCCTCAAGGCTAGATTACTGCAATGCTTTCTGTGTGGGACTGCCTTTGAAGCTGCAGAAGCTTCAGCTGGTGCAGAAGGTGACAGACCACCTTCTGTCAGAGATGGGTTGTTGGGAGTTTATCACAGCACTGCTCCAGAGACTGCACTGGTTCCAAATAGCTTCCCGGACCCTATTCAAGGTGCTGGTTTTGACCTAAAAAGCCCTAATCAGCCTGTGCCCCACATATCTGGAAGACCACTTCCCGCTCATGTCCCATGATGGCCTCTGAAATCTGCTGGGAGTACTGTTGCATATACTATCTGCCCATCAAGTTCATACTGTGAGGGCGAGCAGAGAGGTGTTCTCTATATTAATATTGTGGAACCTACTTCCCCTGGAGGTTTGACAAAGCCTGAGCCTGGTCATCTTCACGAGGAAATGTAACACATTTTTATTTGGCCAAGCATTTGGCAAATGGTGATAGGGTTTGGGAAGATTGGGATAAGGATTTGAAGAGATTTGTGATGAAGGGTCAATGTAAGACCTTTGAATGTAAAGCATTCCAGAGGCAATATAAGATCTTTCTTTTTGGAGAAGTGTTTAATAGGCAGGGTTAGGGGTTGGGTGGTAGGGTTTAGCGAATTGGGGTGGAGTTTTTAAGGGGATTTTTACATGTTTTATGTGGGCTTTATATATGTTGTAAGCCATCCTGAGCTGTAAGGGAAGGGTGGGTGTAAATTTAAATGAATGAATAAATAAACTCATAAGGAAGAGATCAAGATAATTGCCTTCTGCTGTGCTAATTGCCAATGTCTGGGGTGAAGAAGCTTTGCAGAAGTTGCCTTTAGGCATCTTGTACAAGAATTACATCATTTATAATAAATTAAACAGACAGGACTGTGTGTGTAATTGGAAGTGATGGTAGTTCTTCAAGAAACAAATACATGCTTATAGGAATGTTGGTGGTCATTCACTATATAGTGGTGAGCCTTCCAGAGAGATATTAAGGAGCCAACATGACACATTAGGAAATAGCCCTGAACACCTATGGTTGAAAAAGGTCCATTGATTTGAATTGTTTAAGCTTGGTTTCCTCTGGAAAGATTCTAGGGTGAACAATGTTAGGTGTGTAGCAGAGTGCTGTAGCTGAATCATGGAAGAATGAGGACCACAGCAGGTTGGCACTCTGCTACCAGATACATCCCAGTAGTGAAAGGGTTAACCTGGGCCCCAGTGAGAAGTAGGAGCTCATGTGATCTGAGAGGGTGGGTCATATGACCTGGTTGGGGCTTAAGAGCAGATGAAGCACAGCCAGAGAGTTAGTGGAAGCTTGGAGACAGTAGGGTGAAGAGCTCCTAGAGGTTGAGCTTGGAACCACCCTGTCTGCGGAGGTAAGGGGGAGCCTTGACCCCGCTCAAGGAAAGGAAGACCCTAGGAATAGGCATGGTGGTGGATGAGCAGGCCACGCCACAAGGGCCTGAAGAAGCACAAGCTTGCAAAGGGGTGGATGAGCCAGAATCCTTGAAGTGTGTATGGTTACAGAGGGCAACTGAGACAGTAACCACACTCTAACCCCAGGGGCTAATTAACAGAACAAAGCCACCTGGGAGCCCCTAGCTTAGGGTAGGGCAACCCCTAGGTCTGTTTGAGATACAGACCTGGGAAGCAACAGATAGTGTCCGGGGCTAGGGGGATAGAGACACCAGCACTAGATCCTGACCTTGCCTAGGGAAAGGCAGAAAGGGTGTAGGGCATGAAAGAGAGCCCCAGGGCAGGGATGTTGCCTGGGATCCCTGAGCCAAGGGCAGGGCAAACCTTGAACCTAGGGGTAGGTTCACTGAGGTGAGGGGGGGCGGCAAAGAACAGCATAGGTTGCATGGGCCATGAACCTGTTACAATGTTATTAAGCAGTAGTACTACTTAGTAGAACTAATACTAGTAAGTAGTAACACTAAGTACTACTAGTAAAACTAATTTTACTAAGTAGTAGCATTTTAATATTTAACGCAGGTGAGAAAGTAAGGATGGACAGAGGAAGAATAAGGTGGCCCATCTCTTCTTCCCCTGCTAGATCAGATGGGACAAAAACAGAAGCCAGCATAATTTAGGGCTTGTCTACACTAAAGCTTGCACTAGTGTCCCTTTATTATGATTTCAAGCTAAAGCAGTTTAAAGAGCCAACCTTCTGTGCAGCTACATATAGGTTTGTACCTATCTCCACAGATTGTATATCCGTTAGGACTAAATGAGCAGCAAAAGGTTTACTAATAAGAAATTTTGCTATGTTGGGAACTGGGATCGATTTCTTGAAATGACTAAATGTGCAGTACTTCGACTGAGAGGCAGTGGGGGACGCTGGTTCAAGTCTCGCCTTAGCCAGAAACTCAATGGGTGACCTTGGACCAGCCACAATATTCTCTCACCCTAACCTACCTCACAGGGTTGTTGTGAGGATTAAAAGTTGTGTTATATGTAAAGTGCATCCGAGTGCCATGGCAGGGGGAGTGCTATATAAAAATAAAGATTTTATTGTTATTGCCAATGTGATTTCTTGATTCTCACAATATCGAGAAATACTGTTCCGATTTACTGAATTTCTGCTTACTATTTACTGCATACCACGTACTGTTCATTTATCATTTTCTGCATTGCTGAGGGTACCATTTTACGTACAGATTTGTTGTTTCTGCATTTCTTAGCCAATCACTGTGCAAATATCCCACCCCTTAGCCCTCCCCAGTGTCCCTTAACCTCCACTCCAGTGCCTTCAATCAGAATTGTTGTTCTATGTTCCCTTTGCTTTGATCGATCTGCAACTGGATTGCAGATTTGCAAAGGAATCAGGCATGCAGTTGCAAGTTGGTCAAAGCAAAGGGAACAATGTAGAACAACGATTCTGATTGGAGGCACTGGAGTAGAGGTTAAGGGGAACTGAGGGGAGGTTAGGGGGTGGCCTATTTTCACAGTGATTGGCTCAAAAATGTAAAAACAACAAGCCTGGAAGTAAAACGGTGTCCTCAGCACTGTGGTAAGTTGTAGATGAACAGTACACGTATGTGGTATGCAGTAAATAGTAAGTGGAAAGTGGGTAAGCAGGATCCCAGTAAACAAATTATCTGTAAATTGACAATCAAAATCTCTGTTGAGACATTGGGTGTTTTTAAATGGATGCAGAGGCAGCATTCTCCCAGAGCTGCTCCGGGGGTGCACCCCCATCTCTGCCCACTTCCAGTCCCACCTGGGTCCCCTTTTGATGGACCCAGCAGGTTCCCCTGGCTGCACAGTGCCCCCCCACCATAGAGTTGTGGGCAATTGCCTGATACTCTTGGCCAGTGCCCACAACTCTATGGTGTTGCCGAGACAACACTCAGCTGGAAGTGGAGCTGAATCATCGATCCACTGAGCAGATGGACAGCAGCTCCACTCTGGGTTAGTAACCAGGGTTTAGCCAGAGCAGTCTGCTGGTGGCACCCATGGAAGTTCTGGAGCACCAAAAGTGGGGCAGCCCCAGAGCATTCACAGCCTGCTCCGCTTCAACATCTGGCAGACTACCTTCAGCCAGTCAAGGAATGAAGTGGGCTGGTGGCAGTGCAGCCACCCCTGGAACTGCTGTCCATCTTTTTACACCAATTGCTGAGTACCGAGAAGTTCTCGATTTGACTGAGATGGTACTGAGAACTGGGATTTTGATAAGATTTCCTGTTTTGGCAAAATCTCATTTCAGTACTACTATCCATTCTTTGGCTCATTGTGCCAGTTTAGGTATCCCAGTAACGATTCAGGGATGAAACTGGGGAACCTTAGTGTCACTTAGCATTCAGAAGCATAATGTTACAATGATTTAAGGCCACTTTTACACGAGGCGCTTAGAAGCGCCTCTGGAGCCCCGTATTTAAGAGGAAAGCCACGTGGGGAGTGTTTACACACTCCCCACGCTACCGGAAGTCATGTGCCGCCCATTCTCTTCAGCGGCGGCGGCTGCAGATGCGTGACTTTTAAGAGGCGTGTTCTGTAGACCTCAATTTTCAGGTCCACAGAACGCGCCTCTTAAAAGCCCTGCGTCTGCAGCTCCCGTAGCTGAAGACAATGGACAACATGTCACTTCTGGTAGTGGGGGAACATGTAAACGCTCTCCAAGCAGCTTTCCTCTTGAATGCGGGGCTCCAGAGGCACATCTAAGCACCTCATGTAAAAGTGGCCTAAGTTGATTTTCTTTAGGCTTTAGTTAGTTGCAGAATAACCTTACTATACCACTTTAAGAGAGGTGTTAAGCTGGTATAAGATAACATTGTATGTGAGAACTTACATTCTTCTACTGACTTAAAAGGGCATAAACCAGGCAGCGTGGAGACTATATAAAAACACCATCTTGAAAGCTCAGATTAAATGTATTCCACAAATTAAAAAAGGTAGAAAGAGGACCAAACGTCTGCCTGTGTGACTAAATGGTGAGGTGAAGGCGGCTATTGGAGCAAAAAAGTCATCCTTTAAAAAATTGAGAGTCCCAATGAGGTAAACTGGAAAGAGCATAAGCATTGCCAAAGGAGATGTAAACAGTTAATAAGGCAAACCAAAAGGGAATTTGAGGAGCAACTTGCTAAAGTTGCTAAAGCTAATAATAAAAACTTTTTCAAGTACATCAGAAGCAGGAAGCCTGCTAGAGAGTCAGTTGGGCCGTTAGATGACCAGGGGGTGAAAGTGGTGCTTAGGGAGGAAAAGGACATTGGATAGAAGCTGAATGAGTTCTTTGCTTTGGCCTTCACCTCAGAGGATTTTGGGGAGATACCCACTCCAGAACCTTACTTTGTAGGTGATGATTTGGAAGAGCTGTCACAGATCAACATGACTCTGGAGGAGGTTCTAGAGCAAATTGACAAACTAAATACTAACAAATCACCACGACCAGATGATATTCACCCCAGAGTTCTGAAGGAATTCAAATATGAAATTGCAGACCTACTGTTAGTAAAACCTATCGCTAAAATCTGCCACTGTACCTCAGGACTGCAGGGTAGCAAATGTAGCACCAATATTTTAAAAGGGATCCAGAGGCGATCCTGGAAACTACAGACCAGTAAACTTGATGTCTGTGCCAGGCAAAGTGGTGGAAAATATCATTAAGAACAGAATCGCTGGGTATGTTGATAAACATGGCTTCATGGGGAAGAGTCAACATGAATTTAACAAAGGTAAGTCATGTCTCACTAAACTGTTGGTATTCTTTGAGGGTATAAATAAGCATATGGACAAGTGAGACCCCATAGATCATGGGTGTCTTTAGACCTAACGTCAACGGGTGTCTAAATGTGTGTTTTGACCATGATATGAACACTGCTTTGGCCCTGTGTTCACCATGTGGTGCTGCTTAGACACACAGCTCATCATGGGACAAATTGTTGTTTTCCTCGCCATCCGAACTCAGAATGCAAGTGCTGCTGCCTCATTCCCCATGTTGTACCTGCTAACACGTCTCGCAATATCATTAGACAACACGTTAGCTACCTGTTCAGCAGGAACACACGAATTGTCCTTGTGATGCAAGGTGTTCACATTGCATGTTCAACGGGTGGCCAAATTGGTGTTGGGATTGTTATGGTGCTTACACACAGTGGCCAAACACGTGCTTAGGAGTTTTGACACCCGATCTTTGTTATGTCTAAAGACGCTCATAGTGTACCGGGATTTCCAGAAAGAATTTGATAAGGTCCCATGTAAAAGACTCTTGAGATCATTAAAAAGTCATGGCATAGGAGGTAGCCTCTTACTATGAATCGGTAGCTGGTTAAAGGATAGGAAGCAAAGAGTAGGACTAAATGGTCAGTTTTCACAATGGAGAGATGTAAAAAGTGATGTGTCCCAGGGATCTGTATTGGGACTGGTGCTGTTTAATGAATTCATTAATGATCTGGAAAAGGGCATTAAGAGTGAGGTGATCAAATTTGCAGATGACACCAAGTTATTCAAGGTAGTTAAAACATGAGCAGACTGTGAAGAACTGCAACAGGATCTTACAAGACTGGGTGCCTGAGCATCTAAATAGCAGATGAGATTTAATATGGACAAGTGCAAAGTGATGCACATAGGGAAAAATAACCAAACTATGAGTACACAATTCTGGGTACTAAGTAGGGGTGTGCACCAGGCCCCCATGTCGTTTTTGATTTTTGTTTTTGTTTTCATTATTCAAAAATGTCATTTTCATTATCGTTATTGACAATGTTGTTTTTGTTTTCATTGTCATTATCGTTATTATTTTTTGTATTTTTATATCCTTATCGATATTACTGTTTCAAACAAAAAAATTATTTTTGGTATCGGTATCATTATTGATTCCCATGCACAACTAATATTTATCTAAATCTAAGGTACACAGGGGAAGGTAAAAGGAAAACTATCTATTATATAATCAGTTATCTATATAACTATTCTAATCTATACTACCTATTTATATATAGTGTACAGGGGGGAGAAGGGCAGGGAAAGGAAGAAGGTAAAATGTAGGGTATTAGGAAGGAAAGGTATTGGTGGTAATACCTAATAAATAAATAAATAATACAATGAGGGCTAGGGAGGATTTTTTTATGTGCAGGCACCACAGTTCTGTAAACGCAACCTGAGAAGCAGAGCTCTCATAGAACGGAGAGAAAAAACCTGGCCCTCCCATTATAAAGGGTTGCAGTGCCCACCTCCAGAGCCCACCTGATTGGTTGTGGGAGGTAGCAGGCATTGAGCAATCACAGAGCACCATGAGACTGCTGGGGTCTGCTTGCGCTGCTCTTTGGCCAGCGATACATCCATCAGATACTGCTGAGCTGCTCGCCCCTCCCAACACAGGCACAGTTCAAGCGTTCAATCATGTTAAGACTCCGAGATGTCTGCTCCCTCCTCCCCTCTCCACATTTTCCCTCCAAAACCCAACTGCCACAGCACTAATAATGAAAATGATAATGATATTGTCGTTTTTGTTTCTCATTATCATTTTTGTTATCATTTTGTTATTGTTTTGGTATCATTTTGGTATTGATATTGTTTTGTTTTGTTTTTTAAATAATTTTTATTTTATAATTGCAATTTCATTATACAATTATACAACTCACAAACAGGGGTTAACCCACAGACCTGCAACACAATAAGGTACAACAGTCTTCAATTACAGGGATGATCAGACTCTTTAGCTGTGTCAGAGTTCCAATAGGTTCTTGTATTCTTCATTTTTCAACTCTTTTCCTTCTAGCGCCTTGATGATCGGCATCCACATTTCTTTGAAGCTTTGAACCTCACCTTTCAAAATGTAGTGTAACTTTTCCATCCTAAACAAATAACTGAGTCTGTTAGTCCATTCTGTAATTGAAAGCTCCTCAGATCCTTTCCAGTGTCTGGCGATGATATTAAGAGCTGCCAAGAAAACCATCTTACAAGATTTTTGGTATTGATATTGTTATTGATATCATTATCATTACCGTTATCGATATTCTCAGTTGTCATTTTCATTATCGTTCTCGTTATTCTCAGTTGTCATTTTCATTACTGCAATAACGAAAATGAAAATGAACATTTTTGTTATTGTTATTCTAATAACGAAAACGACATGCACACCCCTAGTACTAAGCTAGGAGTTACCACTCAGGAAAATTATCTGGGAATGATTGTGGGCAATACACTAAAATCCTCAGCCTAGTGTGCAGCAGCATTCAAAAAAGCAAACAGAATGTTAGGAGTTATTCACAAAGGGATAGAGATAGAATAAAACTGAGGATGTCATAATGCCTCTATACTAATATTTGGTGCACCACACCTGGAATGTTGTGTGCAGTTCTGGTCACCCCATCTCAAAAAAGACATAGCTGAACTATAAAAGATACAGAGAAGGGCAACAAGAATGATAAAGGGTATGGAATGGCTTCTGTACAAAGAGAGGCTTGACAAGCTTGGTGTCACGACTGGTAAGAGAAAGGGGGGGAGTATTTGAAGAAAGGGAACGGTAAAGGGAAGCAGACACACTCCAAAATCACACACAATAGGGTGGCCTTCTCTCTTTGTCAGATATCTATTGAAAGAAAAAGGATCCCTCAGGGTCTTAATTGGGCTGTCTCTCTTACTCAGAGAGTAGCCCTGCTCATCATCGGGAGGCTCAGAGAGAAGGTAATTGCCCCAACAAGGGGAAGTACAATACAAGAGATCCACACAGTCAAGGGAATATTCCGAGGCCAGGACACCGTGTGACACTGTGGAGAACAAGGGGGGAAGGGAGGAACCCCGGGAAACAAAAAGGGAAACACAGGGAGGGAAAGGAGATGAGGAAAAGGGAATAAGGGTGAGGGACAGGACGTTCACTCAGGCAGGCGGTGGAGGGGTCTAAGTGTCCTTGCTTGTGAGGGTTTGGGGAGGGGAGGAACCAAACAGAAATAGGAAACACCACTATCACTACAACACAAAACAAGACCCACAATCAATGCCAAACACAGTCACTTTCACTCACCACACGTACTCCAGGGAAAGGTTACAAACAAGACATAGACAAGGATAGAGTGAACTCAATCAGGCTTCACAGACAACACGAGATTCCAAATGCTCAAGGGGCCAGCTTCTCAGAACTGATTACCGGCAAGGGCTCTCGGACCTACTGGTAGTTGATTATAGGCCAGTCAATTACCATGCCGCAATGTCCGGGGCGGGGTCCCCGCCTGTCTCTGGACCAGGAGCCTCCGCAAGGACGTCCCATGGCTGGGCGGGGCTCTTCCGTTTCTCCGAGCGTGAGGTAGCTCCGCCCCCTGCTTCCCACACCTCTGGCCCTGCTCACTGCGGCGTCCCATCCCCCGTTGCCAGGCAACCTGAACCACGCCGCCCACAGCCACCAGGGCCGGGCGGTTCCTAACACTTGATCTCTTCAGCTTAGAAAAGAGAAGACTGAGAGGGGACAACCAGGACATGATAGAGGTTTATAGAATCTTGAGTGGTGTGGAATTAGTAGGGATGAGCTAATGCGGTTCGGATGTTCAGAATTCGGACTGAACTTGGCCTGTTCGGACGTCCGAACCGAACTCGAACACGGCTGAACAGTTCGGTCATGTTTGGATGATTTCCAGGGCAGAAAAAATGTGACTTTAGGCAGGAAAAACATGACTGGAAGGGGGAGGCAGCTGAGGAGCAGACTTCCTAACACCAGGGGTGGAGACCAGGGGTCGTTTCAGGGTCAAATGATACCGATACAAAAACAATAATTTGAATTTGGTATCGGTAGCGCTATTTTTTAATGTTCGACCAAGTTCGGCCAAACCCAACTCCACCAAACCGAACAACCGAACCCAAACTCGGGTTTCGAACCGAACGACTGAACGTCCGAAGATCCGAACCACGTTCTGTTCGCCTATCCCTAGGAATGAGTAGATAGGGAACAGTTTTTACCCTCTCAAGTAGTACTAGAACTAGGGGACACTCCATGAAACCAGTTGCCGGCAGCTTTAAAAAAATAAAAGGAAGTACATTTTCATTCAATGCATAATTAACTTATGGAATTTGTTGCCAGAGGACATTGTCAAGGCCAGTAGTATAGCTGGGTTTTAAAAAGGACTTGAAAAATATTTGGAGAGTAGGTCCATTAATGGCTATTAACCAAGTAGCTTACTGGATGAACTTCTTACTGTCGGTACCTGGGAGTGAACAATGGGGAATGGATTGCCCATTTTGACTGTTGGTTTTTCTCCCATGCAATCAATATTGGCCACTGTCGGAGGACAGGATGCTGGGTTTGATTGACCATTGGTTTGACTCAATATGGCACTACTTATGTTCTTATGTTCTCAAACCAGTTCAAAAAACCTAGTGTAGATCTATCCTTAGAGCATTTCTTGGGTGGTTGTATGTCTGTAGCCAGTCTTGCTCCACCCTGGTACACCCTCTTCTGCTCTGAGACAACCACAATATACCCCTTACGTTTAAGTGAGGTGGTTGGGGAGGAGAATGAAAAAAAAAGTGGCACAAAACCACCTTTAGCCCACCTTTACCACCAGTGCAATCCCATATCAGGAAATCTTGGACTGACTTCAAGAACAGAACAAGGACTGAAGACTGAGCCCATTTTTAAAAAGAAATATTTTGAATAACTTTTTTCCCCCTCAACAATTGCCTTATATAAAGAATAATGTGGGTGTTTGGTAGTATCTGCTAACAGAACTAGATAACGATTCTTGCAATGTGCTGACCTCTGTGGTTGCCGTTTACCCATGTGTGATATAACCTTGTGTAACCCGGCATTCTGAAACGTTAAATGGATTCCGTATCTTTTGGACCTTTCCATCTAGCACTAATTCATACAGTGTAAGGAAATCAAGACCTATATAAACAACACAGATGGAAGTGAAGCTAGCAGTACAATGTCAGCAGTATCCACAGATTGACAGAGCTAGTTATGGTGCCAGATGCACAGAATGTTGCACTACTTGTTCCTTATAAACTAGACTTGATGGAGGATGTCAATGTCAAACTCCTTGCTGATTTACACACGAACATACACAGACATGCACACTCACAGTCACTCATGTTCCTGTGATCTATATCAGCTTATACCATCTGCTTTCTGCTTTGCATGTGGTAGCTAACTAACTATCCTACTGTGCATGGGTATCGCTGACTGCATGCTGTGGAAGCAAGCAACAACAGGTTTTATTTTTTTTCCCCTGACTACTTTGGTTGATCAAAATAGGAGATTATATATGTTCAAAATAGGATTTTATTTTATTTTATATATATATATATCTAAAATTATATATAAAATATATAAATATTTTAACCATTTCCCATATATATAACCATTTTAACCATATATATAACCATTTTCAATCCATCCACATAGATTTGACATATAGTTTTCAAAATTGTTTTTCATTTTTTATCTACTCATTTGGCTGGTGCCATCTTATTCATGTGCTCAGAAAACAAAGGGATTCAGTCTATGCCTAGTGGAATTTATCTTGCTTCAGTGTCAAGGCTCTAGCTAAGACGTGGCTTGATGGGTCATTCTTCTCCCCCTATAATTCTCCCCTCCCCCCCTCCATAGAAATAAAAAATCAGTTTCCTAGTCTGAAGAAATTGCCCCCTTGTCATGCAGTCTGCTCTCCCCCCCCCCCCCCCCCCCCTCCATATGCCAATGTCCTAGCTACAGGCCTATTTAGTGGATATCTATCATTTTGCTTGAAACAAGTATTTACCTAATGAGTTCCAGACAGGTAGCAACATATAAAAGAAAGGTAATGTTGTTGTTTTTTTAAATTAAAGGTCAAACTCAGTTGATGGGTCTATTGCAATGTCTTACCCATGCTTCAGCATTAACTGGGAGTGTAAGTAAGTAAGAGAGTGTGAAACATCGCAAGAAGGATATGTTGCTTGAAGGGGCAGAAAGCTGACCTCGCTAAAGCTAGTGCCTAAAGGTTTCCTTCTGACCCATTTCCTTGTCTGGCACCTGTCATTATAAAAATCTCTCCAAAAGATCTATGGAAATTACACTTACCCTCTGGTAACTAGGTAACATAATCTCCCAAAGGCTAGCTAATTGCAGCCCCTGATAACCTCACATACAGCAACTGTTAAATTTTTTATTTCTTTCAAATTATTATGGATCAGTGGAGAGGATATTGATTTGATTCATTAACTGATTCCCAGTCTGTTCCAAGGTTAATGATTACATGTATCTCAATTACATCCTTAACAGGTTATACTATATGATTTGTTTCAACTGCACCGTACATTGCGTATCTTCCACAGCTGAAAGCCTTCTTACACTTGATGATTTAATAAGGCCTTTTTCCATTACACTGAACATGCCTAGAAGGCACAAATGCATTTGGGACAACAGTGAAAAGAAAGCTCTTGCCCAAAATTTGTAAAGCGCATGCGCAGCACGCAGTAAAAATAACAGTGTATAAAGGGTAGAAGCATACCCTGAGAGCTTTTTCGGTTTGAGGTATCTGAAGACAATTCAGAGGATATTGGCTCTGGTGATTGATTTTCTCTGGCTATATTACTTTACTATCACATGAAATTCATATTATCTGTCAATTATGTTTTAAGCTTCTTTGGGGCATTGACTGGAAATGACTTTACAAATGTTGGATGAGTGTGTGTCATTTTAACTACTCTATAAAAATGAGTTGTATTTTTTTACTCATAGCGTCTATGACCACAATTTTTAACACTGGCACAGAAACCTATTGGATTTGTGGGGCTAGAGCCCTATTAATAGTTGAGCTTACCCATACTCACACAGCCTGGTAGAAATTATGCTCACTGGCTATTCTTATTCTTAACAGTGCCTGGAGGCCTCCGCTAATATTAGGGCCATGTTCTGTTATTGTTTAGCACCATACAACACACACATTAACACACTCCTGGTCCTGATAAAATCACAGTCTTAATAGATAAGACCGACAAAGGGGAAGCAGAGGCACAAAGGGGATGAAGTGATTTTACCAGTGGCACACAGCTAGTGAGTGGCGGAGTCAAGAGCAAAAGCAGGTCTCCTAAGTTCAAGTCCAGTGTCCTACCCACAAGACAAGGGTATGTTTTGTACTCACACTTTTAGCTCCGAATCTCGAAATGCCTGTACAAATCCATTCATTTCAGTAGGACTTGTACCAGTGCAGTGTATTGCAGATCAGACCCCTTGTCTTTGTAAAAAAAATAAATTAAAAATGTGGAGGTAAATTTGTTTTTATATGACCCATCAAATATTAATGGAGAGTGTTTCTCTGCATAATTCTTTTTTTAAAATAAAATCTGATCATGCCAAAAGTGCAAACATGAGTCCCAGTCACAACACATTTGTAACAGATCAGTATCATTACACCATTTCACAGATGGGTGAATCGGGGAACTGAGTTTAATAGCCAAAATCAAAGAATGAGTCAGTGGTGGAACAAGGAACATAATCACAGACTCTTAACTCTTAGTTCCCTACTATGATCTGGAGACCACACTGCCCAGTAATAGTTTGTGTTCTGGGAATGCAAAGATCATTTTCCTTTCTTTCATCTTTCTGAATCTGCTTTACTTTGGAACCCCAAGATACTGTAGTTTAGTTTAGAAACTAGGAAGCTAAATGAGTATAGTCATGAGGAAAGACTTAAGTTATACAATCCATTAAATAAAACAATAGAGCCTGCAGCTGAGCTATTAAAAAGAGTAGAGCAATTTTTATTTCAATGGCTACATTTTATTTCCTCTTCTGAGTGACTGTTAACAAAGGGCTGCTGAAAGGACTGGATAAAAAGTAGACGTCAGATGCAGGATCCATGAGTTAAACAACATTATTAGATACAATTTCATAAAATATACTTGCTTTTCTGCTACTAGAAATCATGTCCTTTTGTCAACTTGTGGTCACATCAGCACTTCTGTTGATATAATTTGCTCCAGCTGCAGAGCTTAGCTGGCCTGCAAATCAAGAACTAGAATAGGGACAGTCAGGAATAACTCAATGGCTTGGATAATGTGCAAATCACTACACATCTTGCTATTAGTATAGTTTATTTTCTCTCAGAATATTTGGAACATGAAAAATTTATCTTTAGCAAAACAGCCGATCTGACACTTTACTGAGAGCAGAATGGGCTGCCTAGCTTTATTGTAACACCCCTCCCCCCTAACCTCGTACACACACAACACTCTGTAATCATTTAAGTGGGATTATCATATCAAAACCCTTCATTATCTTTCATTGAATTGAAACCAAACACCTAATTTCATATATTGTCTGAGGTCTCCCTATAACAGTGCTTGCAACCCCCCGCGCTTGCTCATCAAATGTGCAAAGGGCCATTTTCCATTCTTTCTTTCATCTGCTCCGTTTACCCTTTCCTACCCTTTGCTCAAAATGTACAGAACAAAAAATAGTCCCTCTTTTCAATAAAGGGCCCCTTCAAGCTCTGGTCTTTAAAACAGATTGGATACTAATTTAAAACAAAAAAACAGAATATCCTGTGGGGAATCTCAGAATGTGTTCCTATTATTCAAAAACTGAAAAGTTAATCAATTTCTTGAATGGGGACCGTACAGAAACAAAATTAAATTAATATTAATTTTATTTCAATGATTAGTTTATTTAAAATCATGTGATATGATTGATATTTTATATTTTAAAAAACACGTAACACTTAATGCAGGGAAGAAAAATAATCAAATAGTAAATCACCTAGTAATCAGAGATATCATTTACTGGTCAAAGAAGAAAAGAAAAGCTCTAACAAAAGCAGCTGGAAAATGAACAACACACACCAAGATTAGCAAGAATGGTTAATTGTACGTGAAAATGTGACAGCTTGTTGTTCACCAGAACATATATTATAATACTTTTTACAAGATGGAAGCTCTTTATTACTGAGGTCCATGAGAATTTCTAACTCATTGTTAGAACTCTGCTTGAAGAGTTAACTGTCTTGCTACAGTTCATAAAGTCAAGTATTGTTGCAGAATTTTGAGGCTGGATAATTTTATGACCAATGATAACATTTGTTATTCTTGTTGCTAGCGTAGGATAATCAAACCTCTTTCTTCTGGGAGTAAGTTGATAAAGAGGCCAAAGGTGGTTTAGTATTCATGCTGTTGTAGATACTACTTCACAGGTGAAATAGATGGATTCTGGTAGTTTTTCTCCCTTTTTATCACCTCAGTTGGAGACAGGATATATGGACAAATAATTACATCCAATACGGAAAATCTTATGTTTTGACAACTCCATGATAATCCTCAATTTTGGATTTCTGTTGACTTTTAGAATGGCCTTTTCCCCCCTGTATGATAATAATTATCTGAGATCAGACAATATTAAACCAAATCTTGGACTGAGCGATAACCTCCCCCAACCCCAGGGATCGCCTAGTACCTGCTGGTATGAGCTCCGGGTCACCCAGAGCCCACACTAGCAGCTGGAATTCGGGATAATTTATTTTTTTTTTAAAAAAAATCCAGGCTGGGCAGGGTGGGTGGGGAGTGTCCCCCCTTCCTCTCGCGCAGCCTGGGAGGGGGAGGTATGGGGTTTTTTTTCATTTATTTCAATGGGGACAGTTCCCCATTGAAATCAATGAAAAAAACCGGTACTAGTATACCGGTTTTAATCCGGTAAACCGGGTTTTTGTAAACCGGTACCCAGTAAAATCGGTAACCGTTTTTTTGCCCCAAGTCCCACCCCTATTGTCTGGCATGCCACGCTGGCCTTGACCCTGGGGTCCAGCATGGTTGCCAACACATATTCCTCCCGCTGCAGGAGCTCATCAAGTGTGAGCCCCATTGTACCCTGGAGGTGCCCCGTTATCCATCACCAGTTGAACCTGATGCAAGGCGGTTTTCTGCTCGAGAAGTCACTCGAGCATCAGGAATGTGGAATTCCACCTGGTGGACACATCCTTCACCAGTTGGTGCACTCAGGAGCATTGCTCTGCCTGCTTCGCCTGGAGGAGGTCACTGCCCTTCACATTCCAGTTAAAGAAACTGGCCAGTTTCCTTCCCCGCTCAATCAGGGAGCTAAAGGTGCCTGCCCCAATCCCCTTCTCCCTCAAGTCCAGAGCATCCATGACCACCAGCTGAAGGGTGTGTGCAGTGCAAGAGATGATGGTGAAGCCCCCCTCATGGACTTCCCTCAATATGTCGACTGCATTGTCGGTCACCATGCACCAGGCATGACCCACTCCCTCACCATGGCGGTCAGGGCTGCCTCGATATTCTGAGAAGTGTGGGGGCCATCCATGACTTCCACCTCAAGCAGGGCCCACCTACCCTGTTTTGGGACCCCTCCTGCCACACCCAAATGCTGCCTCTAGGTCCTGCCACCAGTACACCATCACTGCCAGGTAGGTGTGCTGCATGTTTCTGCTCAACCACAGGTTGGTGGTGAAGTGCACGGTGGCACCCCCAGCCCCTGCCAGCTGCTCCCTCATCCGATCCTTTAAAGCCTGGTACAAGGCTGGCACCACCTGCTGACTCAGGATGGTGCGCGAGGGCAGCTTAAATTGGGGGGCTAAAAAGCCAATCAGGCACCTAAATCCCATGTCCCCAACCACCGAGAAGGGGAGTCCATCGAGTTCAATCATTTCCCCCAACATGTGCGTGACTTTCAGTTGAAAGCCACGCCAACCTCCACGTCCTGCAGCTGCCAATGGACTTGGCAGCTGCCCCCACAGCACCTCATTCATGGTGCACTGACACACCTGTGTCTCAGCTGGCTGCTGCTACTGCTGTTGCTGCTCTTCCGCCTTTGCAGCAATACCACTCCTGCTGCTAGAGGTAGCTGCTTGAGGAGGACACTTGCCCGCTGATGGAGGCGGACGACTGGCCACTGCAGTCGGGAAACCACTGGCGTCCACTGCCCTGCCTGCCCACTTAGCAGCACAACACTATGGCATGCCTTGAGGTGCCTCACTATGGCAGTTGTGCCAAGGTTGGTGAGTACCTGCCCACGCTTCACCACCTTCTGGCATAAAGTGCACTGCACCTCTCTGGGATCATCCTCCCGCACCAACTTAAAATGTGCCCAGACAGAGGATTTTTGTCCCCTCCTACCTTCTGGCCTGCACCGGGTGGCGCACCACTGACAGTGCTGATGGGAGGGGAAGAACATGGTGGCGACACAGCTCTTGGAGGGACAGCCATCGCCTCAGCACCAGACATCTCCTCCACAGGACTAGTATCTGCCTCGCTGTCCCCAATCTGAGATATGTCCCTTGAAGGGGAGTACTGGAACCCTGAGGCTGATTGACTTCCCATGCTGCTGCCACTCTCCCTGTGCCCTCTATAGCTGCTGCTGCTACTTCTGCTGCTACTGCTGTTCCTCTCCATGCTGCCATTGCCCGGGGATCAGGCCCTGCCCCTAGCAGCTGGGGTGGAATCCACCAGCCCTGGACTGCTGGGGATCACATGAATAACGGATGACAATGGTGGCCTATGATCAACATACGACCCTAAAGCACCTGCACCTGCTCCTGCAGCCGCAGCAGAGACAGCCGCAGCCTCCTGGACTGGAGGCCTTCCAGTGCCCTGCGTAGCAGTGGAGGATGCTGGCAGGAGGAGACGCTGGACCACACCCCTAGTGCAGGAACCCGAGTTGACTGCGTTGCTGCAATTTGCAGTGATTTTTGCAGAATCAGCCAATCCTCGCAGAATCAACCAGTCCTCGCAGAATCCTCACAGACTCAGCCAATCCTGACCATGACCCGAGGGTTAATAGGCCCTTGGGAGATGAATTGTGGGTGGGTGGGGTCTGAAGACCCTATGTTTGCATGAGGGAGGTGCTGAAATTCCAGATGATTTGAGTTGTGTTTGATTAGCAAAGTTGTGATTCTATGTCAAACCTATTGCAAATTTGCTTCCCACCATGCATAGTTATGCAAGTCAAGTTAATTATACAAATATTAATGCTCACGGTGAATTTGCAGAATTTGGCTTCACTGGTTGCATTGCAGAATTTAAGATTTTTTGGTGCAGTCAACTTGGGTCCCTGCCCTAGTGCCACTGCTGGGAACATCTGAAGCCTGTCTCCCAAAATCAGGCCTGTGCAGTTTGGGGCGTGGTGATGGGCTCGGGCTGCTGCTGATGCCTGCCACTCCACTGGCACAGCCCCTGCCACCTCTGCCACGTGCCCCATTGCCTGCCTTACGGGCAGCAGACTGGCCTCTCCTGCTTTCCTTCTCCATGTCTCCCACCGAAAGAATGCAGAGGAAGATTTTATATTTTTATTTATTTATTTATTTATTTATTCAAATGTGGAATATAATATATATCTACTACACTAACTCTAACTGCTATTAACTATTCTAAAACCTATGGAACTAAATGGAATATTATCTAATATCCACAAACGCCTAGTCCTACAAACACACTATAAAACTTTAAAACTGATTCACTACACACTATCTCTATCTATCTCTATAACTAAGCTAACTCCAACAACTATCTATTGATAGTATCTAATATCTATCTATATCTATATACACACACAGGAATGGTGGCAGAAACACAGACAGCTCACAACAAACAACACAGGGAGGGGTACAAAACTGAAATGAAACCTAAATCAATCTAATCCTACTCTAAATAAATCCAAAAACCATGGAAGGGAATCAGGGATGGAATATATACAGGGAGGAGGGAGAAACAACACCGGGAGGAGTAAAAAATAAAAATAACACCTAAATCTATCTAATCGAATTGAAATAAATGAAACTATGAGGTAAATGTGTGGAAATGTCGCCACTGTCATCCATGCCTTCATCACCTTGAGGCTGGATTAATGCAACTCGTTCTACGTGGGGCTACCCGAGAAGCTGGTCTGGAGGCTGCAGCTGGTGCAGAATGTTGCGTCTTGTCTCCTTACAGGGGCGGGTCACAGGGAGCACATGACACCAGTGCTCCGGGCTCTGCACTGGCTGCCTATAAAGCACTGGGCCAGGTTCAAGGGGCTGGTTTTAACCTTTAAAGTCCTTCACGGTCTGGGTCCTGCTTATCTGCAGGACCACCTCACTCCCCATGTGCCCGTGCGACCCTTGAGATCATCCATGGGAGCCTTTTTGGGGCCACTGACAGGATCAGTGGCTAACTCAGAATGAATTGGAAGGGGGGAGGGCAATTACTTTTATTATTTGCTGCGCCCACCTTACCACAAGCCCCATTGGCTCTGTGCAGCCTAGCCCCTGGCCAATTGCAGACTGCCAAGCCAGTGGTCCGAGGAAAAGAGGGATGGTGATTGGGCAGGCTGGCTGCTAGTCCAAGTCTCTCCACCCCTGGCACCAGGAAGTCTGCTCCTCAGCTGACACACACACACCCTTCCCTGGGCCAGGCAGTCATGTTTTTCCCATCCGAACGTGGCCGAATGCGACCGAACTATTTGGGGGTTTTCGCATTTGGTTCGGGCATTCGGTTTGGCCATTCGAACTGGCTGAGTTCGATCCGAACTCTGAACGTTCGAACCGTGTTTACACGTCCCTAAACAATAGAAAGCCCCAATGCCAATGCGGGTTTTACTGCAGGAAAATCCTTTCCAGCCCCTGGAAAAGGTGACCGACCTGCTATGCTCACAATGTTCTGGGAGGGTGGGCTGTTCTGCCTGTGAAGAAAACACTGACTGACCGCTTAGGGCAGGGCCGGCTTTAATAAGAGGAGGCAGATCTCGCATTGTGAAACTGCCTCCTTCGCATCTTTTGGGCCGGTTGCCGGGGAACCTTCATCAGGCCCTTAAATTCTCCCACCACTGCAGTGCAATGTGCCTGGGGGGGCACTTCCTTCTGTGCATGCTCCAAGCAGCCACCCCATCCTCTCCTGCCTTGCTCCCATCTTAACAAAGACCCTTCGCTGCTACCTCCACTTTCCAAGTGGGGCTGATGGTGGGGCAATTCTTGTTCAACACATACAAAGCTTTGTTTTCACCAGATACTGGGCATTTTTACACACACGTTAAAGTTCCAGGTTTTTCAATCTTCTGGGTTTACAAGTTCACAAATAAGTTCCGGATTCATTCTTCACACAAACACTGCCCTGAGGCAGCCTAAAGTAGCTGCAGCTGTAGATGTGACAAGCTGCCATGGAAACCAGGTGTGACCACAGCTGCCTGGAGCAAAGCAGTTTACCAGGAGAACGTTTTACACACAAAAGTTCTGGGAGAAGTTCTACACAGTAGTTCAAAGATCCGAATGTTTAAGATCTGGGTGAGTGATTTAGACACACGGAAAGTTCAGAATGTAACAGTAAATATCCAGGAGAAATGTGTGTGTAAAAACACCCATTGAAAGCTCCATCATGTATATGTCACAATGCAAATTTGGTTCAATTGGTTCAAGCTCTGTTCATAAAAAATTAATGTGGACCTCAAGGACCTAGCCAGGAACAAACCAGTCATAAGGCACTGGCCCATCTTCAAACCCTCTTGTCTTGCGATACTTATAAATGCCAGTCCTCTCCTCAGAAAATGCTAATAAGAAAGAATACATAATTCATTGACCCAGTTCTAGTTCTTAAGCCTCTGAATGGGCTTAATAAGACAATTAGGATGAGTCAAGGTCTAATCATTTTCAGAGTTCAGTTACAAGACTCAGCCCTTAATCAAGGTTTTCCCATAGTGGTACACTAAGGAGCATTTGATGTTCCTCATCGACATACAGAAGGGAGAGAGAAAGTTAAGAAAGGGGTGGGGGGGGGAGGAAGAGAGGGCAGCAGAGGAAGATAAAAAAGAGAAAGATATTTCAAAGTCGTTAGTCATTTACGGGGGTGGGAAATTGTGATAATAAATTGTGTTCCATGAGTAGTTAGCACAGAGATTGGGTTTTTTAACTTGTAGACAGACTAATAGATCATACCATAAACCAATGGTTCTGCAAAGCTCTGAGACAATACCTTCAGCTCCTGAGTTGTTCTGCAGATACAGTGAGTCAGTCTATCCTCATTCTACTGGCACAGCAGTATACAAGGACTCCACAGCAGAGCTGGCCATTCTACAGGGTGTTCCAAGGAGACTACCTAGGACCCTCTATTTTCTCTACTTCCAGGGGTCCTGCATTGGTTCACATTTTCATCATGGCAGGATGAGGGGCCCCCACTCCCAGCAGGGGCCCCAAACACAGCTACGTGTTTGGGGCCCACAGAGGGAGTGGGGCCACTAGGGGCCCTGAATTTTACCTTCGGACCTGCTCCATAGAAAGGGTGCCTGCAGAGATTCCCTATGTCTCCTTCCACAATGAGTTTGGGACAAGTCATCTGAGGTCAGGGGAAAAGAAGTGATTGACGAGGTGGATTTCATTTGTAGTTACGTAAATCTGTCAGCCATTGCTTCCTATAGAGAGCAGGCACACAGCTGAAATAATGGCTAAGTGGGAGGAAGGGTACATTGCAGATTCAAGTGGCAGCACCATGGAGTTAAGTTACTGTGCAGTTACCATGCTGTGGCATTTTGGAGATGTCTAATAGGAAGCATATGGAACCCTCTGATGATCCATGATAGAATTTTCCTGGAAATTAATGTTATGTTATTTTGTATTAGAATATACAATGGGAGTCTGCTGGCAGGGTGGATGGTCTTTCAGTGCAATCTCTGAAAGCATTAGTGTGCCTTCTTCCACTGAATTGAACCCCCTTCAACAAAGCTTGGCAGTTCCGAATTGGTGAGATGAAAAGACCTGACCCCAATGAGTTTGTATGTAACAATTCCCATTCTTTGAGAGGCTCTACTTGATTGGAATTATGATGCATGAGATCAGGACAGAGAAGTAGATCATGAAACTGCCTATCTCAAAATCAGATAGCGTGTAATTTGTGAAGTGATTCCTGAATGTGGATCAATTACCTCAATTTTGCTATTATGGGCCTGTACTTGGTCACGTTTGGAAAGATCCCATGCTTTATCATTCTTAAACCATGAATTGGTAGCCGCAGTTCAGTCAGCAAAATGCATAGGGCTTGACCTGAATGATAGTGCAAACTTACATACTTTTCCAGCCACCAAATTGCTAAGTCTAGGTCAACTCTTATGATTATCTATTGTCTTCAGTTTGGTCTGTGTCTAGACGACAGTGATTGGTAATCTTATGACTCTAACCCAAGTGGGTTTCTCAACCATTTTTGTTTCGTTCCATAAAGAAAACTTTTCTCCCTCTCTAAACAGCTGGAACTTTAAAAAATAAAGACACTGTTTTTGAAAATGTTTCTCCATTCTCTTCAGAATGGCTTGCCTTCAGGTAGCCCCAGGGTAGACTAGTGAAGGGGTATTGATCTAGGAGGTCACTTAACAATATGGTTTCTATAAAGCAGAACTTGAGATTGTGTCACCTGACAAAATATATAAAAAAATCTTTATGAACAGTGAATGAGCTGCTGCTGAGGCTCTGTTTCATTAGATGTTCAGCCTGTGGTGTGAGGATAAATTAATGCTTTTCCATCACATCAAATTCAAAAGAATCTTAGTATGAAAGATGAGAATAAGATTATTGCCAGTTTGTGAGCTGTTCTACAAGTGTAGGAAATGCTTTTGCTGGCAGCAGGCCTTTCTTGTAAAAAGATAATGCTTTGTGCAAAAAAAAAAGAAGAAGAAAAGGAGCCTTTTATACCTTTTAATTTTATTGCATTTCCTTCCTGCTTCCTGTAAGCTCGTAATATTCCACTGGAGATGTCAATGGACCACAAGGGTATGGTGGGAGGAGGGAAACGGCTGCATTGGGACATTTTTGAGGTGCAGAGAAAGCTAACTAGAACGTGCCACAAAACTCTTGGGGCTAAATGTAATCATAGATGTTCAGCTGAAAAAGTCCAGTACAGAAAAGAACTTGGAATATTTTCTGTTATTCCATCAAATGTTTTGTCTGGTTTAAACAGCTTATCAAATTTCTTTCTTTTTGTTATGGTTTTGATACAGATTTGTTCAGTGAGTGTATCGCTATCACAGGAAAATGACAGTAGCCCAAACAAAGCACCAGACAGGAATACTCTTTCTTGTGCAACTTTACAAGGCAAAGAGAGATGGCATAGTAGTTTCCCATTTAACCCTGAACAGGAAGAATGCCAGCACCGCCAATCTTCTGAAATAAAATTAAGGGACCCTGGAAACTAAATTAGGGATTTAGAGGGGAAATTAATGTATGCCTGCTATAAAACAGTTGTCTAAGCACTTTTACAGCAACAATTGTGTCTCTGAACTTTTTTAATGGATTTGCGCACCTTGGATGTGATGTCAACCTTACACTGAAAAAGTAAGAAGTTCATTGGGGAAGGTGAAGGGATGCCGTATACGTGAAAAAATATACAGTAGTAATCAATATACACATTAAATGACAATTACTTTTTATATATGGAAAGTGTTCTTTTGTTTCTCAGATTCATTAATAAGGATGAAGTTTGTACCGATGGAACATTTTTGCAGGCAGGGAAGGGAGTTACACACCGTCTGACCGCAGATAACAGAGTAAATCTGTCACTGTTACATTCTGGCAGAGTTCTTCCAGTATGGATGGAACCTATCTGTAAGTGAATCAAAACCCCTCATTGAGTACATCTAAATTAATGACCTGAGTTTTGTTACCTTAAACTGTGAGGAGAGGAAGACCAAAACTAGGCAATAACATAAGAACATTAAAGATTTGTATTTTAATAAAATAATATACCTTTCTAATTTTTTAAACAAATTTAAAAAGGTAAGATATGCACTTTTATAAAGAATTTACAAATAATGCTAACTTACAGATCTCATTAACATAATAACATCTATTGAATCATCGACTCTGTGATATCTTACTAGATAAATATTAATATAACTATTGCCAAACTATTCCTACATAACAGCAAGAATCCTCACAGAATTCACTCCTCCCAAATTTCTGTCTTTCCCACTATAAGGCACAGCTTTGCTTGTACCATCATCCTGCTGGACATCAAGTGTGCAGTCCCCAATGAGCTTACAGATCTCAGTCAGCTTCAGCCAGTAGCTCTTCTATCCCACTGATAGTCCCTCATCAGACATCTCCTCCATGGACATCCTCTCAGCAAGTAGCTTGGTTAGGGCAGTTCCTCAGCTGGATGCTCTCCTTTCCCCCACCAAAGCCACCAAACGTTCATGTTTTAATTCCTTCTGAACCCTCTGACTGCCACCAACAGACTTCAATTCTTAGATTTTTTTCTGAGCCCTCCTCTACAGCTTATGCTGCTCCCTGATTGTTTGTCTCCCCACCCCCACCCCCCACCCCCCAGTAGCATTCAGTCCTTCTGAATCCAGGGCTTGTACCACCTCCTCAGCCACAGTTCCAGCAGGTGTAAGTGCTTGGTTAAGGGTCATTATTGAAGGGTTGGACAAAAGTGGAATTTCCCATGAAAAATTCAAACATAAACCTTTGTTGTTTGAATCGTTTTCCTGCTTTAAAAAATGCTACAAAACAAACAAACAATAAAAACTGAAAAATATATATTTCAGTTGAAACTGACAAATCTGCATTGTTTATACTTGTATCAAATATTTTCAGTTTGGTTGGTTTTTATATTTGGCTGAATGCCGTAAATAGATGATGATTGATTGATTGATTGATTGATGATGGTTTTAAGGTCAGTATACCTGTTGCTCCCCCTCCTCTATTTCCCACATGTGACTCTCCATTACTTTTCTTAGGACTTGTTTACATGACCAGTGAGGTAACTGCGGTAACTTGCATTATCCTCCCTATTATTCTCAGAAGTGAGGGTTATTATCTCTACAAGGAAGTGAGGTGAATCCAGGGAGGGACGCTTCTTTTCCACCCTGTACAATTTGGAGGCAAGCAGCCCTGTTTGTTTTTCTCCTTGTTCCCCCACTTTCCAGCATGGTTTATTAGCCCTCAGTGCTCTGAAACCATCTTTTTTATCTTTGTTGGTTTCCCCCTTCTGCTGCAACTGCCTCCAGGAGGAACTCAGCAAGCAATAAGGAAGGCAACAGGGAAAAGAAGGCCCAAGTCACATTGTCATACTCACGGGTCATCAGAACAGAAATGAAGGAAGGCAGAGCAGTTACTCCTTCCAAGTTCCTTCAGGTAGACTCTGGAGCTGTCCTGCTCATGAAAACACTCTTGGAAGGAGGTATGGAGAGCAAAGATGGAATCAAAATTCAAAGCAAAAACGTTGGTTTTGATTTGTTCTATCAAAATTTGTAAAATTGTAGATTTTTTTATTCAACAATTTCTAGTTACATCAATTGCCTTTACACCCTAAGTTGCACTGACTTACGCCAATAGAGATTTTGACCTTTTGTTTTTCTTTCAACAAACCATATTATTAAAAAAAAAATTATCCTGACCAATCTGTGTATTTATATTTGTGTTTAATTTTACACCTCCAGTATTCTCCTTTCCAAGCACCAGGAAGTTGAATCACTATTTTACTGATAGATCCCTGCATGAAATACGACAACATAGCTTAGTCAGTTTCACAACTACTTTTCTGAAAGCAATAGCAACATGGCTTGCCAGTAGGAAACGACCCTTTCCATTTGATTGTTTAGATGGAAAATTTAACTTGTTTTACAGTTTGTAAAACTTGTACAAACAGTAGGTAGTTAGGTCCAGCATCAAGAGGATGGAGAGCACAGGCTTCGTCAACCAACTGAGAATTTCTCTTACATAGGGAAGTCCCCAGTTGATGTGAAGTTGACATAGTTAACATAACGTCACCTGCTTCTGGTGCCTGCAAAATTGGGGGAGGGGGGTGCTGGGGATGTGTCCAAACTGATGAGAGCATAACTTAAGCATGCTGTGTGCTGACAATTCTGGGTTGGCAGAACAGCTCACGCACTGACCATTTATCTGGCTCCAAACAAGAGAAATTGTGTCAGCCTAGTGCCACGTGACAGGCTGAATCCCCTCTTCCCTAAGTTTGGGAACAACCTCCCCTTGTTTCCCTTGGGAGCACTTGTACACAACTAAGGATCCAGTCCTTAGACTATCTAGATTTCTTTGTCCTGAGATTAAATTTCTGTCTACAATTTCAGAACCAGAATATGAGTGTACTATTGCAATGGTGTGAAAAGCTCTGTCCCCAGCTACGCATGTGCAGAACGGCCCCGGTGGCCATTTTTTGCACATGCGAAGATCATGTTTTGCTATATTTTGAGGTTCTCAAGAACCTCACGAGAATCTTGTGAGAACGCCCTATTCTTGCAAGATTACCAAGACAAGAAAATCTCATCAAGAAGCCTTTTCTCGATGAGATTTCATCGAGTCCCCTGAAATGGCCCTGGAAGAGGCACAATGCACCCACTGCACTGGTGCACAAAGGGGCTGATCACAGCACCTCCACCCTGTACTACCATCTAGCACACATTCATGGCATGGAGCTGGGCAGCACAAGGCAGGGTGGTCAGAGGCTACCGTGCAACCCGGAATGAGCAGCAGTTTTGGCAAGGTTCCGCCGGGATCAGAGGTGGGAATGCTCAGCTGCACAGGCCTCTAGCCAAGGGGACAAAGCCACTCCTGCTTTCTGTATATGTTTTCATTTTGGTTGGGGAGAATGGGACAGCTGAGTACTGAGGGGCTGTATGTGTGGGGAACAAGGTTGAGGATGTGTACAGAGAGACAAGACTGGGGGCAGCTGGAAAGTGAAAAGTTTCTGTGTGGGGAGGAGGCAGCCAGATTCTGGGGGAGCATTTATGGGAGACAAGGCTGAGAAAGTATTATTATTATTATTATTATTATTATTAGCAAACATTTATATATTGCCAGCAATGTACCTGGCACTTTACAAATTCATTGAATAGGCACGGTCCCTGCCCTAGGGCTTACAATCTGAGAGACAGGTGGGGGGGAAGGGGGGAGACGAAGGAAGGGGAACAGAGGGAGAGACAAGAAATGTAACATTCACAAGGATGCGAGGTCCCAGGTGCACACGCTTGGCTTGGTTACATCAAGAATGATGGCTGGTTGGTCTATGTGATGCGGATATGAGTACACAGACCTTAGGTAACAGATTGTACTGGATAGAGAGTATCAGCAGGAGTTAGGCGAGGGGAACGAGGAGTTGTGGAGGGCAGAGGAGAAGAGGTGGGTCTTGAGGAAGGATTTGAAGGTACAAAGGGAGAGGGAGACGCGGATGTGGACAGGGAGGGAGTTCCAGGTGTTAGGGAGCAGGGGTGGCTGGTGGGTTTTTATGGTGGAGGGGCATTGGGGCAGTAAGGCCGGGCTGGCCTGCCCGCACCAAAGCCGCAGGTGGGCCGGCGGGCCTAGGTGCAGAGCCAGGGGGACGGTAGGCCAGTGGCATGGCATAACCCAGCAGCAAGGAGTTCCCAGGGTTAACATTGGATGGAAGAAAACACAGTCTACGTGCACATCATGCTTAAAATAAATAATTTGTAAACTCCAAACACAGGGAAACACCCAAAACACTGGCAAAACACTGACGCAAAACTGACAAAACACTGGCATAACCCAGCAGCAAGGAGTTCCCAGGGTTAACATT
>QEPC01014630.1:1268461-1297450 GCA_003113815.1 Sphenodon punctatus
AGAGAGAGAGCGAGTGAGACGAGTGCGAGAAGGAGCGAGTGGTTCTGGAGCGAAAGCGTGAGTGCGTGGGTGTGGCCCTAACCCTCACTGTGTCTGGGGGGAAATCAGTGTGTGTGTCCTGTCCTAACTTCCCCCTTCCCTGGGATTGCGCACGGGTCCTCCCCGCACTGTCTCCACCTTTTGTCCTTAGCCCTGGGCCCTGGGTGTCTGCTTCTGGTGTCCCTAACGGTCCTCCCCGGTTGGGAGTTGGCTTGCCTCGCCTCTGTGATGAGTTAGGTGGGGAATGGCTAGACCTTCCACAACCACCCTATAACACCCTGAGAGGCATTTTTCAGGCTTCGCTGCTCCTTCGTGGGGATTACTCAGGAACTCCGAGCTCCGTGTGGTTACACGCCACCCCTGGGCAGTACATATCCCGGTCTGTCGCAGCCCCCCTTTCCCTTCCCCGTGAGGGTTGCACCTCAACCCTCACACCCATGTGCCTGCACTTGCCCCCATGTACCCCCCGCTCTCCCCTCCCCCCATATGCCCTCACTCCCCCCCACCCCGGGCCCTGCAATTTACTTACCAAGCATGGTGGGCCCGGGTCCTGACCTCTCCTCGTCCTCAGCACCACCACCTGTATCTGGGGGGAGGGAGAAATCTGCATCCAGCTCTTAGCCTCCCCGAGTCCCTTCCTCCCTGCTGGAATCCAGCAGGGAGGGAGGAAGGGACTCAGGGAGGCTAAGAGCTGTGCATGCATCAGAAGCTCCCAGCCCCCCTGCACAGGCTGGAACCCAGCCTGTGCAGGGGGGTTGGGAGCTGCTGATGCATGCACAGCTCTTAGTTCATACCAGGGGCGCCTCTATTGGGCACCCCTGTATGAACTTTCCCTCTGTCCACCCCTGCAATGGAACAGTGCCCCCTGCGGCACTGTTCCATTGCAGGGTCCCTTTATGCAGAGTGGATTGCGCTTCTAGCTGCCCACTCCACTTAAAGGGAGAACGTCTCCCTTTTGACCCTGAAGGCTTCCTTAGGAAGCCTTCGCGGGGAGGGGGGGGGAGAATGTACGGAGCCATCTTGAAGAACCTTGTTTAGAGAGGCAGAAACCTTCTGAAGGTTTCTGCCTCTCTAAACAAGGTTCTTCGAGGTGGCACCGCACATTCACCGCAATGCCGGTGATGCAGTTGATTTTGTTTGTTTGTTTTTTAGCTGCCGGCGGCTGGGGGTGTCCTGGGGGCCAGGCAGGGCATTGCCCTTGCTTCCCTAGAGGGCCCTCCGACACTGTTAGGGAGAAAGGACAAAGGTGGTTAGGGGAGCAGGGGAGGCATGGGAGGGCGAGAGAGGGGACAGAGGAGCAGAGTTCACGGACAGGAGTACAGAGGGAAATTAGTGCAGAGAGGTAGGGGTGAGCAAGGTTGTGAAAAGCTTAATAAGTGAAGCCTAGGAATGGTGATATGTATGCAAGGACAATGCTGGGGGGAAGCCAGGGTTTGGGGACAGTGTTTTCCTGGGGTGTGGGTACCTAGGTCATGGTGTTGGGAGTTTATATATGGTGGGGGGGCAAGCTGGGCAATGAGTGATGTGTATTTCGGGACAAGGTTTGAGGACAGCAAGCGTATGTATGTTTTTCATATGTGCTTTCAGTTGGGATGGGGAAAACTGAACATCCAAGTACTGGGGGGGTGGGGGTATATGTGGGGAACAAGGTTGCTGGGTACAGGATGGGTAGCTTGATCCCCTTATGAGGGCTGTACCTGAGTGGAAAGCAGATGGCAATAGGAGTGTGCACCAGGCCCCCATGTCATTTTAGTTTTTCATTTTTGTTATTCAAAAATGTCGTTTTCATTATCGTTATTAAAGACAATGTCATTTTCATTGTCGTTTTCGTCATCATTATTGTTATCATTTTGGTATTGTTTTTATATCATTTTCATTATCAGTATCGATATAGGTATTTTTTTTGTTATCGGTATCAATATTCGTTATCGTTATTGATATTGTTATTGATATCGGTACCATTTCCAATAAAAGTTTTATTTAACTATTCTAATCTAATCAATATGTCTATAATATATATCTATATCTAATCTACACTACCTATCTCTATATAATGTACACGGGGGAGAAGTGCAGGGTAAGGGAGAAGGTAAAATGTAGGGTATGAGGAAGGAAAGGTATTGGTGGGAATAATAAATAAATAAATAAATAAATAAAATAAAGAATACAATGAGGGCTAGGGAGGATTTTTTATGTGCAAGCACCACAGTTCTGTAAACGCAACCTGAGAAGCAGAGTTCTCACACAACAAAGGGAAAAATCCTGGCCCTCCCATTATAAAGGGTTGCAGTGCCCTCCCCCAGAGTCCCTCTGATTGGTAGTGGGAGGCAGCAGGCATTGAGCAATCACAGAGTCCCAAGAGACTGCTGGGGCCTGCGTGTGCTGCTCATTGGCCAGGGATACATCCATCAGATACTGCTGAACTGCTCGCCCCTCCCAACACAGGCACAGTTCAAATGTTCAACCCTGTTACGGCTCTGAGATGTCTGCTCCCTCCTCCCCTCCCTACATTTTCCCTCCAAAACCGAACTGCCACAGCACTAATAATAACGAAAATGATAACGACATTGTTGTTTTTGTTTCTTGTTATCATTTTTGGTTTCGGTATCAGTATCTTTGTCAGTACCATTCTCGGTATTGATATCGGTATCGTTGTCGGTATCATTATCGTTATTGATATCATTATCAATATTGTTATCATTACCGTTATTGGTATTCTTGGTTGTTGTTTTCATTATCGTCGTTATTCTCTATTGTCATTTTTGTTATCGCAAAAACAAAAATGACAATTTTTGTTATTGTTATTGTAATAACGAAAACAACATGCACACCCCTAGATGGCAACCAGCCCTCAATCGGAAGCCACAGTCCATGGACGGCAAAATCCCTTTCAAATACAGTATAGTTATCTAATGCATGATATACTTGGACAAATATTTGCTTACCCATAACCATCTGTGGAGTTAACAGATACACTTGAGCTGTTTCCTGAGAGAGGAGATATAAATGAAAAAGGTATTGTGGCTACAGTGGAGACAGGGATCAAGCCAGTAATATTCACATGGGCAGGAGCTTTCTGTCCCTCAGTTTCAGTGTTGCCCCCAACCTGCAGAGGAAGAGGTCTGGGGCTGAAAGACCAAGGCAAAGTGGGTACATGTGGGTACATGGAGCCTAAGTCGAAAGTGAGCACAATATGTGAGACTGTACCATGTCTTAACTTGCACAACATATAAGAAGTAAAGGCAGGAGCCTTAACTTATCATTTCCATGGGTTTGGGAGCATAAGTGAATTTGTAAGACCCTTAACTCCTCTCTCAAAGTTTTTTTGAACTTAGGTTTCCCATATAAATAGTAAATAACAGCAAGGAATGGAATAAAAAAGAGAAACAAAACATTAAAGACTTAAAGATGGATTTGGTCAGCCTCAGAGACATGTTCACAAGAAGCCAAAAGACAAAGAGGCCTATTTCTTTGCCTGCCTCCTCAGGCAACTGATCTTTGGTCGCCCTGCCATCTTGACCCTCTATGAAAGGAAGAATGGTTAAATAGCTCATAGAGCAGATGAGCTCACTGAAAGACCTGAGGAAGGAAAGCTAGATGTCACCACATGTTTTTAGTGAAGAGGATGATGTAGGAATCAGGAGGAATGATGGGAATAAAGACCCCTCTTTATTCCCATCATTCCTCCTGATTCCTACATCATCCTCTTTGATTAAAATAGAGGAAAACTGAAGGAAATGCAGCAGAGATAGAAGAGTAAGATAATAAAGCAGGTGTCTGGGAAGCAGTTGGGTTGCAGTGGGAACTGGGATAAAGGAAAACCATAGTCAGTAGCAATAAGGTGGCGTTACCCAGAATTCAAAAACTAGTGTTAAATGATGATGACATCAGAAGTCTGTGAAATCTTTTTTGTCTGCTTCTTCTACTGCTGCTCTTGGAGAGAATACTGAGCCTGGAGCCCTAAATAAGTTCCCCATTGGTCCACTAAGACTGAGAAGAAGAAACAGAGAACTAGATGGCCCTGTTTTGCTCCCTTTTTCTCTTTGCTGTAGCTAGCCTACTACTAACTGCAGATGTTGTTCCCCATGTGGGGGGGGATCAATATTGGCATATGTTCATGTAACCCACTCAAAGTCATGGTAGTCTACCTCATGTTTTCCTTGACTTTTTGGAGCCTTGATCACAGGAATTAAGCTTGTATTTTAAGCCCTCAGCCCGTAAAGAGCTTTGAAAAGATGTGGAATTCAAAAATCATGAAGCATCTTGTAGGATTGGTGCCTTAGGCTGTGAACTGCTGGGAGCACAGAGGCTATGCAGATACTGCACTTACATACATGGGTGTAAATCTGGAATTACTTCATTACTTAAACTGAGTTGCACTAGGGTACATGAGAATTTATCTTTGTGCCTTTGACCAACCTTTCCTTGTGAAAAGAAAATGTCAAATTCAAAACATAAGGCTAAATTCAGCAGACAATAGTGTAAGGGGTCTTTCAGACGTTCATTTTTTTTCAAATTAAATCATAATTCGAATGTATTATGCACGTCTGAAGTCCCTAATGCGAATTATTGTGGTCAATATCGCACTAAAGAAATCTGAATGTCAAAGCTACTCAAACCTACCTTTTTGGTGTCTGGTTTCAATAAATCCGCACTTTAAAGTAGTGTGAAAGCAGCATCGTAGTTGCTTTAACTGGTGTGAAATATTTTCTGCATGTGAATGCAACCATGCTTCCAAGTGCGCTGTTTTACTCCTGCCCCTACTGGAAGCAGTGAGACCAGCTGGGGCCCCGCACTTGCCTTGCTGGGGGCAGGCTGCAGTCAGCTTCTCCCCCCAAAAGTTCTTCTGCCTCCCCTCCATGCTTTCCATACCCTTCCATCATCTGCCTCTGCCTCCTATAGCGCTGCAGCAGTAGCAGCAGCGGGACACCGGCACTCCGATCGGACTGCAAGATAAAGCAGAAGGTTGCTGCCTTGTAAACAACATTCTTTGAGTTGGCTCCGAACATTCGCACAACTGGGTTGTGCATGTTCACCCTATTCAAATAATAGACCACATGATGGTCTCAAGCTTCTCTAGTATAAAAAGCACTCTACCCTTCAGAATGACTGTTCCTTCCAACCCTTTCTAGACATACAAGAAAAAAAAATCCATGCGGGCTGGAAGGTTGTGTGTTGTAAGAATGTTTAGAGCCATCTCAAAGAATGTTGTTTACAAGGCAGCAACCTTCTGGCTCTCCACAGGCCACTTCCTGTAACTGAACCGCACTGAGCAGCCGGTAAGCGCACACTACAAGAAGGTCTGAATGCGTTATTTCGCTGTAGTTAAAACTGGTATGGCATGCATGTGAATGCAACAGGACTTGTTAAAAGCGAATTATTGAGAACTGAATTTTTTTAAATCCAGATAATTGCTGCATGTGTGAATTCGCCCTAAGTTACACATTAGGGATTTGTGGGTCAGTAAACAGGTAGGTGAAAGTTGCAAAGCTGTATGACTTGCAGCAATTTGGCATTTAAATGGAGTGTAAATTAGTGTAACTTCTGCTCTTAGAACTTGGGAAACGAGTTCTATTGAAGCAAGAAAAGCAACTAATAGGAGAGTAAAATGTTTGCACATACAATATTTGCATATCCACTGAACACCCAGTTGCTGTAAATTAAACTACTTTAGTACCTAGCCATTCTCTGATCTACATGCTCAGAGAAGACACCATTATCAGTTGACTCCAACAGAGATACACAGATTATTGATAACAGATACATCAGCTGAGGAATGGATATGGATCCCGACTGTAAGTGACCTTTGAATTTGTAATGAGACTTTGAAGTTACAATTATTTACAATGGGTCTAAAGACCTTTTTACATGGACCGCCACTGGGAGGGGACAGTCCATGTGTGTGCCACTGCGGGGGCCAGCATGGGGGGTGCGGGTGCATGCCCATCTTCCACCCATTCCTGTGCATCCCTACACATGGAGCAACATGTGTTTTTACCAGTTGCTCCATAAGTGGGGTGGATGGGGATGCATGGGTAGCAGGAGCACGCACCCATGCACCTCCACATTTACACAAGATACTCCCCCACGTGGACAATGGGTTTCCATGCATGGGAAAGTCTCATGTAAAAAGGGCCCAACACTGACTATATGTCTCATTTGCATCCCTGTCTCTCCCTATGGCCCTTTTAAAACTTGCGGGGGGGATTGGTGTGCGGTGCGTGGAGCGCCACTGCAGGAGCCATGGGTCGGGGGAGGATGCAGACAGGCACACACTCATTTCCACCCACCTCCATCCATCTATACGCATGGAGCAACCTGCCTTTTCGCTGGTTGCTCCCTGCATGAGTGATGGGTGCGTCACTGGAATGCGGCCACACACCCACTGTGGTGGTCGCATGGGAGGCACCCATGCATGCGCAGTGGATCTGTGTGTGCATGCATGGGTCTACTTCATGTAAAAAGGACCTACATTTCCCCTAGGGATGAATGTGTAGTTTTTGCCTGGTTCTGATTCTGGTGGATCCAGGTATTTTGTTTGGTCTGATTGGAACTCAGACTGAATGAACAAAATCGCGGCAGCTGTTTTGCTCATGCACAAAATGGCCCAGTCAGAATTCCAGCCGAACAAACAAGAAGTCATTCTTCTTTCATGGAAAAGTCTGCAAAATCAGAATGGCTTATTCAATCCACCCTTTGCCTTCCTCTTCCCTGCCTACCCTTCCTTGTCTATCCTTTTCAGGAACCAGCATTGGAATTAGCACCCTTGGAACCCTGGAAGAGGCACCTGGTTCCACAGCACAACATAAAAGGGAGGCCATATCTCCCTTTTAAAAGAGGACAGTTATGGAAAATACATGGTGCAGGCCTCCACTGGATGCAGCCCTGCAACATGTATTTTGCATAAGCATCCGCTTAACGGGGAGGTATGGCCACCCTAACCACATATGCACTCTGAGGCTATTGGGTTCTGCTCCACCTCCTGCAGCTCGCCGGTCTAATAGGGCTCCCCACCCATCAGGTCCTGAACTGCCTATCACTAATAGGAACCTGACAGGAAGAGAAAACCAGACAGAGCAACACCTAGGTTTCTTGTCTGTGTGCTTCAGTTTTGCTACGTCTTGGCAGCCTGTCTAGCTCCTCTGCCTCCGCCTTGTTTCTCTCTTCATCCTTTCTTGGGCTGATTCTGTGGGGCCAGGTCTGATCCCTTGGCTTGGCTTCTGACTACACTTCTGGATTGCTCCCACTCTGTTGTGATGCTTGCTCGGCCCTGATCCTGCCAGACCTTATGCCTGGACTTGATCCTGCTTTGACTCTGCCTGGGCTCTGACTTGGTGCCTGAGAGTCCTAGATTGCAAGTCCCTCGGAGCAGGAACCTTATTAATGATTGTTCAGTGTCAGGTACATTGCTGGCACTATATAAATACTTTATTATTAATTATTATTAATAATAATAATACTATTATTATTATTTATTTATTTCTATAGCACTCTCCTCTGCCAAATTGTGCTCAGAGCTCGTTACAACATAAAAGTATGATAAAACAGTATAAAATTCATTTGTCCCCCACCCCGAAATGAAGACACAAACCCCAATGTGTGGGATAAACTAGGCCGCCCCAAAGTTTTATTAAATCTAGTTCAGTGAGGAGGGGGCTCTGCCCCTCTGAGTCCTCTTAATGTTACCTATTAACTCACTGAGCTATAGTAATATTGCGGTCTGATGTTCCTCAGTACCGTGACAAATACTAACTATGTCTGCTGGAACGTCACACCTGCCCGGCCGCCCCCAGCCGGGTCAGGCGGCCTTTGCCTACTGTGACCCAAAGAAGGAAGTGGGGAGGAAAATTACCTTGAGCCCTGGACTGCCCCTGTCCTAGGGCCCGGGGCAAGTCCCTGCCATCCTGGGTCCTGAGTGACACCAGCCGGGCCAGCTCTAGCCTTCACTGAGATTCCACCTCTTAAGGAGATGACCTGTCAGCAGACTACCCCTAACATTTTACTTGACTACGTCACTGGACCCCTGCGGTGCAACAAATTAACCTTATGACCTCCCCCTTCCCACCTGTAGTCAATGATTTCACAATTCTCACTGTGAGGAAGGCAAAACGCCTACCTGGCAATTGCCAATCAGCTTGGTGGCCAAATTCCTTCCTGGCCTTGAAACCAAAATCAATCACCGGTTCAAACCACAGTGTACAGGGAGGGTGGGAGGGAGCTCGCCCGATGCTGTCCAGGCGTGGAATGGCGGGTTCCGCGCCCGGACCAAGATGGCGGCCGCAAAGTCTCACTTCACGCGAGACTTTGCCTAGTGCTGCTTACGCTCTGTCGTGCGTCCCCCGCCATGCCTTCATTCTTCCGCGGGGGGGGCAGGACAAAGAACCGCCGCCGGCAAGCCGCCTCCCGTGCCGGGAAGCGCCGCGCGACAACGGGGGACTTAGAATAAAAATCCATTTTAAAACAATTTAAAAGGGAAAAGTAAAGAGAGGGAAGAGAACACATAAAAGGGAACAATCAGTAGATTGTGAAAGCACCTGGATAATAAATAATAGGGGTGTGCAATTTGTTTTAGATTTTATGAAAATGAAAACAAAAATCTTGTGGGTTTTTTCATTTATATAAAAACAAAAAAGAAAAAAATAATGAAATGTTTTTGTTTTCATTATTATTTTCATTATTGCCTGGCCCATTTTTGGAGGGAAAACCTGATAAACAACTTCTGGGAGGGGAGGAGGGAGGAGACACCCTGGAGCCAGGAGACATCAGTAACATCTCTGCTGGAAAATGGGCATTGCAAGCACATCCCAGACAGTGTCATAGCACGCTTTGATTGCTCAGTGCTTCCAGCTTCCCAGAACCAATCATGTTGGCTCTGGGAGGAGACTGGGAAAGCTTTATATTGCCAGTCAGCCTGTTTGCACTTGTTCTGGGTTAGTCTCTTGCTTGTCAGGTGGCGTCTGCAGCACATAGGCGCTTTCTAGCAAAAATCTTCCCCAGCCCTCATGTATCCTCTTCTCTTCTTAAAACCAATCGCTTCAATCCGAACACTACACTTGCATTCTGGGTAATCCTGGCTCTGTAGGTTGCTCTCTGCAAGCTGATAACCTGCCATACTTCGGGGTGCCACAGCCAGTGCTACTACCTGCTGCCTCTGCTCCGCCTCCGCCTCCCTGCCTTGCACTGCTCATATTGATACCTTGCCTTGCACGTTGATACCTTGCCAGACTTCAGGGTGGTGACAAAGCCAGTGCCACTACATGTGGCCTCTGCTCCTTCTCCATCTGCCTACCTGCCTGCCGCTTCCTGCTGCTGCTCCTCCTCCTCCTGCCAGTACGCCTCTCTCACACACAAGTCCCGCACCCAGGACACTCTCTGCAACTTGATTCCCTACCAGACTTGGGGTTGCCAATGCCTGCTGCCTCTGTTCCTCCACTGCCTGCCACCACTGCCTACTCTTGCCAGTGTATGTGTGTCTCTCAGAAGTCCAGCTCCCCATGGTAATCATTGCAAGTTGATGCCCCGACACACCTTGGGGTGCTAAGGCAGGACCAAATGCCCAGAACAGCTTGCCACCACTGCCTGTCCTCCTACCTGCTGCTACTGCTCCAATCTCTCTCTCTCACACACACACAAAGCTCCTGCCCCCACCCCCTGGAATGTTGTCTGCCACACTTTGGGGTGGGTTGTGGCTCAGGTGGTAGAGCACTTGTGTTGCATGTTTAAGGTCCTTGGTTCTCTGAATCAGGATCTCTGGTAGAATGCCTGGATGAGGCCTGTGCTGAGGATCCTGGAGGGTCTCGGGTAGCATGCCTGGATGAGGCCTCTTCTGGAGACCCTGGAAGAGCCAGATTTGAAAGCCTGCTGCCATGTCAGGTTGTGACAATACTGGGCAAAGATGGACCTTTGGTCTGACTCAGTTAAGGAGCTCCTTATATAATGTAAGCCTGATTGCTGCTCATCTTGAAGATTGCTGCTACTGCCAGTCTGTGTTGTCTCTCTCACAAGTCTTGCGTCCCTGAGGCAGCCTCTGAGACTTGGGGCAGCATGTCTCCTTTTACCACTCCCTGCTGCTTCTCAGTGCCAGCCTGCTCACTGCCTGCCCATGCTCCTGCTGCTCTATCTTTTGCCTTCCCGCTGAGTCCCTGATATTCTGCTTCCAAGAAGTTGAAGCATTGCTGGGGCATGAACCACCGTCTGTCTCCTTCTTCCTTTACAAGTCACAGTGCCTACTGCTTCAGTGTCTCCACCACTGCCACCCCAGTGCCAGCTGTCTGACAGTGTCTGCTCTTGCTCTGTCCCCAGACCACATGCTACGTGCCAGTCTCTCGGTGATAATTCTGCTGCTCTGCAGCATTCTCGGCAACTTTGGGGAAGAAGGGAAGTGTTTTGGAGGCAAAATACAAGTGCTTCCTAAGCCTTAAAAACTAAAGCCATACAGTGATTCTCGTTGGAATCTAATGTAAAAACAAAAATGAAACTAAAATGAAAATAACAACAAAATAAAATAAATTAAAAATGAAACAAAACCCGACAATTTTTAAAAATGAAAAAGGACACAGGCCTCTTGTGCACACCCCTAATAAATAAGTTTCCAGGTGTTTTTTAAAAGCGAGGAAGGAAGAACTGAGATGGTCATCTGGAGGGACTGAGTTCCAAACTGCGGGGCCCGCCACAGCAAAGCCACAATGTTACTACTGATGCTTTAAAACAGAGGTTTCCAAACTATGGGTTAGGGTCACATCATCTGTAAATGACCTTAGTTGATATTTGATATATTTTGCATGACTTTATTGTTGCTTAGGATTATGAAACTAATGGGGTCACAGAGGCAAAATTTGGAACTGCTACTTTTAAATGAATTTTAAAGGAAAAACTAATAAGGTGTCAGTGATGGGAGCACAGAGCTGTACTAAGCACAGTTTTCAAAACCCTATTCTATGCCCTAGTCATCTCTCACCTTCACTACAGAAACCTCCTTTGTATTGTCGTCCTCCGTTTTTATCTTGACCCTCTAATTTCTGTTAACACTCCACTGCCAAGAACATCTATCTCACCTGTCACTATGATCATGTTCAATGGCTTCTCTGCTCCCTTCCATGGCTCCCTGTTCTCTTTCACATTCAACACAAGTTCCTTCTCTTTCCCTTCAAGGTGGCTCTTCATGGCCTTGCTTCTCAGTTTGTTTCCAGTTACGTACATTCCCACTCTGCTCCATATCTGCAACCGCCACCACCCTTGCCTGTTCCCAAATCACCTGATCCCTTTGCTGTCTTCACCCCTTCTCCCATGCTGCCCCCCCGATCTCTCCCTGGCCCTGCCAATATGTTTATTTTGGGGTCTCCCTCTGAATCTTCAAAATCCAAACCTCTTCCTTCCTTCCCTAGCTTCTCACATGCACAGACTGCTCAATGATGCTCTCTCTATTGTGCTTTCGCTCAGAGTCCCGTTTTCTCCTGTAATTAAACGTAGTATGTGAACCTGTTACTTCTTAACGTTGCAACTATATCCCTGTCTCTCCATATATTCCCCTTTCCATTGCCCCCCCACTACACACACACATCTGTCCTGAACTGTAAGCCCTAAATGTCAGGGACGTGTCTCTAAGTAATGACTGGTCAGTACCTGCTACGTTTCTGGCACTATTATAATTAAACTCAATGGGAGTTAAGTGCCTAATTTTCATGTTCCTTGTGCTTTTTAATTTTTTTCCCCAGTCTCTCCAAAACCCCTTTTTGGTGTATTTGTCCACCTCTGTTCAAAGGTCTTCTTCACTTAACGTGCATTTTCCCAGACCAATTTTTTTTTTCTGAAAGATGCATCTTGTTTTAAATTGCTGCCAACCCAAATCAAACCACCTACACACCAGCACTGAGCTTTTTTTCTTTCCTGGTCTTAGATTTTCTTTCAGGATTGCTGAAAATTGCATACAAGTAATTTCAAGAGAGAGGGATAAAATAATTTAAACAAACAAACCCGGCATCCTTTGTAACTATATTTCTTTCCTCCAGAAAAATTCCTCAGGGAAGCCTGAAAATATATCCAATAGATAAAAGGTTTCTTTGATTTCATACAGACTCTCTACAATTATATAAGCAAACTGGAAACTATGTTCACTTAATAGCTTCAAGTCAGGTTTTATGGCGTTATTGTAGAGGAGGAGGCATTCAAGCAATGATTTACTTGTGAAATTCCCAGTGGAAAGATTAGCCATAGATGTAAAAACAGGGGGCAAAAAGGCTGCATTTCCCATGCACCTGAGGTTGCATCTGAGTTTGAACTGCTGTGGACAGTTCCTTTTTTACTTTCAGACCATTGTGATCCCTGTATTGTTGCTGCCAGGGTCAGGGAGTGGGGGGAATTTAAGGTGGGGACTGACCTCCCTCCTGATCCCTGCTAGCATTTTAATTTCCTTGGAGCTGGACGAGTGAGCACAATTTGGAGAAGTCAAAAGGGCATTAACCAATGTTATGGGAAACACGGGGAAAATCTATTCCATGTTTCCCAACCTGGTTGCTAGCCAAATGATCAATTTACGTGCAGCATCCACCTGATAGGAGGTGTGGGGCAAGGTTTACCTTCTTAACTCCAGAGCAGAAGCAGTGGTGGTAGTAGGGCTGCTGCTGCCACTGCTGCTGCCGTTGCTCCAAGGGTCCCACTGCCACCACAGATGCTCCAAGGGCTGGAATAGGCAAGACCTGCCCTCCACCACTGCTGACCACCCCTGTGTCCTGCCTGTGACCGCTGTTACCACACGTGACATAGCAGCACCTTGCCTGCTCCTTGTTTTGTTCCCAAAACAAGGAGCAAATGCATAGCCAATACATATACAGACAAAACACTATCGGTGTGTTTTAGAGTGAAACATGTAACTAGTGTTATATCTGTTGATACCCGATGTGTAGGAGGACACCCATCTTTGGACAGTTGTTACTCTGGGCATTTTCAAACAAGACATTACCCCCCCCCCACCTCCCACCCACTATACATGTTGCAGGACTTCAGTGTTGCTCTATGGCTCTTTTTAAATGGACCACGGAGGCGCTGTGGTCCATGGAGGATGGGTGGAGGCGGAGGCGGGTGTGCGGCACATGTGCAGGCCGGCACACGGATGCACACCCATCTCCACACATGGAATCACCTCCAATGCCTCCATGCATGGGGGATTGGTGGAGATGGGTGGAGCGTGGGAGCTCACACACACCCCACCCATTCTCACGGATGCCCCCTCCTCGCCCACGCAGTCGCACACGTGGGCAGGGGGGCTCCATGTAAAAGGGGCCTATTGGTGCTCTGTAACATGTATAGTGGGTGGGAGGTTGTTGGGTAGTGGGTGGAGACTGTCTTGTCTGAAAATGCCCTCTGCTGGGAGAAGCCACACAAAAGTCTCCAAGCTTTGGACTGAAACAAATGGTGTTCCAAAATACAGAGTAGCCTGAGGAAGGGACAGAAAACTTGCATACTCTCACGAACTAATATTGGTCCAATAAAACATATCCTCTGAACTACTTTGTCTCCATCTATTCCTTTTGGTATCAACACAATAACCACACTCCTCTCTGTAATACGGTACCAGACTGGAGCATGCCTATTCATGCTAAACAGTATTTTACTCCACAAGTACCTCCACTGAAGTCAATAAAACTACTTGACATGTAAGGTAATATTCAATCTGTGGGTGAAAACAAACAAGACGGTGCCGAGCCAGCTCCCCAGGCCATTACATCCACCACTCCTTGGGTCGGCAGGGAGGGTGATACATACAAGCAGCCCTCCCTCTGGTAATCCAGACATGGGGGCTGCCATCACAGGTCACCCAATGGCACAGGTTGGCCATGGAGTCATCCATATTTATATTTATATATTTATTTAAGTAGATTTCTTAACCGTCCCCTCCTACCACAGTACCTTGGGGCAACAAAGCTAAAACACATAAATACAACAAAACATAATAACAACCAAAATATAAAAATATAAACAATAAAATATAAAATCTATAAAACCAACCCAGGCAGAGCCACAACAACCCTCCCCCCTACCAGCCTTCACCCGTCTTCTTCACCAAAAGCCTGGTGGAACATCCAGGTCTTACACTGTCTTCTGAAAGAGGGTACATCTGAGGCTAGGCGGCTCTCCGTCGATAGGGAGTTCCATAGCTGTGGTGCAGCAACTGAGAACACCCCCTTCATCGTCGCCACCCTGGATACCCGGGGAACTCCAAGGGAGGGATCCCCAGCCAACTTCAGGACACTGTCCAGAGCCCAAGGGGTGAGGCGATCCCACAGATAAGTGAGGCCCAGGCCATTTAGGGCTTTATAGGTCAATACCAGCACCTCGAATTGGACCCAGAAGACTATAACAACCAGTGCAACGAACAGAGCACTGGCGTAATGTGCTCATGGTGACCTGTCCCCGTAAGGACAGGACAGGATAGTTGGACCCCTGCCTTGCAGCAGGATTGGGCCCCAGGAAGAACTTCAAAACAATTGATGGGGAGCCAGAGGCATGCCCTTAGCTGGCCCGGGTGCATGCACCAAACAGCTGATCAGGGGTGCTCTGTCAGGTCAGATCCTCCGACCGGGTTGAGGGCGCTCCTCCAGGCCAGATCTTCTGACCTCGCCACAGCAGGGCTGGGTAGGGCCTCATTAGATGAGAGGGAGACTATTAACCAGGTTTAGCCCAGGTGGCTGGGCCTTCACCCAGGCTGTGTTGCCAACTACTGCTGGCACATGAATCCATAGCAACCGGCTGCCTACCCTGAGGCCATAGTGGGCAAACATCTAATAGCGACCTACCAGCTGGGCAGGAGACTCCTGGGCTATAGCAGGCTAATGTCTAATTTGTTTTCACCCTGCATAAGGATCTCACGTCCTGACTGTACTGTGAGTTGCACACTGCTTAAACTAATAAGACCCAGAACTTTCAGTTCTTTGTATGGCTACTCTCCCCACAAATCACTAATGGCCTCCCCAATAATTTGGTTGCTATTAGTAAAGGGAGGTTAATGTCAAAGAATAATATATTGAGAGGAAGAGGTATAATACATCTCCTAGTTAAGAAACTATTGGATTTGAGAACCATCAGTCTTCAGATAATTTGGGGTACAGAGAGTTTCCTATGCATCACACTCTGTAAATAAATCACCCTGCAGTTTGATAACATTATTTAATTTATTTATTTATTATTAGTAGTACTACTCTTTTTTATTTGTATAGCACAAGCAGTGTACCTGACTCTGTATAGTCAATAGTTAATAGATAGGTCCCTGCCCCGTGGCCTTACAATCTAAGAGAGACAAGGGAAAGGTGAACATTGGGAGAGACAAGGTTACATTCACTAGGTTGACAAGTTGCAGGTGCACGTGCTTAACTTAGTTACAGAGAACTAACTTAGGCCATTTTTACACAGACATCACCAATGCAGAAGTAGCAAGCAAAGCTACATAGATGGAAGCTGCTCCCCCCCCAAAGGAGTGGGGGAGTCCATTGCCGAAGTAGCAAGCAAAGCTACATCACAGACTGCTCCCCAAGGGGGTTTACCCCACACCCACAAACACCCATCAGATGGGTGGGAGAGCACCCGTGTAAAAGTCCACGAGTGGGTGGGTGCACGCTCCTGACCCACCTACCAACAAGTGGGTGGAGACAGGTGTTCAACACCCACCTGTCCGTGTAAAAACCAAAGCACCCACACCAATGGGAATGGGTTTGCCGAAACCACCGAAAGATGGCTAGAGAGGCCCAACAGGTGCCCCCAGGCAGACACACCCACCGGGGGAGACACCAAATGCCCAGCCGGGAGGCTTAAAGGAGACGCAAAATATGACATGGGTGCGCCGGCTCCCAAAATGTCAGGAAGGGAAGCCGCCAACAAAACGAAGGGAGCCAGTTCCACAACATGTGCAGGATGGGGCGGGGTAAGCAAAGGGACCCTGAGATGCCATGGGGATGGGGCCTGGGTCAACAGCAACAAGGGGGGGAGGAATGGCTAGTCACAGCACACCCCTCCCATCACAGGGCCAACGGCATACCAGTGCGCCGGCACCACCCACATCCCCCCAGGTCACTACAGACACAGGACACAGGTAAGACAGCTCAACAGGGATGTGCAAACAGAATGGGGTTTGGATGTTCAGCCGTTCAGCCCAAAAACATAGTTTGGGTTCATGGGTTTGGTCCCGTAGAATTTGGACCCCCCCGAATGTTTGGAAAGTTCAGCCATGGCAGAGGCCTGGGGTGCTCCAGGGGTGCCTGTGGTGGCATGGCGGGCCATTGGAGACACAGCAGCAGCAGAGACCAGGAAGGCTTGGGGCTTGGCACCCTGGGTCACCTGGGCAGGCAGGCTCAGTGCTTGGCCCTCGGGGGTGTCCATGGCGCCATGGATGGCCGTCTGAGACCCTTGATGAAAAGCAACTGCTTCACCAACTTGCCCCCCAGGCTCAGGTGATGCGGAGAGCAAATGTCTCCCACCATAGAGAACACTCACTCACTGGGGACACTCTTTGGTGGGCAGGGCAACAGACCCTTGGTCACTTTGGACAGGGCCAGCCACATGTCCCTACAAGAGCTGTGTCACCACCATGTTCTGCCCCTCCCATCAGTGCTGTCAGTGGTGCAGCAGCAGCAGCCAGTTGAGGCCCAGAAGCATCAGTGCACCATGGGGGAGCTGGGGTGGGGGCAGCTGTCAAGTCCATCGGCAGCTGCAGGACGTGGAGGGCGGTGTGGCTTTCAACTGAATACCATGCACATGTTGGGGGAAATGATTGCGCTTGATGGGCAACCCTTCCTGGTGGTTGGGGACATGGGGTTTAGGCGCCTGATTGGCTTCCTGGTCCCCCAGTGTAAGCTGCCCTCGCGCACCACCCTGAGTCGGCAGGTGGTGCCAGCCTTGTACTGGGCTTTAAAGGAGCGGGTGAGGGAGAAGCTGGCAGGGGCTGGGGGTGTCACTGTCCACTTCACCACCGATCTGTGGTCCAGCAGAAATGTGCAGCATGCCTACCTGGCAGTGACAGCGCACTGGTGGTAGGACCCGGAGGCAGCTTTTGGGAGTGGTAGGCGGGGTCCCGAAACAAGGTATAGGTGGGCCCTGCTTCAGATGGAAGTCATGGACAGCCCCCACACTTCTTGGAACATTGAGACATCCCTGACCACCATGGTGAGGGAGTTGGTCACGCCAGGTGCGTCCTTCACCAAGGAGTGCGTGGTGACGGACAACGTGGCCAACATATTGAGGGCAGTCTGCGAGGGGGGCTTCACCAGCATCCCTTGCATCGCACACACCCTTCACCTGGTGGTCAGGGATGCTCTGGGCTTGGGGGAGAAGGGGATTGGGGAAGGCACACATAGCTTCCTGATCCAGCAGGGGATGAAGCTGGCTGGTTTCTTTAACTGGAGCGTGAAGGGCAGCGACCTCCTCTGGGCAAAGCAAGCAGAGAGAGGCTTTCCAGTGCACCAACTGGTGCAGGATGTGTCCACCAGGTGGAATTCCATGTTCCTGATGATCGAGTAGCTTCTCAAGCCTTGTATCAGGTTCAACCAATGACGGACAGCAGGGCACCTCCAGGGTACAATGGGGTGGAATGGGAGATCTTGGCTCACACCGTCTTTGTTCTGAGACTATTCCTGGTCTTGACGGAGACCATCAGCTCCTCCACGGCCACCATCAGCCAGGTGACCCCTCTGGTCCAGAGTCTCCTGAGGAGGCTGGATGAGATTCTCCAGGGGCAGGATTGTGGCCCTCGGGGCAAGAAGCTGCCGGTTGCCCTGGTGCGGCAGCTGAAGGCAGGGCTGAAGGCGCAGTTTGATGAGCTCCTGCAGTGGGAGGAATATGTGTTGGCAACCATGCTGGACCCCAGGGTCAAGGACAGAGTGGCACACCAGACACTGCTCTATGGCCACTGGAAGGGTGAGCTGGTGGAGAGGATCCAGCATGCAGAGAGGGGTCTGGAGAGTGTGTGGAAGCAGCAGCAGGATGCCCCTGAGGATGGTGGGAGTGGGAGCAGCCACCCCTTTCAGCCGGCGGAGTCTATCCCTGCCCCCAGACCTAGCAGTAGCAACACCAGCAGCAGGCTGAGCAGCAGCAGCACCCCTATTGCTTCTGGATGACGTGGGTGGACAGCCCTCCCTGCCTGTAACGTAGGCCCCATAAGCCTGATGGTGGGTCCTGGGGCTGGAGTGGCTGGTTGTTTCTTGATGCGGTGAAATGATAGCTCCCTGTGAGCGGAATGACAGCCCCAGAACCCTGATGGTGGCTCCTGCGGCTGGAGTGGTTGCTTCTTGATGCCGTGGAATGACAGCTCCCCATGAGCGGAATGACAGCTCCAGAACCCTGATGGTGGATCCTGGGACTAGTGGCAGCTTCTAAATGATGTGGATGGACATCCCTCCCTGCCTGTAACGTAGGCCCCATAACCCTGACGGTGGGTCCTGGGGCTGGAGTGGCTACTTCTTGATATGGTGGAATGACAGCTCCCCGTGAGCGGAATGACAGCTCCAGAACCCTGACGGTGGGTCCTGGGACTAGAGTGGCAGCATCTGGATGCAGTGGATGGACATCATCCAGAGGAGGATGGCAATGGATTGGGAGGAATACAAACTGCTGGCAAAGGGAGAGTTCTAAAAATGCCTGCTTCTGACAGGATCAGTGGCTAGCTCAGAACGATATGGAAGGGGTGGGAGGGCAATTACGTTTGTTACTTGCTGCGCCCACCTTACCACAAGCCCCATTGGCTCTGTGCAGCCTAGCCCGTGGCCAATCACAGACTGCCAAACCAGACGTCTGAGGAAAAGAGGGAGTGTGATTGGGCAGGCTGGCTGCTAGTCCAAACCTCTCTCTATCCCTGGGGCCAGGAAGCCTGCTCCTCATCTGCCTCCCTCCCACCCACCCCCGGGCCTGTCAGCCAGATTTTTCCCACCCAAAGGCAGCCAAACTGTTCGGGGGGGTTCTGCGTTCGGTCGGCCATTCGGTTCGACCATCTGTACTGGCTGAGTTCGGGCTGAACCCTGAATGTTCGAACTGTGTTCGAACATCCTTACAGCTCAACTGAGAGCTAGGTAAGAGCGATGGTACCCTAACAATCCAGGGAAGGGGTTGCAGCACAGCAATGCCAGATACCATCCCAAGGAAACACAGGGCGGCCAGCTGACAGCCAACCGTTCCCCCCACCCCACCCCCCAGGAGAGCACCCAGACACAGGAGCACTGCACCACTGGGGAGACAGCTAAGGAGGACCCATGTGACAGTCAGGTAACCCAGCGGTGCCCCTCAGGGGAAGGGATCACCCAAAAGGGGGGCAGTGGGATAAAGTGTAACCCCCATGCAATACCCCCAACAGGAGACCACCAGCTCCACTGTCACATCAGCCACCAGGAAGGCCCTGATCCACAAACCTGGACGTCCCCCCACATGCAGGACCCAAAAGGGGGAGCCCTGGTCCAGGCAGGAGGTCCAGGACTTCATACACGTGTGGGGGACAGAAAAAGTCCAGCACGACCTGGTGCGCAGCTACAAGACCAGACAGGTCTATGAAGTCATCGTCCAGGAGATGCAGCAGCAGGGGTACAATAGGGATGCGACCCAGTGCATGCAGCAGGCAAAGGACTTGAGGTCTGGATATAAGTATATCAAGGACAATAATCTCAAGTCCGGCCATGCCATGTGCACAATGAAGTTCCATGACCAAGTGGACGGGTTCCTCTGCATGGACAGGGACATAGTTGCCTCCCACATACATGGGACCACCTTCTCCAGGGGCAGAAAGAGGGCGAGAACAACACATACCCTGCCCGACCCCCTAGAGCAGGGGGAAACTGCAACCCCTGGAGATCCCAGCCAGGATACGGGAGGGGACAGCCCTGGTGCACAGGGGGAGGAGGAGTCGCAGGATGCGGAGGAATACTATCCAGGTAGGAGCAGTGCCACAGACCCGGGGCCGGGAGGGGAGGGCCACAGTAACCAGGGCCCAAGCTGGGCGGCAGGGATCAAATGATAGATTGCCTTTCCCATCATAGCACAAGGGTCCCTGGAGGTCCACGAAGAGAAGGTCATGGTTGAGGAGGTGGTAGAGGAGGAACCAGAGGCAATCCCAAGGCCCGGAGATCAGAACAATGATGGTAGACCAGCATGGACACGGGAAGAGATGCGGGAGATGCCGGGGCAATGTAATTGCAAACACGGATGGAGCCCCCAAAGAAATACACATCCCATGCAACAACAGGGAAGGTCTGGGGGCCGGTACCATGGGGGCAAGGAACAACACGAGTCAGTGACCATGGACAGCCATGTACATGTGGGGTCACACGGCCGCAGAGGAGGGATCTAGAGACATGTCTGCAATGGGGTCCAGTGACACACAGACCCTGGAATAACGGGTGCTGGAATGGGGCCACCACAGTAGTCAGACACAGAAAATGGGAATACAGGGACCCCACCCTGGTGTCTGTATGCCACATAGGGCCAGATATGGAAGGGGGGCCAGTAGTCCCAGCAGCCACACAGTAGCACCGCTAGGGGTACAGGGAAAGGACATGGCAAGCAACAAGACCCATGGTGTAACATGTCTTCCACAGCTGAGTGACCCGGTCCTGCAAGGGGTGCTGCCACTCAAAGTGCCGAGAGGAATCGGGAGATGAGGGCCACGAATCGGTGGAGGTGAGAGGACCTGGGGAGGGAACTGCTTGAGGAAACCAGAAGGTTATCCGAGGTGCACTCAGAGGAGCTCGCCCTCACCCGGGAGGTGCAAAGAGGGGAACGGGAACGGGAGCAGCTGACAGCAATGCTCACCCGGTCCCACACCAAACAACTGTGGGACAGGCGGCAGGCTACCACCCTCCACCAGGAGCTGCACCTCGACCGAGCCAAGAGAGAGAGGACCTGAGGAACACTGGAGGTAACAGCCACACAGGCCTTCGACCTCATGGGTGAGGCATTGGGGACCATGCAGCATGAACCCCAGCATGACATGGGCCCTCCAGGAGTGGAAGGAGGAATGATGACCGGCATACACCATCGCACCCTCCCACTGGTGCAGGTTCCCCTTCCCCAGCCCTTCGTCCAACACTGGTTTCCTCAGCAGCACCCCTTCCCTGGCCTGGTCCACAGGGTTCCTCCCCCCCCATAACCCCCCAACAACAGCCAGGTGGGCTGCCCTTCCAGCCCACACCCGTCCCAGTTCCTCGACCGCTGCCTCCGAGACTTCTCCTCTGGGGACCAAGTCCTCCTCTGAACATCCTGGCACCCTCAGTTAACCAACCGCCCATGCCGGCCACCCCACCAGCTCAGGTAAGCTGGATTACAAGGTGTGTTCCAACTGGGGGGGGTGGGGGCACCAGTGGGACCTAAACATACACAGTAATGGGTGGTGGGCTGGCAGCATGAGGATGCTTGGAGCACAGGGAGAGCCACACAGAGGGCAGTAGAGAAGGGGAGCCATCCCAAGTAATAATGTGACAGTTATCCCTTGCTTTAACATCGCAGGATCCAAGACCAGACCCAGCAATGGAGTCTGGGCTGGGCCATCAAGCCATCGCTCCCAGTGGACAGCAGCAGCTAAGACCCACAGGGAAGCAAGCCCCGGTGGTGCGCCAAAGCAGGAATGCGGATGGCCCCGAAAGAAATAATTCCCACCCCTTGTAAATATCCCTTCATAAAATCATTTCATAAATTACCTGTCTGTCGATTGGTATGTTCAGGGGACAGCATGAGCCGAGAGGGGATCTGTAGCAGACAACATGGGTCAGGCCAGGTGCCATACAGGTGTAGGACAGAATACCACTCATGGTGGCCAGGAGGTGATGGGGTAATGCTCCATCAAAGGTGACTGAGCACAGGTCTGCACAGTGACACCACTGTAGCGCTGCACCTGCAATGGCTACCCGAGACAAAGAGGTAGCGATCAGTGATAGGGGTTACGCATGCCATGGCATGGTGCTTGTATGAGCTCTAGCTTCAAGGGGAGCTGCTCACTCATGATGGGCCCCCCCCCTACTACAAATGCTCATGGACACGTGGTGTATCAAGTCTGGCCATATATGTGTTTATTGGTAATGGGCACACAGGCTGTGGAATGGGGGTGGGGGGGTGTGCATAGGCACGGGTTAGTTGCCAGTCATCTGGACAATGATGTGCCTACAGAGTTCTCCTCCAATATGCGTCTGAATGCCTCACCCTGAACATGTTGGTACAGGGGCACAGGGCTCGTTCTCTGCACCGTTGGAGGGTTATCAAGGGCAGTTCTGCTGGTCTCGCATATGTTGTGGAGAACACATGCTGCCAGGACGAGGATGGGGGTGTGTTCCAGATCAAACTGGCTCCTGTTCATCAAAAGGCGCCAATGCATCTTCAGTTGGCCAAATGTCCGTTCCACCACACTCCGGCCTGATGAGAGGCACTCGTTGAGGAGCCTGTGCTCAGGGGTGCAAGCCATGGGATAGGCCCTCATGAGCCAATGGCTCAGCAGGTAGGTGGGGTCCCCTATCATCACCAGAGCCATGGGAACACCTGGAACAGGTTGGGGGCTATTTCAAACATCTGGGCATATAAGGGTGACGAGCGCAGGATACACGCATCATGGCTCCTCCCTGACTTGCCAGTGTACACGTCAGTGAATAGGCACCTGTGATCCACAATGGACTGCAGATTTATGGAGAAGGCCTGCTTCCGGGTTTAGATAATGTGTCTTTGCTTGGGGGGGCTGGATGATAGGGATGTGGGTGCTGTCTATCGCACCGATGCAATGGGGGAAGCCCATGTCCTCAAAGCCGTGGATCACAACCTCGGGATCCCGGAGCTGGATGACCCGCTCTAGTAGCAACTCCACTATCAGGTCACACATGTCATGGAGCATCCTGTTAACAGTAGCGGTCCCCAGTCCGAACTGCTCACCAATACTCCGGCATGAATTGGGGGTGACCAGCCTCCACACCGCCATGGCCAATCGCATTCCTGGGGGCAGTGGATACCGCATATTGGTAGCATTCCTTCAGAGATGTGGGTTGAGGATCTCACTGTGCCGGGTCAACAGGGAGTGGTTCATGAGGGAGTGGTCCGTCCATTCCTCGTCTGTCGAGCTAGCCAGCATATTCTCCCACCTTTCATTGATGCATGAACGCATCCAAGTCAACCTCCTCATTGGAACTGTCACACGACGGCCGTAAAGGTTGAGGGTCCACCTGGAAAGGACAAGCCGCATGTGCTGGGACACTGCTGTTGCGAACATGGCATGTCGCTGAGCCGCGATCCTCCGTGCCCATCGCAACAATGCAGCTCGATGCAGGTTGGCAGCTCTCTTGCGCCGTGTTCCATGGTTGTAGAAGTGGGGCCTGGGAGGAGTAACTCGATCCATTGCTGGAACACCTGGGCCAGGATCACAAAGCAACTGGCCAGGATCCCTATCAGGACGGGTCATGGCTCTCTCCTCTCGGGCCTCATCAACTGGCAGCATGGTACCACCAACAAGCACACTGTGAGCTCCCACCACCACAACCAGTCACGGATCAACACACAGCAGTCCTACAAGTCACCTAGTGAACTGGTTGCTTGCCCCAATCCCTGCAACACTGTGCTTGTGGCCTGCTCACACACCCGCCCACTTACAGCCCTGTCTACTCTCCAACCACCCGATCGGGGCTTGTGACTCCAACTCCCAAGCCCTATGCACCCAACACACCCACACCGTCCTTCATCTGTGCCCTGTAGCTCAATGGCTCACCCCATGTAATGGGGACCAATGGCACGGGCAGGCTGCCATGTACCCTGTCATCCCCCTTGCTCTGCATGGGCACCCGCTAAAAGATGACACCCTACTTGCTTCACTCCCTTTCCAAATCACTGCACACACACAGCACTCCTCCACCACCTCTCACTACACGCCACACCCGGGCAATGGAATCAGGCCCCACAAGTAGGTAGGCAGACAGTGCTGGGTGCCACTTGATTGGTGCAGCACCTTGGGTGTGTTCTGCTCACCTGGTCATTGTCTCCTCTCACCGGGACTAAGGCGCATCCCCCCCACCTGCACCAGCCACCGGCACAGCAGGGGGCTCGGGTCACAGCGGCCCTGCACCATTGACGGGGTGGGGGGGGTCAGGCCTCCCCCCCCATCATGCCTGTGACACACCCCTGTGCGATCGATGTGAGGGATGCGTCAGCACCATCCCTGTATCTGTGACAGCAAGTGATGGCCGTGAAATCACGCAGCTGTGCACACAACTGATGTGCGGCATCCTCTTCCTCATTAACTCCCAGCTGCAACCAACCGTCGCCTTGTCCACCTGTCATCACCTGCACTGGAATGTGTCTGCCCTGTGTGTGGGTTAGGGCTTCCCAGGGCCTAGCTGCCTGCCCACTATCAGCTTTGCAAGGTCACCCATCATCTAGCGATGCACTGTTCCTCACACATCGCTCATTCCCTGCTACTCTCTGTGGACCACCATTGTACTCCACCACCCAGCCATTGTGCAGGTCATGGCACAGTGTGAAATGGGCCCTGAGGCAGGTGGTTGTGCCAGGGAGGAGTGGTCAGCATGTGCCAACATGCTTCTGGGAACACTCTAGCAGAGTCACGATGTCCAGCTGCTGCTGAGCGACCCCCACTCTGTGGCCGATGCATTCAATCTCCTGTCACGGTACATGTGGGTGTACACATCCATTCGGGAGTCCGGCTTGCTGGAGGTGTGCTGGGGAACTCGGCTTCACCCTCCTCCAACAACCTCCTTGGAGGCAACCAGCCACCGTTGTGGTGCCATGAGATGCACAGGAGATTGCGGCTGTTCGCTTGGTGACTGGTAGCAATGATTATGGCCTGGCCCTCCAGGCCAGGGGTCCCCCTGTTGCTACCGACTATGCTAGCATAGTGCGACCCCGATCTGAATGCCTTGCCCTTCTTGGGGAGCTGGGCTTGCTGTCCCCCGACGTTGGTGGCCCCCTACTGACAGGGATCCCTACTGCATTGGAGCTGGGTGCCCTGTGAGCGGTGCTGAACTGATTCAATGTCAGAGCTGCGGCAGCCACAGAGAACCACCTCCTTCCCTGCTTCATGGTGGATGCCCATATGCATTCCAGGGGATTCTACAGGGGCCTCTTTGCCAGGGAGGGTCTTGTACAGTGGTTGATGTTTACCGAGCACCCTCCAGTCACTCCTTGATCCAACTATCCCGTCCTCCCGCTCCATGGATACGTGGTTCCCTGTGACTGGGCAGTGCTGCTCTTCCCCATGGACAGTTCGATCCTTGTGGGTTCCTTCCCCAACCTGCCAGGCCCCATCACCACTTCTGTAGCATCCTGCTTCGATCATGGCTGTGTACTTGACCGGCTCAGTCCCTTTGTGTGGGGCTACTTAGGTGCCCCGATCTAATGGTTGGGTTTCATGCACATAGGCCTTTGGTGACTCGTTGCCTGGCCTCTGTGGGTCCTCCCCCTCCCCTTTCCCAATGCCTGCTAGTCTTTCCCCTTACTCTTACTGTCTGCCCTCCTCTGCAGGCTGCTGCAACCAACCTGATTGTAACCAAGCCAAGCACACGCACCTGAGACTTTGCATCCACCTGAATGTTTGTTTGGCTTCTCCCCTGTCTCTCCTACTGTCCCCTCTCCCTGTCTCCCCCTCCTTGTCTTTTAGATTGTAAGCCACAGGCAGGGACCGTGTCTATGTCTATGTTCTTCATAGCGCCAAGCACATGGCTGGTGCTATATAAATGTTTATAATAAATAATAATAATAATAATAATAAGCCTTTGGTGACTCATTGCCTGGTGTCTGTGGGCCCTCCCCCTCCCCCTTTCATGCAAATAAAGATCTTGGCTTGCGATGTTACTGCTACTGTGCTTGTGTGACTGAGTATCGTTCCGGGTGCCCCTGACAGGTCTGCATCCATCCCCGTGTGTGTGGTTCTGTTGTCTGGATCCTGGTGAGTGCTTGTACAGGTACTCCAGCGCTTACTGTACCCATACTATTACTGCTTTTGGGGGCATGCCCTCAGTACTGCTGTTGTGGTACCATGGAGCGGTGTGCTAGGAGTCACGGGTTTCAGCCCCAGTGTACAGGGGCATGGGGTCTGGATTGGTGCGTAGCTTGGCGCAGGGAGTATGTCTTCAGGATCACAGGAGTTATTGGGTAGCAACCTGTGATGTGTCGCGTGTTCCCCTGGGGGCTCCCTCCTGGATCACGGGTTCGGCCTGTGTGGTGGTGGGTGCCCATCGCATCCTGATGTGTGTACACTCATTGCTCTGTTGGTACCCTCCTTGTGGTGTTATACCCTGTGGGGGGCCCCTGGCTCTGGGTAGCCCCCAGATATTCCCAGAGGTTTGGTTGTCACCCTCCACGGGCAGTTGGCTGGGCTGACATGCATACGTTGCCCATGCCACGGCTGTGATGGGGCTGTCCCATGGCATTGCTCTCCATCGTGCATCTGTGTGTGGACCAGTGCTGGTTACTTGCCCCAACTCCTCCCTTCTGGCTTTCGTTGCCCTGCAGGCCTTGGCACACTGTTCCCTCCATGCAGTGCTCGCTTCCCATTTAATTGGCCATGCTCCTCTCGGGTACCACCCAGGCTCTCGCAGCTCCCAGCGCCCCCTTTTGGTTCCCCCCATCTGCACTTCTGGAAATGGATGGGCGATGGGAGAGAAAGGCTACTGACCGTGAGTCTGGCCTGTTACTGTGCCAAATGTTGCCCACCCATGTTCCCGCTTGATCCCTGCCGGTGGGGTGATGGCATGGGTGCACCGGTGGTAAAGTTGTGGGGTGTGTGCACTGTGTGATGGTTGTCCACCAATAACCCCTAATGGTTCCTTATACCCTTTCCCCTTCTCCCTCTTCCTTCTCCCTTCTAGATACCCTGGTTGTGTTCCTGGCAGTGCTGTTCCTGGGGGCAGATGGCCGGGCAGCTACAGAGTGTGGCCTTGGAGTTCCATGCAGGGGCACGGGTGTGTGAGGAGACCAGTGAGTTTACTGTGTGTGTGCAGGGCCCTCCCCCTGATGTCTGTGTGGGGTGCTTTGTTGCTTGGGCCCCTGGACCATCCTACTGGAGCGCTTCCTCTCCCTCTCACCTGTAGTGCAAGTGATGATAGCTGAGCAGATCAGGGATCAGGAGGAGGTTCTGCAGATACTCCTCCACCTCCTACAGCGGGTGCACCAGTTCGACCATGCCCAGACGGATCGCTGAAGCTGGGTACGGGGTCGGCATTCCTATTGAGGGGGGTGATCCACCCCACCACCCCTCTCTGTGTCAGCTCCCTGCCTCAACTGTCCCTGTTTTTTGTTCCTCCCTTTCTTCCCTCTACATTAAATTTGGTTTGCTCCCTTCTCTGCTTGTGTGCGTTCTCCTTCCCTGTGTGCTGGTATATTGTGTGGGTGCCTTATGGTGGGTGTGCCCTGGTTGCCTGGCAGGAACTTGGTGTCTTGACCTCCCCCCCTTTACCGTTGGATGTGCTGCAGCTTTGACGGACCCTTTGGGTTAGACCCTCTGTTCCCTTTCCTGAGAGTTGTGGCCTCTCGGATGCATGTATTGGCTTCCTCTTGGCCCCCTCCAGCCCTGTCATGCTTCCCCCTCTTCCCTGTGGTCCCTTGGGCCTGGGAGGGTGTCCCCTTTTCTGTTGACCTTTTCCCTTCCCCCCTTCCTGCCTTGGTGTTGGTCTCCCCCGCAGCTACACACATCCGTGGTCCGTGGTGGGCAGCCTTGGGATTGTGTGTGTGTGGGGGGGGGGGCTTTGCCGGAGGTGTGTGTGGGTTTGTGTTGCATTCCCCTGATGCTTCAGGGCTCTGCCTTTCCCCCCCAGTGGCCTTTCCTGCTCTCTCCCCCCCCCCCCATTGGGGTCCCCCCTACCCCCTTGGGCATGCTACCATTCCCTGTGTGGTTGTGTGCACAGTTGTGTGTGGGCGGGTTCTGGTTTGTGGGGGGGTCCATGGTGCCCAGCTGTCTGGCCTCTGTCTCGAGGCTGGCCAGGGGCCAGTACTTTGTATCTCCTGTCATCCCTGCTCCCTCCAACCCCGCCCACACGGGGTCTGACAGTTTAGAGGTGTTGCTGCGTGCCATGGCTTCTTTTGCCCTCAGTCAGCCATGTTGTGTCATCGCTGTGCTGGGTGGGGTTTCCCCACCGGTCGGTGTCTTGGCTGTCCATGTAAATGTCATGGGTGTTTACTCTTTGTTTCCCGGGGTGGGTGTTTGGCCGCTGAGTGTGTGTCGGACCCTCCCCTTCCGTCCCACAACCCCCCGTGGCGCTGCCCGTGTAAACATCTCCCAGCTCGCCGCCACCGGGTGTTCTCTGGTTGTGCTCACCCACCCATCTCCACCCATCGGGCCCACAGCGGTATCAGTGTAAAAAAGGCCTTAGTTAATTACTTAGTTACAGTGAAGAGATTCTGAGAGAGGGGGAAGAGAATGCAATTTCACTCATGATGAGCTAAGGAAAGTCTGGCATAAGTGAGAGGTTTTCAGGAGGGATTTAAAAGTTGGGAGGGAGGGAGCAGAACAAACTAATCCAGGGTGGGAGTTAGGGATGGGCGAACAGATCGCGGTTCGGGTTCGGCTGTTCAGTTCGGCTGCGTTCGTTTCGTTCATTCGGTTCGTATGCGTTCGGTTCGTGTGTTTGGTTCGTTCATTCGGCTCGTTCGCCGAGTTCGGGTTCGGCTGTTCGGTTCGGTCGTCTGAACAGGCCATTTGGTTGTTCGGTTCGGCCGTTTGGGAAGTGTTATTATGGGGTTTTTTTGTTTTTTATATGGTTTTTTGGTTTTTTATTGGGTTTTATATGGTTTTCTTTTGCTTTTTATTTGGTTTTTTTGTTTTTATATGGGGTTTTTTATTTATTTATTTTATCTAATATTATATATATATATATATCTACACTAAAACTAACTGCTATGAACTATTCTAAATGCTATGAACTAAATGGATTATCTAATAAGTACACAGACCTACTCCTACAAACACTAAAACTAAATCACTAACGCTATCTCTATCACTAA
>QEPC01014630.1:1300206-1326902 GCA_003113815.1 Sphenodon punctatus
AGATAGATAGATAGATAGATAGATATACATCCCATATATATGGGATGGGGGGGAATCACAAACAGAAGAGGAGCCCCTGGTGCCTGGAAGTCTGCTCCTCAGTGACTGACACCTCCCTGTCATGTTTGACCTTCCAGTGAACCTTTTTTTGCCACCCGAACTCATCCGAACGCAATCCGAACTGACCGAACTGTTCGGCCATTTTGCCATTCGGTTTGTTCGGTATGTTCACGTTTGGGTTCAGGTTCGAGTTTGGTCGTCTGAAAAGGTCGAGTTCGGGCCGAACTCCAAACTGCCGAACCGCGTTCGCCCATCCCTAGTGGGAGTTCCAGGCATTAGGGGCAGCAAGAGAGAAGGGGAAAAGATGTTTAGAGGAGCAAGGGGCTTGCAAGCAGGTGAGGGTGGGGGTAAAGAAGGAGGAAAGCACCCAGGCAGGAGTGTGGCAGGACACAAGAGCAGAGAGATATGGGGGAGCAAGACCAGAGCCTTGAACATGACGATCAGGAGCTTGTGTCAAATGCGTTCACATAAAGGGAACCAGTGTAGGGTAGAGAGAAGCAACTGAACATGGTCAAAGCAATGGACAAGGAGCGGCAGATGACTTTGGTAGCAGAATGTTGAATGGAGATGAGGGGGTTGGGATCAGGGGAGACCAGTAAGGAGGAAGTTGCAATAGTCAAAGCGAGAGACGACTAGAGCATGGACTAGGGTTTTTGCAGTGGAAACTGTAAGGCAGGGCCAGCTTTTAGCAATATTATACAGAGGGGGGCAACAGGATTTGGCAACAGCCTCGATCTGAGGCATAAAGGAGAGGGAGGAGTCAAAGATGAATCCCAGACTATGCACCTGAGGGCCAGGCTGGATGGTGACACCCTCAACAGAAACAAAGAAGTAGGAAGGGAATCCTTAATTCACCCTTTCTATTTTTTAATTAATTCTAAATCAAGAGATCCTCATATTTTTGGAAGGCAGTTGGTAGCACTTTGTATTCTTCCTGTTCCAGAAATGTGCTCAATTGTTCCATATTTTTGCCAGGAACAAAACAACAAAAGACATTACAGGAAAGTTTTGGAAACATCTACCATAGCTACTTTGCATATATTTTTGGTGTGTGAAGGTAATAAAGACTTACTACCTTTAGCCATTAATGAAGATTGGCTTCTACAATATTAATTATCCATATATTTACACCTTCTGAAAAACTGGTTCATATTTTTCAGTTATGGCATTCAAACCGGACTGGACACCTCAAGAGATGAATAATTGGATATGGATTTTTCACCTCTAGCTCACTACTTTAAATCCAGTCCAGGTTGGGAGTGGCTGAAAACCACTGCCATTCCCTAGTTTCTTAATTGTCTAGCTGAAATGAATTGGAGGTCTTGAAAGTTCATGTCTAAGTTGGCATGTGCCCATATTGTAATTGGCACTAACTGGAAGATTTAGTCAAGGTCAAGGACTAAACGGGGTTGAAAGCGGAACCACTCTTTCATCCCTACTGCTGGTTCCCTCTAACTCAGGGTTGCTGTGCATTGGCAGGACACTGTGAGACGGTTTTGTACAGTTACTGCCTATTCTGTACCTCTTATTTATTTAATCTCAAAAATTTCCAAGGTTGCCAGCTTGATGCTTTTCATGAGCACTAGCTGCACTTAAAAAAATCTATTACCATCATAACAGTTTATATGTGCAAACTTGGTGTTCCTTTTATTTTACTGAGCTACTGAAAGCTCATGACTTATGCTGAAGAAATATGAGAGGGTGTCAAATATGTAGCTACATGTAGGAAGGTGAATATTTGTAAAAAGAAATTGCCTGTTTGTCATATGCTGCCTCATTATTTTCAGATTATCAGAAAGTAAATGGTAGCATTTCCCAATTTTATTTATTTGTTCCAAACAATTCACAGAGGAGCAAATTCTGAAATCCTTTCTGATATTGTGCATACCTTGATCAATCAGAGATCCTGAAGAAGTCAGGAGGACAAATCAGAAGTACTAATTGCTCTGTTTGTTGATAGAGGCTGGACAGCTCAACCAACTTGTGCTGGCAAAAGTCCCATGTTGACTGGAATGTATATCTGTTTGCACCAGTACTTTTAGAATTGCATCTTAGGCTGTAGTAGGGATGGGCGAACAGATCGCGGTTCGGGTATGGCCGTTCGGTTCGGTCTGGTTCAGTTCACCCATTCGGTTTGCCCGTTCAGTCCGGTGGCCCTGTTTGGGTTCGGCCATTCGGTTTGGTCGTGTTCGGTTCGGGCATTCGGAAAAAGGCTGTCTGTGAAAGAAATGATGGCCCCAGACCCATGATGGTGGATCCTGGGACTAGAGTGACAGCTTCTAAATACATATTGGCCACAGCCCTCCCTGCCTGTAACTTGCTACCAGATCCCTGATGGTGGGTCCTGGGGCTGGAGTGACTGTTTCTTGATGCAGTGGAATGAGACGCCTCTGTGCGAGGAATGATGGCCCCAGACCCATGATGGTGGGTCCTGGAGCTAGAGTGACAGCTTCTAGATACATATTGGCCACAGCCCTCCCTGCCTGTAACTTGGCCCCAGAACCCTGATGGTGGGTCCTGGGGCTGGAGTGGCTGTTTCTTTTATATCTATCTATCTATCTATCTATCTATCTATATATATATATATATATATCTACACTAAATCTAACTGCTATTAACTATTCTAAAACCTATTGAACTAAATGGAATATCCTAATAATTAACTACAAATGCCTTGTCCTACAAACACACTGTATCTCTATCTATCTTTATAACTAAGCTAACTACTATGTATATCTATCTAGTAACTGTCTATCTAATAACTATATATATATACACATGGCGAAACACAAAGAACACAAGGAAGGGTATAAAACTGAAATGAAAATCAATCTAATAATAATCCTACTCTATATAAATCCAAAACTTAAAACAGGGGAAGGGAATTAGGGATGGAATAAGAGGGAGAGGGTAAACGATTCAATGGAGGGGGGAGGGAGGAAGGAAGATTGAACACAAGGAACACAGGAAGGGGTAAAAACAACAAATAACACCTAAATCTATCTAATATAATCTAAATAAATGATAATATGGAGGTAAATGGGTTGGATGGGTGAACTAGGAGGAGGATGGCAATGGATCAGGAATAGGAAGGAACAAAAACTGCTGGGAGAGAGGGAGCCTTCTGAAACGCCTGCTGTTCAGGAACAGTGACTAGCTAAGAAGGTGTTGGGAAGGGGGGAGGCAATCAGTTTTGTTTCTTGCTGCGCCCGCCTCACCGCAAGCCCCATTGACTCCGTGCAGCCTAGCCCGTGGCCAATCGCAGACTGCGAAGCCAGTGGTCTGAGGCGAAAAGGGATGGTGATTGGGCAGGCTGGCTGCTACTCCAAGCCTCTCCACCCCTGGTGCCTGGAAGACTGCTCCTCAGCTGACTCCCCCTCCCTGTCACGTTTGGCCTCCCAGTGACACGTTTTTGCCACCTGAACTAACCTGAACGCAATCCGAACTGACCGAACTGTTCGGTTATTTCGACGTTTGGATCTAGTTTGGTTCGGTCAGTTTGGGTTTGGGTTCGTGTTCAGTCATCTGAATAGGCTGAGTTCAGACCAAACTCCGAACTTCTGAACCACGTTCGCTCATCCCTAGGCTGTAGTCCTAAAACTACTTACTCCATTGTAATCCTGTTCAAGCTAATGGGACCACTCTGGAGTTAGTGGATTTAAATTTGCAGTCCTAATACCATTACTGGGCTAAACAGCGCAATGCCACAAGCCACCTATAGGTGTTGGTACTTTATTCTGCTGCCCAAGGAGCAGAATTTACTAGAAAGAGACTGGGGGTGAAAACAGTTGCACCAGCAGCATGGTGGCTCCATGGCCCGGGGTGGGGAACAGTGGCCAACACTCTCTGGATAAGGGAGGCGCACCGACCCAATGTAACTGCAGCCAGAGAGCTGTCCCGCCACCCACACACCTATTGTGCTCCCTACCAGGGCTCTGTGGGCAACGGGATGGCCCGAGGCAAGGGAACCACAACCCCCCCGCCTCACCATGACGAGAAACCATGGCACCCAGCCATAGAAGCTCCCCACCCCGCGGCAGGGATGGTAGGGCTGAACAGATGTATTGTCCTGCTGTGACCCGCATTGGCAGTCCTTTAGGGATGTGTGAACGTGGTTCAGATGTTTGGAGTTCAGAACAAACTCGGTCTGTTCAGACATCCTAACCGAATGTCCGAATTGAACTTGAAAATGGCCAAACAGTTCGGTCATGTTTAGGTGAGTTTGGATGAGTTTGGGGGTGGAAAAAACATGACTTTGGGCAGGAAAAACATGACTGGAAGGGGGAGGCAGACGAGGAGCAGACTTCCTAGCACCAGGGGTGGAGACCAGGGGTTGCCAAATGATACCAAAAAAAACCTTTGAATTCGGTATTGGTATTTGTATAGATAGCGCTATTTTCGAATGTTCGGCCAAGTTCGGCTGAACCGAACTCCACCGAACCAAACAACCGAACCCGAACTCAGGTTTTGAACCGAACATCTGAACATCCAAACTACATTCTGTTTGCACATCGCTACAGTCCTTAGCCTGGGGTGTGCACCCAGAATCATCTGGAGGATGCCAAGGGCAGTCTGGGGCTAATATCTGGTGACCGGGGGACAGATATGTGGATGGTTCCCTGGCTCAGGCGGGCCATAGCGAGCCTGCATCACATTTGTTTTCACCCTGTGCTATTCACACTAAGTGATTGGCTCTAGTGGGGAACTGCTGTAGGAAAAGCAGCATTTCTAAGGACATTAGTACCAATTTTACTGAAACTCACATCCACTGAATTCCTCTTATTTCAAGGTGGGTTTCGTGGAGCAAAACTTAAGAAAGAATTTGATTATATTTCTTTTCATTTAGAAACCCTAAGAACATAAGAAGTGCCATATTGCATCGCAGCAATGGTTCATCTAGCCCAGCACCTTGTTTCTGACAGTAGCAAACTTTGGTTGCTTTAGAGAAGTGTGTGCTACAGGTCATCATGGACTGGTCTGTTTCCTGCTATTGACTCCCAGCCTGCTATAACCAAGCCCATTGGACCTCATTTTCTTTTCACTTGCATGATCTTTATACTGCGGTGAATTCATTGACTGCTATGGGCTTATCGCGCTGTAAGAGATAGGAGGAGAAACACTGGGGTATCTTGGTGTGAGCCGTTTTATAAAAGCATCAAGATAATTCACCTAAACCAATTTCTTCTCTCAATTCCTTTTCTTTAGTCTAAAAAGAACGATTGCAGAAATGGTACGTTATTCTTCATTGAATTGTTCCTTCACTGTTGTCTGCAATTAAGAACCAGCTCACTAAACAAACTGTAATTATTGCAAATTGTTGTAAGCACTAGTAATTGACACACTGCAGTAAAGCTGGCCAGCTTTTTTAGATGGCCTTTGAGAGCAGGGTGAAATGAAACTGACACTTTAGTGGATGTTTGTATTAGAGATGGGGGAATCTACAAATCTTGGGCACAGTCATTCCTGTTAGTGCAACAAAGGGGGCTAGTAATAAAATTGCTAATGTAAATGTGGAAATATATTGTAGTGCAGCCCACACATGGTTATCTCCCCCCCCCCCAAAAAAAAAACACCAGTAGCCAGAACACCTCTGTGAATGACTATCTATCATCACTGATAAACTTCATTTATTTTCTTTTGTATGTAGATATTAAGATGTCTCCTCTGGAAGCTTATCTGGAACCAAAGAAGCTTAATATCAGATTATAATTATGAATGGAAAGGCTATTTTCAGTCATTTTACAACATTTTAAAAAATGACTGATTGCAGTTTTCTTCAACCTCTGAGAGTGGCAAGGTTGTTCTCGTGGGCACATGCACAGTATTACAGAAAGGACAGAAAAAGTGTAGAACCAATAATATTACTTGAACTTTGCTTTAAAATATTTATAAAATGATCATTGGAAAATATGTCATACGCAGAATGTATGATGATATAGTAGACTATAAAGGTTTTATCAATACATCCTCCAGTAGAAAAATTAATGAATTAATTCCTGAATCACTGCATCCCTACTTGTGATGAGCACAATACGGAATCCCTGGTTGCATTGGGCACAACACTCCTCAAATAGTATCATCAGTGTTTTTAAGCTATGTAGGCTGTAGACTCCACAGTGAAACCTAGGATGAAGACATTGGCTCCACAATAAACTCTCCTTGAAATTCCTTCAGCCAGAATGGACCCCTTGCCTGAGAGTACACAAAGACTTACCTGTTCTCATCCAAGAGAAAGAATTTGGGCCATTGTATTTTTATGTCCTAGGATGGTTAGTCTGGATCAGTTCCTAGCAGCGGGTATTCTTGCATGCTGACTAGGATTACAGAATCGATCTGTCATAAACACTACATTCGAGCTGTAACAAATATCCACGGTGAATATTGCATGCAGCCATTTTGCTTCATTCCGACTGTATCCGTTGAAATGGATAATAACCTCTATTCAACTCCATCTTTGTCAGAGGCAGATATCTGTTTTGGATGTTTTGGTTCAGCTATTTAAATAGTCAGCTGTTCAGATATAACTGGTTGTCCAGTTATTTCAGTACTGTTAGTACTGTTTTGCATGATGTAACTGTGAATAGCCAAACTGCTGAAGTGCGGAAACCGAACAGCTGAACAACTGAAAAAAATAGATATGTGAATGTCCGTTTTAGGTGTGGCTATTCAGATAGCTATTTGAAAATGTGAAATACCTGCAAATACAAAATCTGCTATTAATTTCAGCTCTACCCTCTGTGCACATTACCGGATGAAATGCTGGCCAGTGGCATTCTTTAGCATTATTTCCCATCTCGCTGCAGAAGCCCAGTGAGAAGTAATGCAAATCAGAAAACGACAAGCAAAGTTAAAGGGACAGTGTAAAGAAATAGTTCTGACACCCAAATTGAGGGGGGAGGGGTCTTTCTAATTTCATTATGCTGATCTGCACTTCAAACTAAACTATAGCAATGTCAAAGATATGAGGAATTTATTAATAAACACAACATTCCAATATGTATCTGTAATCCTTATCTTTTTTTAATTATTGATTAAAAATGCTTATGGAGGCATCCAAGATTGTCCCATTTGTGCTTCATTAGACAAAAACTTAAGCAAGAAAATGTCATTGCTGATCTGTCTTGAATACTTTCATATCACTCTAATCCCATTTCAAATGCTTTAGTGAGGTTTATTTCATTCTGGGTTTTTAAATTAAGATGCTTTTGCAAAATTATTTTGCAAACTCAAGGATTTGCATGCAGTAGGACTCTACCCAGTATAGGATATCTCCTGGGGAGAATTCTAATGCAAGAAAATCTTTGGGTTTGCCAGACTGTTTTGGTATGTTATAGCTATATCATGTGTATCATTAGAGGGAGACAAAGGGTATTTTCAGACATTGCGGGATCACAGTGAATTCCACTGAACTACAGGGAATACTGTAGGGTGGCTGTAATCCTCATAACATCTGATTGATCCCTTCCAGATGTTCACCACAGTGAACACCCAGCAGGGATCAATTCTAAGCATGGTGCAGAGCTGGAATTGTGGTTAGATTGACCACGGTCAGGAAAGGGCCCAAAGTAACGTCTGTTACCATGGCCCATTCCTGATTGTGGTCCCGGCCACCGTTAGCAGTCGGGCGCAGCAGCCTCATTGGGTGTTTTCAGACGTTACGAGATCACAGTCAACCACGGTCAATTCCCGGTGGTGGTTGTGATCATGGAACGTCTGTTGGGGGGAACGGATGTTCCCACCCAGATGTTACCACGGCGTGGAATCACATTCACCACGAGAGCGGCCGAAGCGGCAGGACCGGAGGCCGTCGTGTGTTGAATGTGATTCCACGCCGGGGTAAACCCCGCCATCACGTCTGGTCGGGCGCCACGGCCCGGGATCACCGGCAGGATCCTGGGCCGTGGCGAATCCGGCCAGACGCAGCAGCCTCATTGGCCCCGCCGCCTGCCTGTCTCCCCAGAGGGTGGGCGGCAGGGCGCGTGGAGGGGGCGGGGCCATGCGGCTGCACGTTGCGCCACGTGGCCCTGCCCCCTCCCAGATCCCCCGCCAGGATCCCCCCGCACGTCTGATACGGCATGATGGGGTCATCCCGGCGGGGGATGGATAGGTTATTTTCAGTATGGGGCCAACTGGCCCCGTAACATCTGAAAACACCCAGGGTCTGCTGCGCCCGCCTGTCTCCCTGAGGGTGGGCAGCTGTGGGAGCATGGGGGGGACGCTGCTGTGGCGGGGTGCCGCTGTGGGGGGCTGTGGGGTGTATGTGGTATGCTGCTCAGCCCTGCCCTGGCTCTGCCCCCTCTCTGATTTCCAGTAGTGATGTAGCCAGCCTGTCTGAAGGACAGCTGGCCCCATCACGAACTGGGGTAGGGGAACGATCCCGGTCCAGAATTCAATGTGGCAGGCCGAGGGGCCTGTCACATCTGAAAATACCCAAGGTGGTTCAAATTATATCTTTTATTGGACCAACTACTTTCGGTGAGAATGAACAAGCTTTCGGGCCACACTGTCTCTACATGTGTTATTAGAACAGACATGAACTGGCCACTTCATATTTGCAGGTTCAATTTGGATATCCATACACTTCAATAAATAACCAAATTTGAATACATGTCCCTTAAAAGGTTTGCTGAATTCACTATTTCAGGTATTTAGTACTCCATTATTTCAGTAATTCAGCTATTTGGTACTTTGTATATTTTAGTACTATGGAAACCCTGATTTTTGTTACTTCAATACCTCATTGGAACAACAGAACACCAGAACTTTTATTGTGCTCTATCAGCCAGTCAATAACATCTTTTTCTTCATCATGTAGCACAGTCTTAACCATTCAGCAAATATGAGCATACACAATTTAAGAAAGAAGCAATAAATAATGGATGACCAAATATGAAAAGAATTCCTGAACACAATATTGAAAAAGAAAAAGAAAGAAAAAACCCTACCTAATACCAAATGTCTGCTTCTGTGACCTTTGCAAATTAATCCAGACAACTAGTTCACTTCCTAGATCACCCATAAAGAGAGCATGGTATGCCCACCAATATTATCCTACATAACTAACTCTGGATTGGGACTCCGTCTATTCCCAAATCTGATATCAGACTTCCTCTGTGACTTCAGATAAGTTTTCTTTCTTTCTTTCTTTCTTTCTTTCTTTCTTTCTTTCTTAATAATTTTATTAAGTTTATGCAGTATATAACATGCACCTGGAACTTTACAATGGTTGAAAATAGACAGGGTCCCTGCCCCATGGAGCTTACAGTCTAAAAAGACAAGGGGGGGTGAAGGACTTGGGCAGAGGATGAGACGAGGATACATTCATGAAGGCATGAGGTTGCATGTACACATGCTTAGCTTAGTTACATTGGGGAAGGAAGGGGGTGAGGAGCTTTCGTCAGCCTTTGCCTGACTAAAGATGTAGGTTTTCAGGAGGGATTTGAAGGTTGGGAGGGAAGGAGTGAGTGAGAGGAGCAAATGTATTCAGGGAGGGAGTTCCAGGCATGGGGGGCAGCAAGGGAGAACAGACAGATATGCTTTGAGGAGCAGCAGAACCATGAGCAAGCTACGGTGGTGGTAGAGGAGGACAGGAGCATAGGGGGAGACTAGTGTAGACTGAGAGATTGGGGGGGGAGGACATGAATAGCCTTGTAGGTAAAGATGACAAGCTTCTACCTGAATGTGTTCAGGTAGAGGGAGCCAGTGGAGAGAGGAGAGAAGGGGCTGCACGTGATCAAAGCAGCAGGAGAGATGGATGATCTTGGCAGCAGAATTTTGAACAGATGGGGTGGGGGGGCAAGGTGAGAGCGGGGAAGGCCAGTGAGAAGGAGGTTGTAATAGTCAAGATGGGAGATAACCAGATCATGGACTAGTGTTTTAGCAGTGGAAACACTGAGGAAAGGATTGATCTTAGCAGTGTTGCACAAGGAGAGATGAGAGGATTTAGCAACAGATGCTATGTGCCTGAGGGACAAGATAAATGGATTCTCCATCGATGGAAATTGAGAAGGAAGGGGGAGAGGAAGGCCTTGATGGGAAGACTGAGTTCAGTTTGGGCTATATTAAGTTTGAGTTGATGGTGAGACTCAATTTGTTTAATAACCTTGCAAACAAAAATGAATTGCACACCCCTATGGTTATCTCTGCGCTCAGAAACCATCCGCTGTGTGGGAGTCCCACCATTGTGTCTTAAGTCAGCGGGCAATCGGACCTTTGCTGTGGCAGGCCCTTTAGTGTGGAACTCGCTATTTCTGGATGTACATCTTAGTTCGTACCTCCTTACCCTTAAAAAGCACCTGAAAACTCATCTATTCCCTAGGTGCTTTTATGATCCACTACCAGTTCCCCTTAATGTAGTTTGTCTTCCCTCATTACCTCTGCCTTTTAAATAGTTTAAACTTTATTTATATTGTTTTATATTTGTTATGATTGTAAAGCACTCTGAGTACTATTTTAAAGGCAGGAGAGCACTATAAAAATTATAGTAATTATATAAATTATGTATTATTTTTATTATTAATTATTATGATTATATAAGAATGGCAGAAGTGCCTTACTGGGTCAGAATGGCCCATGAAGCTCAGCATCCTGTCTCCAGGAGTGGTCAAACTCAGTCGCTTTGAAGAAGTACCCAACAAGTCATAATGGAGCTATTAATTCCCTACTGTTCACTCCCAGCTCACACAATCCGAGGTTATATATTCCCCCAACTACTTAGCTAATGCCCATTTGTAAACCTATCCTCCAAGAACTTATCCAATCCTTTTTAAAATTCAACTATTAGCCTTGAGAATATTTTCTGGCATATAAACTGACTCATCCAGAATACCAAAACATACCAAACTAGAAGGGGGAGAGAGGAAAGAACTAGATGGGGGGCGGGGGGCAAGAACTGTCAGAATTCTGGAAAGCAGGAGTACCAGAAGAAAAAAAAATGGGTATGAGGTCGGAAGTGTAGAAATGCACATGCACATGACCCCTCAAACTTATTTTAAATGGCACAAGCATGGAAGGGTATCTGGAATAATATTATTGAACTATAGACTCATTTAGCCCACAGTTTCAGCTTCCCCATATCATCTCAAAAACCTCTTGTGTATTATGCCTGCAGTATACAAGTTGCTTTTTCTGACTGTGTCTCAGGGTAAAACCACACAAGACAGGGCCGGCCAGATTCTCTGCTCACCTTGGGCAGGGTGAATGCAGCTGCCACACTTTGGGTCAGCAGGGAGTCCAGGCCAAACAATATTCCCCCTCCCCCAGCAGGGAAACTGGACGGACTGCCATCACAAATCGCACCACGCACCGGAGTGGGCCGAGAAGCAATCCACATGGGCAAGCGCCTGGCCCCACCTCACCCACCACCCCATGTCTACTCACTGTCCCACCCCTTGCCATGCCATAGACAGACAGGAATGGAGAACTAAACCCGTGGCTCTATAGTGCCACGCCATTGGGTGCGGCTCCACAGGACTGGGCTGATTGCAGGTGGCCATTACCCTACATTGGCCTGGGTGGGGCAAAAGTAGTCCACAATGTGTCACTGGCCTTCTCTTAGCTGGCTGCCCACCCTGGGGAGGAAGTGGGTGAACATCTTGCAGATGCCAGCCTGACAATCAGCTGCATCGCGGACTGATGTTATTATTAATTATTAATTATTATTATTATTATTAGCAAGCATTTATATAGCAACAGCAATGTACATGGTGCTTTACAAAGTAATGGAATAGACATGGTTCCTGCCCTAGGGTTTACAATCTGAGAGACGCGGGAGGGGGCAGATGAAGGAAGGAGAACAGAGGGAGAGACAAGGGATGTAACATTCACGAGGATGCAGCGAGGTCCCAGGTACACATGCTTGGCTTGGTTTGGTTACATCAAGAATGATGGCTGGTTGGTCCATGAGGTGAGTATATGAGTATACAGATCTCAGGTAAGAGAGGTCAGTTAACAGATGTGGGGTAAGGTTGCCCAATGTGGGTTACCCTTAGTTTCTTATCTGTAAAATATGGTAAATCATATTTTACTTTAGCCACCTTTGTCAGAATTGTCTATTAGGTTTCACTTCAGCGAAGTACTTAGAAACATGTTTCACTATAAGCATATGAACCATCCCACTGAAGTCAATGGGACTCCTTCCATGCTTAAAATAGATACAAGTTTAATTACCCTGCTGAATCAAGATACAGACTGTACAGCACTTCATGAATTGACTCCTACTATGTGCTCTTACCTGTGTTTTGTGCAAGTCTCTGGCCCCATGTTTTCTTTGATTTGTCATTGTTTATCACATTTACTGTAGTCTGAATTATAGCTTTTATAGTGACACATCTAATCAAAGTGTAACCAAACATGTTAGATAACAGGAAGCAATTTATTCAAGTAGAATGCCCTTTGCCAAGGCACTTTCATTCATTCTTTTAAGCAATCAAATCATTTTTGCATGACAGTCACTGGCTGCCTTTCTCTGAACTCTCCGAGTTCGTGAGGACAACTTTAGGCTAGATTCTGCCACTGATGCAGTAGTGCCTTGCACTGGAAATAAATTAGCTCCTGCCTTGCTAATCATTACGCTCTGATTATACATATTGTACTAGTACAGATTTAGAGGTTGAGCCTGCATATATTTGCACACGTTATCAATCCTACTCACAAGGACTGGGTCTGTTAAACTCCTTTGCATAAATGCTTACAAGATCAGGACCATAATTAGTGTAAAGAATGTAAAATGAGTTATAATTTTAAATAGCTAATCTATTCAATTTGCCACTAAATGACCATACCCCCTTTATTTAAACAATAAACTTTGCAAATGCCCCTTTTAGGCTGTGCCTGTTATAGCAACATGTAAAATACAATTTTAATTTTTTAACATGTTAGAATTGCCCACAGTGTTTACTCTCAATGTTGTTTATTGTTGGTTAGGCTGGCTTGATGTTTCCCATCATAAAATCTACGAGGGGGTGTTCTACAAGAGGAAATCCCTTTCAAGAATAATCTCTTGCAGTCTCCTTCTCTGTTCATTCCATGATAGGCAAGGGATAAGAATTTCCATCAAACATGGGATTGGGATTGGGCAAAGAGGAGAGAGAGAACAAGGAAACTGACTCCCCTGACCCCCAATTTTGAGAAGGAGACAGTCTTTTTCTTAGTTTTGACAGGTACACCCAAGAGACAGAGTCTAGTAATCGATCTCATGAAGCCTTGAATAATGTGTGTGATTGATTGTATTTTAAAAAACATAATCCCTCCCACAAAGTCCTCCCATTTTTGGACTTTGTGGGAGGGAGGAGGTCATAGGGGCAGTGCTGACACTCCTCATTTCCACTGTTCCAGTTTGGATTTTTGTTACTCCATTGCTAAGAAGGACAGTGGATTGAGAGATCTGTCCATAAATCTGGATGATTCATTCCTAGGGGGGAAAACTGCTTATTGACTGAAACTCTTCAATTATTATTTTATCCTTAATGTCACACTTTCATTGTTCTAAGTGCTTTGTATCTTACTGATGGGATACAGGCTGCTGAGAGATAGCGACTTGCTCAGACCAACCAGTGAGTTTGGTTTAGATTGGATTTGAACTCTGATTTCCCAAGCCCAGTTCCAATACCTTATCCGCTAGGCCAAATTGGAACTCTAATTAATATACTAATTAAATTATCTAATTACATACAGGAATCAGTTCTTGCCACCTTGGATGCTCTTCTTTTGGGGGAAACTGTTGCCTGAAAGTTTTCCTTAAAGCTCAATAGGCGGTTTGTTTTTGTTGTGGTTTTCTTGGTTTTTTTAAATAAATAAGCAGCATAAATTACAGTTTAAATTAAATGTGGTGGCTTGTATGGTCCTGATCTAATGTCTTATTTTGACATGGGGGAGAGGGAATTAAATTAAGTGCTTTAAAACAATACCCTCCACAGGTAAATTCACTTTGAAAACATGCACCTGTCCTGTTGGTTAAATTAGCCCTTTGATTGGCCAGGTTGTAATTGTGCAACCTCTGAAATGTTTCGGCATCTTAGCAGCCCAGGAGCATACAGGCACCTACTTGCTCTGCTGATGAGCACACACATGAAGGAAAATTCCACTGACCCTTTGTTCACCTCCTTGCCTCAGAACCCCAGTCTCCTTGAAGAATAATATCAAATTAAAACACAATGCTTAGTTAGGCAGTTTTACTGAGGAGCGAAGTGAGCACTGTGTGTAGCATGCACCTTATCAGCACTGAAAATATTATAGTTTAAGTGTGCAAGTAAAAAAAAATGGGCCCACAGTCAAACAGGCTAAGCAAGTACCTTTTCCAAGTTGCACTGGCTGGTTAGAGGCAGTTCTGCATGTTGCATTAAGCACACACATCAGCAGCAAAACACCCACGTGTATGTTCGTCTGTACACACATACACAGCTCTGGCTATGTGCTCCAGGAAAAAAAAGCTTGAGCAACCATCCTGAGTTTTGGTTCACATTCACACACAGCCAAGAATCAGCACTAGTTTTCAACAGGCAGCAGCCTCCCATAATCCACCCCAGGGCTTAATTTGTGCCAAGGCATCTCTTTTCATGCCAGGGCTCAACCCTGGCATCCAGGGGTGTAGCTGGGTTGGACTAGGCCCTGGCACAAAAGATGGAATGGTCCCCTACACCCTCTCCCACCAGCAGGGGAAACTATTGTACATGGGTGTAAACTTTACAATTTCCCAGAGGGGGGCTGGGGCAGGCCCAGCTCATATACTGGGGGTGGGGCCAACTCAAGGGTAGGCGGGGCCAACCTTAAAATTGCACACCTACATCAATATTATAATGGAATAGAACATGCATACAAGGAATAGAACATGCACACAAGGATAGTAGTTTTAGGAAACAACAACAGATCCAAATGAGTCCAGTGTGCATGGTTAGAAACAAAGCACAACAGCAAGGACCTCATCTAGGACTGAAGGTTCTAGCGGGGGTTAGAGGATGAGAAAGAATTGTTGAGGATTTTAAAAAAAAATCTAAATAAGGAGAGGTGGGAGGAGGTGGCAGCAGCAGGACTGGAACCCAGGAGGGAGAAGCTCGTTCCACGGGGCAGTGGCACTGGCAGCAGCAACAACAACTCAAGGAGGATCCTGGGGATCCCAGAGAGGAAGCACCTGGAAACCCCAGCTGCAGCAAGGCCACCTGGGGTTCACATGGGACGGAGGCGAGGCAGGTCAAAGCAACTGGGTGGCAGCAAAGCAAGGAGGAGCCCCCCTGAATCCAAGCTGCTGTGGTAACCCCGAGGAGCCTGGGTCTTTGATCCAAGTGGAGGCCAGCAGTGTGAGGTCCATGTGAAGTAGGAGGAAGAGCCTGGGTCCTAGATCCAAGCAGCAGCAGCGATGAGGAGGAGCCTGGTGAGGTCCACATGGAGAAGGTGGCGTCAGGATGACAACAGTGGTGGCGAGGAGGAGGCTGGGTCCTGGATTCAAGCAGCAGCAGTGGGAAGGAGGAGCCTAGGATCCAGGTGGAGGAGGTGGAGGCAGCAGCAGAACTAGATCCAGAGAGAGATAAGCCTCTCTCTTTAAAGGTACACTGACTGGTAGCAGAATTTCGCACCACTGGAGGAGGCGCGGCTGAACGGACTAGCCATTTTGCTGAGACTAGGTAGCCCCTGTGCGCACTCTGCATTTTAGGTGGGGCGGGGCTGGGGACTTGCCGTTTGGCTGGGGTGGGCGGGAGTTCAGTGGGGGCTGTAGCCCCAAGGCACCCACTCAGGTGATGCCTATGCTGTTGTACCCCTCATGGGAGGGGCTCATGGGCTCCATTGTAGCTGCAGCGCCTGTTTCTATTATAGCTAAAGCCTTGCTGGCAGTCTTTCTTCCTGATATTGACACTGCTGCTACTCTACAAGATTTTACCCATGGCTGGATGCCAAAGCACAGACCTTAGCCCCAGTCACTCCCCTGATAGAGTTTTACTGATTGGAATCAGCAAACAGTTCATCAGCACCAATGCCAACCCTGGTTCCCATCAAACTTAAACCAACGCATGAGTAAGGGCTGGCAAAGTAGAGCTGGGAACAGGGACTGATGGAGGGCTAGCAGCATATCGCTACCAGCCTCTTGGAATACTCCCACACTTCTTGGGTTAAGGGGGATGACTTTCAGAACAGACTTGACTCCAGCACTGAGTTGTTGGTTTAGTTGTTGTTGGGTTTTTTTTAAATTAAGCACTGGTCCACCCATGACAGCTCTGGCTAACCAAGGCTCCTGTGGACAGACCAGGAGGGAGAAAAGAAGGAACTACTACTGCCCCATGGAAGGCAATAGCCTCTCCTGGTCCAACTACACATGCACTGGTCCCTTCCTAGCCAGGATACTGCCACCAGAGAGTGCCCTTTTGGAATTGCCTTGGAAAGACCAGGGTTACTGCAAGCAGAGAATTGAGAGGTCCTATATGTCTTTAGAACCCATGAATGTCCTCTCTATGCCCTTGCTATGACTGTGAAGCACATGTGGATATTTCACTTATCTTTTTATCTAACAAATTGATAGAGATTTGTATTAATGGAATTCCAAAAGGGCTCTCACTTCAGCCTCACAGCAAAGTAATAATGCAAGAAATGAAATCCGAGTATCATCAAATTCTGCAGGGGCAGAGAGAAGTTTCTCTACTCCTTCATCTTGCCAGTCATTGGTCAAAAAGAGCCTGTTTTTTTTTACCTTAAATAGTGACCAAGGGTAATTTCAGATGTGATGTGTCTCGGATCCTGGTCCATGATCAGACCAGCGGTCCTTTAGACGTGCCGGCCTGATCGCAGAGGGGGAATCAAGGAGGGGGCGGGGTGGGGCTGCGCTGCATGATGTGCAGCCACTCAGCCCTGCCCCTCCATGCTCCACCAGCTGCCCACCCTCAGGGAGATGGGAGGGCACAGCGACCAATCAGGCTGCTGCGCCCGATCCCATACCACAGTCTGGACCACTGTCAGGAATGGGGCGAGGTAACAGATGTTATTTTTTCCCCATTCCTGATCGTGGTTCAGTTAATGTTCATCACCTACCCGGCCCTCCTCAATGCAGGGAGCAGCTCGGGGGCAGCGGCCATTGTCCTCCTCCGTCTGAGTTGGAAGGAGACAGGCTAGGCTAGGAGGGAGGGGTGCATGGCATGGAGGCAAAGCGGCACGAAGCATGCTCTCATGATGAGCAGGAGCTTGCGGCCACCATCTTGTGCCAGGCGCGAAAAGAGCATTCGCGTCTAGGCACCATCGAAGGAACAGCGTGTGGACTAGGTCTGGGTGTTGGGGCGTGGTGGGAAAAAGTTTGGCCGGCACAGCAGCACCTGCACTTTGAGTTGGGAGAAAGGAGGAAGAGGGAAACAAGTGTGGTACCCCCTCTTGCCCCCTCCTGCGAGTTTGTGGTGCCGGGACTGAAAATCGCTGGAAGTGCAGGGGGAACTCGATGGATCCTGCCCCCCCCCAGGATAGTAACAGGTGAACCCCTTCCCCCTGGAAGTACCCTTTGGGAGGAGTAGATGAACGGGGAAGGGGCAGGGGAATAGAATCGCGGGATTGGGGCATAGGTTCCCGGTGGCAGGGAAGGAGGGCCACGCAAGCCTCAGTAAAGGCTTCAAGGGAGCAAAAAATCACCATCCAACCCTGAGACCTGAGAGGTGGCAGTGGTTAAAGGCAACCCCACCCCCCAAAGATAAAAACCAAGAATAGGATGAAGAAAGGGAGCGGGAGCAAGAAGGGAAAAGACCCGGCCAAGAAGGTCTTGGCTAAACTGGTCGAGGAGGTCTTGGAATCCCTACAGGCCAGGATGTTGGGGTGCGAGGGGGTTCTCAACACCCTGGCATCTGGCAAGGGAGGGGAAAGCACGGGGGAAGTGCAGGCTGAAGGGGCGCCCTGGGGAAGGGGCCCGTCAGGCCCTGCAGAATCCTCAAGGCAGGACCCTGCCACGGAAGATGTTGGTCCCCAAGGGGAATTTAATCCATGTGAGTCAGTCGAGGGGGAAGGCCTTGGGGGGAACCAAGTGGCCCCTGACCCAGAGCAAGGAGAGGCACACAGGACCAGGGTTAGGGCGAGCACACGGATGGTGCAGCCACCCGCCCGGTTCAGGGATGAGATAGAGCTCTCTACCGAAGCACCTCAGAAAGGTCAGCAATCACCCCGCAGAGGAGCAGGTTCAGGAGAAGAGCAGTAGGATGTGGCAGGGCAAGAGAGACAGCCCATGCCAAGGCCTTCCTCCCCACCCAGGTGGGGGGGAAGGCGTCATTTGTCGCCAAACAGGGATCAGGAGGATGAACCGCAGAGCCAGTGAGCACGGGGAGATCAACTGGCCACCATACTCGAAACACTCAATGTATTCATGGGCCGATTTGCAGCCTTGGAAGAACGTGTAGCTGAAATGGCAGGGGAACGCCATGTGGCTGCAACGAGGCAGGCCTTCCGCGAGCAAGGCAGGGTGGAGGATCAGGTGTCAGAGGAATCAACTGAACAAGGTCGGGGGTCAACACTAGCGCCAACGTCGGTTTCACCGGTGAATGTGGGTGCAAGCACCAGCCAAGGAATTCTGGGTAGGTGTTTGCAGTGCACCTCCTGCCAGTGTGGGCGGGGGGGGAGAGAGAGGGAGCAAGCCGCTTAGACCAGTTCTGCGACCACGAGGCAGTTGGGTTGGGTGGGGGCATGGGTCCCATGGCCGAGCAATGAGCCTGGCGGGACACAGGAGGCCCCCCGATCTGTCCCAGAATTTGGGGGTAGGACAAGTCTGGGTAGGGGGCATGACAACCCGGTCACCGGGGAGTGCTCAGTGTGCCCCCACAGGGCCGAACAGACAGCACCAGCCCGAGCAGAGCCGGGGACCTGGGTGGCACTGGGGGCGCCTTTTGGTGCGCACTTAGCACAGCATACCCGCGATAAAATTTGGAAAGGGGAATATGTAGATGTATTCTCCCTGCCGGTGCCAGATCCCAACAGTGGCGAGAAGGAGAAGGAGAAGGAACGTTTTAAGCATCCCAAAGTGAATAAAAACTGGGCCAATTGGTCAGCGGCCTTCTCTGTACTGTTGGGGGTTATGGTCCAGGCTACACCTGAAAGGGCAGTGGAACTTTTAAAGTATCAGGATATTGTGCGCAGGGCCTATGACACCGGTAACCCAGGGGCATGGTTCTACTACGACGAGGGGTTTAGAAAGTGGGCAGCAATCACCCCAGGGCTGAGGTGGGATGTTTACGCCCAGGACCTCTGGCTAGTGTGCATGTCTAATATAGCCTGGACTCACAGAACAGACAGTGGCCACACCTTGGCAAAGGGAGGGGTCGCCCCTATGAATGAACCCTTTCAGTCAGGAGGGCACCAGGGCAACCAAAAAGGAGGGACCTGTTGGGATTTCAATGGGGCCGGCGGTTGCGCCCACTCCCCGTGCCGCTTTAGGCACGTTTGCTCCCATTGCGGGGGAAGCCACCCGGGGGTCCAGCGTAGCCGGGTGTGTTCATCCCCCCGAGGCCGACAGCAAGGTAAGCCAGGAGTGGGGGGCACCCAGCAACTGGGAGGAGGCAAGGGCTCCAACCCCAGTCAGACATGAGGCACTGGCGCGTGCGCTAAAGGGTTGCCCAATGGTTGACGAGGTGGCCTACGTAGTCTCGGGATTCCGGGAAGGTTTTGTCATTCTGGATAATTTTGACAAGGCTAGGGGTTGGGTAAGGAACCTTAAATCGGTGGGTGGGAATGAAGACTTGGTGGCCACCAAGCTTAACAAGGAGCTCACGGAGGGCCGCATAGCGGGCCCATTTGCGACGTGTCCTTTTCCCAACCTTCATGTATCCTCTTTAGGTATAGTTCCCAAGAAGAAAAAAGGGGAGTTTCGCTTTATTCACCATTTGCCCCACCCACGGGGACACTCGGTGAATGACGCGATCCCTCCAGAACTCTGCTCCATTCGATACGCATCTCTGGACACGGCAATAGAGATGGCGAGGGAATGCAGCAGAGGAGCACTGTTGATGAAATGCGATATTAAATCGGCATTTCGCCTGCTGCCGGTTCACCCCGCAAGTTTTAGGGTTCTTGGTTTCCAATTCGGAGGCCAATTCTATTACAACAAGGCGATGCCCATAGGGTGCTCGATATCTTGTTCGGCCTTCGAACGTTTCAGCTCCTTTCTGGAATGGTTGATACACCAAAGGACCCGGTCATGATATATTATTCATTATATCGATGATTTTATGTTTTTGGGGGGGCCTGGGATGGGAGAGTGCCAAAGGGCGTTGGAAAGCTTTCAAACATTAGCTAGGGAGCTGGGCATCCCTCTGGCCCCAGAAAAAATGGTCGACCCAGCAACAGTCCTAACATTCCTAGGGATCGAGCTGGATACCAACGAGCAGGTGTCACGCCTGCCACTGAACAAATTAGCAGCCCTGGTTAAGGACATTGATGGCGTGTTAGCACGATCAAAAGTGACAGTTAAGCAGCTGCAGGTGTTATTGGGGAGTCTCAATTTTGCATGCAGGGTGGTAGCACCAGGCCGAGCATTCCTGTCTAGACTCTACGAAAAGGTTGGTAGTAACCAGCACGGGCATCGCCACGTCCGGGTCACGGCTGAGATGAAGGATGATCTCCGGACATGGAGCCACTTCCTCCACAATTTTAACGGTATTAGCATGTGGAGACAGAAGTGGTTGTTGGAGGCAGGGCTTCAGGTTCAATCCGATTCAGCTGGATCTGTGGGGTTTGGACTATACTGGGTGGGAAGATGGTGCGCGGCACCATGGCCTGATCAGTGGGTACTGGAAGGAGTAACAAGGGACCTCACATTTCTGGAACTTTTCCCGATAGTAATAGCAGTTTACATGTGGGAAAGGGAGTTCGTCAACGTAATGATACTGTTTTGGTGTGACAACCTGGCGGTAGTCCATGTTTTGAATTCAATGTCATCCCATTCCAGAAGGGTGATTGGGTTGGTGAGGGCATTCGTACGGAAACGCCTCGGCAGTAATATTTTATTCTCGGCCAGGCATGTCCCGGGCATTAGCAACGGGATTGCCGACGCACTCTCTTGCCAGCAGATGGAGCAATTCAGGCCGTTGGCGCCCGAGGCCAGAAAGGAACCGGAGGAACTCCCACAAGGGATCTGTAACATTGGATGGTAGAGATGTTCCAAGCAGTGCAGGGGTCACTGGCGCCCCGCACGAGAGCGGCCTATTCTCAAGCTTTGGGCAAATTCCAGAACTTCTGGGAAGAAAAAGACTGGGGGATACAGTTCCCGATAACTGAGGCCAGGCCATACAGTTCGCAGTTAATCTGAAGAGAAAAGACCTGGCTCCCCGGACAATTTCCGGAAAGTTAGCGGCCTTAGCTTTTTATAATAGGCTAGTGGGTTTTACATCCCCTAGCGCCGTTTTTTTAGTCAGAAAAATGCTAGGGGGTGGCAGAGGGAATTCCCGCGAGGAAGGGACACTAGGCAGCCTATTACACCCAAGTTATTGTGGCAAGTATGCGGGCAGCTGCCTGAGGTGTGTTTCTCAGCTTTTGAGTCCATCACGTTTAATAGTATGTTCAAGTTGGCATTTTGGGGGGCATTTTGGGTAAGTGAAATCATGGCTGCCACGTCCGAAGATCAAGGGGGACTCGTAGTCAGCATCAACGATATTCAGGTGAGTGCGGAAGGCATGGCTGTCTGGCTCAGAGGGTCCAAGACTGATCAACAACGACAGGGGCAGGTGGTGAAGTTGGTGCGAATTACCGAGGCACAGTTGTGCCCTGTGGCAGCCCTCGAGGCCTATTTGGAACTGCGCCCCAACTGGCCTGGCCATACATAGATCTGGGGTGAGAGTATCCAGATACCAATTTTCAGCAGTTTTAAGGAAAGCCCTAAAGAGAGCTGACCTCCCTCCAAAATTATTTAGTAGCCACTCATTCAGAATAGAAGCGACAAGTAGCACAGCAGCCGCTGGCTTTTCCGAAGAGCAGATTAAGAATATTGACCGATGGAAGTCCGGTGCCTTCCGTACTTATGTGCAGAGGGTGAACCTGGGAGGGGTAGACGTACCCCAGCAAAGGTAGAATAGGGACAGTGAAGAATGGCGATGGTAACCAGGCTTGTTTCTCGCAGGAAGCAAACGGCCATCACGGCAATGGAAGGTCATGATCGTCGGCCACAGTATGGTCTACTGGGCCAGAAAACGAGCAGGACGCTCATATTGGGGAACCCAGCTGGGCCTGGGGCATCTTGCCGAAGTGACGTGGAAAGGAAGAAGCAGAATGAGATGGGCTCAGTTTCTGCCGGCGGTCCACGCGTTGGCAAAAGACGCGCAGCCAGACATACTGGTAGTACATTTGGGGGAAAATAATTTACCAGTGGCAACAGGTTTACACCTGGCCACCAGCATAAAAAGGGATCTCTGGGAGGTGAGACGACTTCTCCCCAATACAAGGTTGGTATGGTCTGAGATGCTGGAAAGAATTAGATGGAGGAATCCCATGCGCCCGAGTAAAGTAGACAAGGCTAGGAGGAAGGTGAACAAGGAAGTGGAAAAGTTAGTAGCCGATCTGGGGGGACAGACGATCAGGCACCCGGGGATTAAATTCTCCCAGCCAGAACTATTTCGGCCTGATGGAGTGCACTTGTCAGATGAGGGACTGGAGCTGCACCTTATAGTGATACAGCAAAAGTTGAGCCTTTTGCTTGGTGAGTTGGGGAGGGGGGCGAGACTAGCCAAGCGATACTGGCAGCCTCTAGTGGCAGGGGTCCTGCAAGTTAGTTAAGTTAGATGGTAGGGATAGTCTGCTGCAGGTCATCTCCTTAAGACATGAGGTACGCGCGAATGCTAGAGCTTGTCGGCCAGCATCACGCATGACCCAGGAACAGGGGTGGGTTGGTCAAAAGACCCTAGGACAGGGGCGGTCCAGGGTTATCGCCAGCTGCCCTCATTCCTTCCTTGGGTCACGGTAGGTGAAGGCCTCCTGATCCGGCCGGGGGCGGCCGGGCAGGCGTGACATTGCAGCAGCTATAGTTAACATGGTTGCGGTACTGAGGAACATCAGAACACATTAAGTTTACTCTACCTAAGTTATCAGTTAATAGTTTAGGTTGACAGGACCCGGAGGGGCATAGCCCCCGCCTCCCCGATAAGGCTAATAAAGTTTGGTGTGGCCTGATTTACTCCACAAGAAAGTGTCTGTGTCTTCTTTCAGGGTGGGGGACAATGTTCGTCGCCTACCCGGCCCTCCTCGATGCGGGGAGCGGCTCAGGGGCGGCGGTCATTGTCCTCCTCCATCTGAGCTGGAAGGAGGCATACTAGGCTAGGAAGGAGGGGCGCACAGCGTGGAGGCAAGCGACGTGAAGCAAGCTCTCGCGATGAGCGGGAGCTTGCGGCTGCCATTTTGTGCTAGGCGCAAAAAGAGCATTTGCGCCTAGGCACCATCGAAGGAACACCCTCCCACCCTCCCTGCGATACTGTGGATAGCACTGGTTGCTGAACTTGAGTTCAAGGTCGGGAAGGAATTTTGGCTGACAGGACAATTGGCTAAGTTCTGGTTGGTTTTTTCGCTTTCCTCACAGTGTTTTTTATTTGTAATTGGCTACAGATGGGAAGGGGATCGGAGATTAATAGCTGTCGCACCTCAGGGGTCCTGCAAGTTAGTTAAGTTAGATGGTAGGGATACTCTGCTGCCAGGTCATCTCCTTAAGAGATGGGGTACACGCGAATGCTAGAGCTTGTCGGCCAGCATCGCGCATGACCCAGGAACAGGGGTGGCTCAGTTGAAAGACCTTAGGACAGGGGCGGTCCAGGGTTATCGCCGGCTGCCCTCATTCCTTCCTTGGGCCATGGTAGGCGAAGGCCTCCTCATCCGGCCGGGGACGGCCGGGCAGGCATGACATTGCAGCAGCTATAGTTAACATGGTTGTGGTACTAAGGAACATCAGACCACCTTAAGTTTACTCTACCTAAGTTGTCAGTTAATAGTTTAGGTTGACAGGACCCGGAGGAGCATAACCCCTTCCTCCCCGATAAGGCTACTAAAGTTTGGTGCGGCCTGATTTACTCCACAAGAAAGTGTCCGTGTCTTCTTTCAGGGTGGGGGACAACCACAATTCTGGAGGTGAGGTTGACCTAACCTCAAGAATAGTGGTTAGCGTTGAACCCCACCAGGAATTCACCGTGGTGAACATATTGTGGGACTCAAACAGACGTTCACGCAATGACAGCCACCACCCCGAATCCACTGTGATTCAGGGTGGTTGACTGTGATCCCGTAATGTCTGAAATTACACCAAGGCACTTGTCTGATGGAAGGTTCATAGGTTTTCCTTTTGTGGTGGGTATTGAGCCAATTGGTAAAATGCCAATTTTGCCAAGAAGTTACTGTGAACTAGGGATGTAGGAACGTGGTTCGGATGTTCGGTGTTCAGTCCAAACTTGGCCCGTTCGGAGAGCCGAACCGAATGGCTGAACCAAATGCCTAAAGCCCCAAACAGTTTGGCCACATTCGGATGAGTTCGGGCGGGAAAAACAGGGCTGGAAGGCCCAGGGAGAGGGTGGGCAGCTGAGGAGCAGACTTCCTGGACCAGGGATGGAGAGGCTTGGACTAGCAGTCAGCCTGCCCAATCACTATCCCTATTTTCCTCAGACCACTGGCTTTGCATTCTATGATTGGCCACAGGCTAGGCTGCATGGAGCCAATGGGGCTTGTGGTAAGGCGGGCACAGCAAGTAACAAAAGTAATTGCCCTCCCCCCTTCCAACACCTTCTGAGCTACCCACTGATCCTGTCAGCAGGTGTTTTCAGAAGTCTCCCTCTCCCAGCAGTTTGTGTTCCTCCCAGTTCATTGCCATCCTCCTCCTATTTCACCCATTTCCACACATTTACCTCCATAGTTTCATTTATTTAGATTAGATGAGATAGATTTAGGTGTTATTTTTATTTTTTTACCCTTCCCTGTGTTCTTTCTCCCTACCCTCCATTGAATCCTTCCCTCCTCTCTGTATATATTCTATCCTGTTTTGGGATTTATTTAGAGTAGGATTAGATTGATTTAGGTTTCATTTCATTTTTGTACCCCTCCCTGTGTTGTTCGTTGTGATCTGTCTGTGTTTCCTGCCCCCCATCCCTGTATATATATATATATAGATAGATAGATATTAGATAGTTACTATAGATAGATAGTTGGAGGAGTTAGCTTAGTTATAGAGATAGACAGAGATAGTGTGTAGTGATTCAGTTTTAATACTTTATAGTGTGTTTGTAGGACTAGGCCTTTGTAGATATTAGATAATATTCCATTTAGTTCCATGGGTTTTAGAATAGTTAATAGCAGTTATAGTTAGTGTGAATATAATAATAATAATAATAATAATATATTTTATTCTGGCACTGCCAACTGCTTTGGCCAAAGTAAGAAAGAAAAAAGGCTAACTCCTTTAAAACATATCACAAATTCCAAAATTTAGCACAAACATAAATACAAACACAACAAACAAATACCCAATATGGGTGCGCACTTCTTTATAATATTATTTCACATACCAGTAAAACATCAAGCTAAAATCCACCAAGACAGAAGGCTAGCATTCACTAAACTGGTGACTTGAGTATCATTTAAAAATTTCCCAGGTCAATAGAGCCAAGTTTTGAATTTTTGCCAGGGATCTGACGTTAAAACAAATTTGAAGGAGAGACTGTGGGGGGAGGTAATTATTAGACCAGTCAACCGACGGAAAATATTGCACCCTAAGGTGCTCAGTCAATGGACAGTAGAAAAGAATATGACAAAGATTTTCAGTCTGGGATAGGTGGCACACACACAACCTATCCTCAGAAGGGATACCCATTCTCCTCCCCCTAACCTCCATAGTGGGATTTAAGTCAAAGCGCAGGTAGGTGATGGCTCTGCGCAGTTTATAATCCATAGGCATTTGCAAATATCGTTCGAGAGCAGAGGACCACTTAAAGATTTTATAACATGGTGCGCTCTTGAGCATTTGTATAGCACTTAAATCATGGTGTATAGATTGATCAATTATCTGCTGCTTTATAATTCTCCGCCTTACACTAGGCAGTTGTATTATAAGCATCTCAAGAGAAAGGCCCAGCTGATGTAAAGAAGACTGGACCATACCGGTTCCTGTGCCGCTGCCACTCACTCTGCTGGACCTGCGGGGACAAGAAATGAACATTGTGAGTGCCGGGGGTGGGGGGGGAGCGCAGAAGCCCGTCGCGAGGGCCGGATTGTCCCTCCCCCACCCGGAAGTAGCTGGGGCTTTAAAGCCCAGCAGCTAGGGGCTCTCTGCCAGGATCATCCACCTACCTGCTTTCCTCTGCTGTGCACTGTTGCCATCTACTGCCAGCAAGGAGGGGGTTCCTGTGTTGCTGCCGCTCACTCTGCTGGACTTGCGGGGACAAGAAAAGAACATTGTGAGTGCCGGGGGGAGGGAGCGCAGAAGCTGGTCGCGAGGGCTGACTTGTCCTCCCCCACCTGGAAGTAGTTGGGGCTTTAAAGTCCAGCAGCCAGGGGCTCCTGCTGCAGGCAGCAGCCAAAGGACTGCGGCACTTTGGGGCGCAGCACTTTGGGGCACTTTAGGGGACTCAGGGGCAGCAGGGGATGCTTTTTGTGGGGTGCTTTTTGTCCAGGGCTAGGGAGGAGGGGTGGGGGTGTAGTAGGGGTGGTTAGAGGGAAGGGGTGGGAGG
>QEPC01014630.1:1330478-1362912 GCA_003113815.1 Sphenodon punctatus
GGGGGGTCTGGTTGTGGGGGAAGTTAGGGCGGTGCCCTTGTCATGGATGGACCATTATCTCCTTCAGGCCAGTCTTCTAGCGCACCCCCTCCAGAGGGGGAAGGGACCAGTTAGGATGGTCTGCCCTCGGAGGCTGATGGGCAGCTCATGTAGAGGCAGCCTGCAACACCCGGCCTCTTCTGCTGCTGCTGCTGCTGCTGCTGCTGCTGCTGGGTCTCACACAGCCAGCCATGCCCCCACAGGCATTCCTGGGGGCCAAGAGCCGTGTTTGTCTGCCCGGGCAACCCGGGATGCCAAGTCCCAAGCCTTGATGCTACTGCTGCTGCTGTGTCTCCGATGGCCTGCCATGCCCCCACGGGCACCCCTGGAGCGCCCCAAGCCTCCCAGTGGCTGAACTTTCTGAACATTCAGCAGGGCCCGAACTCCACGGGACCGAACCCACGAACCCAAACTAAATTTTTAGTCCGAACGTCTGAACTTCCTAACTCTGGTCTGTTTGCACATCCCTACTGATCAGGTACCTGATGTCCCAACATGCTGACTTCTGCTCCCAGAATGTTGACTTCTGGTACTGATTTTTCAATATTTGTGTTGATATACTGACTCCTGACATGTATTTATCAGGTTTTCGTCAAGTTGTGACAATTTTTCAGCAACTTCTAGTCCTGGAAAACTACTTCCGGTTCCATTTCCCCCCGCCCAGTTCCATTTCCACCCCCCACCCCCCATTTTTCTTCTTAAAACATGTATTTATGGGTTTTCCAAAACTATGTTTCCTGTCCCAAAATTAACTTTCCTGTCCCAGAAAGTCAACTTCCATTCCCAGGAACCTACTTCCAGTAACTTTGTATTAATTATTAATAATTATTATTTATTTATTATTATTATTATTTTCATGCCAATTTGTGCGTTTTCCAACTTGATATACCAGCTGATTTACCAATATAATGATTGGGAATTGTTAAATTGAAAAATCAGTACTGTAAGTAAATGATTTTTCGTGTATGCAGGTACCCAATTGGTACTTGGGTAACCGATCAGGTACTCAATGTGGTACTCAAAAAAGCAGGTATTACCTGCAGGCACTACATTTTGTACCTATTTCAGCTTTATTATTCACAGTGTCTGTAGAGTTTCAGGAAAAGATGCACAGTAGTTAGCATGAGAAACTGATCAAAGTGCAGAAACTTGTTGTTCTCTAGGTTTAGGCTGCCTAACTCTCACTTCAGCTGTGCAGAAATCTCCAATAGGGCGTATTGAATATATGTCGCAATAACTGCTAAATAAAACTACTTGTTTGAGAGAGACGGTCTTTTGAAACTATATAAAGATATTCGTCCCTGAAGGTCAGGTACCCAAACTAGAGAGGGGTCTGTGAACAGGAACTTCTGTGGACTCAGACACTCACCCTTATGTTACTCAATAAGGGCATTGACCTGATGCAGTTGCCCTGAGTAGGGTGAAGGAAACAGGCAGTAAAATGAACTTGTATGGAGTAACCCAAGAGAGTCAAGTCAAAAGGGGTCTGGGTCACCTGTATCTTTTGCATCTATCTTCCTGCAGAAACGAAGGTCTTCAAACACACACCCACAGGCAGTTATTGCTGCTGACTAGCTATTATACCAATGTAATCTTTGATCTCTTTTCTGAGACAACCAGCAAGGATGCCAGTATCATATTTGATTATTTTTTTAAAATGCACTCTGGACTCCTATTCACTAAGAAATGAACTTAGTACACAGAAGCTCACTTCATGTAGACCTAGAGATTTAATTTTCTTCATGTATTTCTTCAAGAAGATTAATAAAACTATCTAGTATTAGGAACATTCAAACAGATGTGGACTCATTCAGTTGTCTCCAAACAAGAGTGCTACTATATATATCATTCACTCCTATAATGTAGAATACAACATCCAGCTCTTCTTGTAACTTTCCACCTATCAGAAAGCACCAATCATGTTATTGACTTCCTCAGGCACGTTCCAGTCAGGATTAGGATAAAAGCAAACTTTCTTCACTTGTAGTCTGTCTTACGCTGACTTTAAACAGAAATTCCACTATGTCATCTAAATTCCTAAAGTTTTATTTTAAAAATGCACGATCCACAAACCATTTACTCCGGAGTAACCTCATTGAAGCCAATCATCACCTGGGTGATTTCCTTTAGAAAATCTCTTTGAAGTATATGTCTGGAGAGAGAGCATAGCATAAATAAAAAGACCATGAAATAAGAACAAACACAACACTTGAAAGTCAGTGGGCCCAGTGGTGCAGTGTCAACTTTAGAAGTGGATAGTGGGTATATTGTATGACTTGCTATTTATTTCTGGTTGACACCATCAGTCCACAAATGGAGCAGAAAATGTAACATTTCTTCAGAGGCTGACTTCATCAAAAATCCAAGTGTGGGGTTTGCTGAGGTAACTGTCTCAAAGCCAGTCGTGGTAAACCTTGGAAGGATAACTGTATCCTTTAAAAACCCTGCCTTCTACTGATTTATATCAAAGTTGCCCCAAAGTGGACTTAGGGCATTAGTACCAAAAATGCCTCCCCCCGCAAAAGACTTATGTACATACCCCACACTTGCTTGCTATACACACTGATTTAAGCTTAATAAAAAACTAAGGGTGTTATGATGTTATCCCATACTCCTTCCCAATCATTTCTAATCTCTGGCTAGTTTAACTTAGTCTTTTAGCAGGCTTTCCTTCTTGCAATCTACAGATGAAAAGCTCTGTCTAAGAACTAGGTAACAATATCATGGAGGGATATTCACTCAACCATACAGCTTGTGGAAATGTTTGAAGTCTTGACTACTTTACTATAAATTTTTTTGCAGAGATTTCACAAATTATTAGCTGGGTTTTTGGATTGTATTTTAACTTATTCAAAAGTCACACCCAACATTTTTCATATTTTTGGTACCTTTTAATCTCCCTTTTTGAAGTAGTACAAGATGTACTTGGTAAAGGAGGGTTTCATAGAACATAAAAAGGAAATCTTTCATTAAAAGCATTAGGTTAAGTCTCATCCCTACTCCTCAGGACTGTAACTTGTTTCCCATGTAGGTTATTTGTGTCTGGGAGAACCAAAGCACAAGCAGGGGTTTGAACCACATGGCTGCTGTATGGATTTGAAAAGAGCTGGTAGCTGAGGCTATTAACACAGTTAGATCCAGGCAAATGACCGACCGCACAGGGACCCCCTAACACTGCGGTTATCCAGTCATGAGCACTGGAGTAACGTAAGTGACTTCTTGGGAGCACCGCATAATTTGCATGAATGATTTGCATAAATATGCATAGATTAAGTCTCCTCTCTGCAATTCAACTTAATTCAGATCAATGGAAATAGAGATAATCAATCAATTAATCCCATCTCACATTGACTTTAATGGATGAATGACTGTTTCAAAGTGCTCCCGAACACTACTGATAGCTGACTTGGGGAGCACTTTCACACATTGCCTGAGCAACTTGGTGCTCTCAAGCACCGGACTGAGAATCTCTGCCCTAACACATGAGTTCAATGAATAAACTTGAGATGACAACATGAGTGTAAGAAGCACAGGTGTCAAATATGTGCCCAGAGAGCCCCAAAACTGCAGCTCTGGCCTATGGAGGGCCCATCGCAATTCAGGAGAGCCCCCCAAGACATGTGAATAAACTAGAAATTGCACCGTACGTGTAACATATGGGCCCGCAGGACCTGCAATGTAGGGTGCCCAGCCCCTGAAGGAGGTGTTATTAAATTTTATTTATTTATTTATTTTTACAATTTATATGCAGCCACCTCCTGCCTCAGGCATCTCAGGGTGGCTCACAATATATTAAAACATTCCAGACATTAAAACATTTTTAAAAAACCATAGTAATATCAATTAAAACAATATAAAACCCCATCCCCCCCCCCCAACCCAACCCACCCATCCCATCTCCCTCAGGAAAAGCCTGGCGGAACAGCCAGGTTTTACATTGTCTGCAGAAAGAGGGGAGACCAGCAGCCAAGCAGATCTCCAACGGGAGGGAGTTCCACAGTCATGGCGCAGCCACAGAGAACGCCTTCCTCATAGTAGACACCCGGGAAACCTGGGGAACCTCGAGGAGGGCGCCCCCAGCCAACCACAGGGGCTGCTCCAGGACCCAGAGGGTGAGGTGGTCCTGCAGATAGGTGGAGCCCAAGTCATTTAGGGCTTTAAAGATCAGCACTAACACCTTGAATTGGGCCCGGAAACATACCGGCATGGCAGCCAGTGCAGAGAGCGAAGCACTGGTGTTATATGCTCTCATCAGCCCATCCCCATTAAGAGACGGGCCCCCGCATTCTGCACCAGCTGCAGTTTCCAAACCAATACCAAGGGTAGCCCCATGTAGAGCGCATTGCAGTAATCCAGTCTCGAGGTAATAAAAGCATGGATGACCGTGGCCTGATCCAAGTCTGAGACATTCGGCCTAAGCCAACGCACCAGATATAACTGACTAAGTGTTACTTTTGCCACAGCCGTCACGTGAGCACCCAGGCGGAGCTGTGGGTCCAGGAGCACCCCCAGACTCTGGACCTGAGAAACCGGGGGGGGCGGACTCCATCAATGATGGGGGTCACCACCACCCCAGCCTTCCCCACAACTATCACCTCTGTCTTGTCAGGATTTAGTCTCAGGCGGCTCTCCTTCATCCAATCCCCCACAGCGGACAAACACCAGGTAAGCACCGAGACTGCAGGGCCTGAGTCAGAGGAAAATGAAAAATATAGCTGGGTGTCATCAGCATATTGATGACAACTCACTCCATACTCCCTAACAACCTCTCCCAAAGGCTGCATATACACGTTGAACAGGAGAGGGCATAGGATGGAGCCCTGCGTTACTCCACACATGAGGCCCCGGAGGGAAGATGAAAACTCCCCCAGCACCACACACTGGTTTCTCCCAGCCAGGAATGAGAGGAATCATTCAAGAATAGTCCCACCAATCCCTGCCCACTCCCGCAACCAAGTCACCAACAACTCACGATCAACTATATCAAATACAGCCGAGAGATCTAACAAGATCAACAGGGTCGAACGACCCTGATCTAACTCACGGGAGAGATCATCAGCAAAGGCCACAAGCATAGTCTCTGTGCCATAACCTGGACGAAAGCCGGACTGTGAGGAATCGAGAAAATTAATCCGGTCCAAATGCCCCTGAAGCTGCTGAGCCACCACCCGTTCAATAACCTTCCCTAAAAAGGGAAGTTTAGAGACTGGCCAATAACTGGCAAGGACATCGACATCCAAAGATGCCTTCTTGAGCAGGGGCCGCACCACTGCCTCCTTGAGACAGCCCGGCACCCTGCCCTCCCCAAGGGAGGCATTGACTACCCCTGCCAGTAATGGCCCCAATGTCTCCCGGCTAGCCTTAACCAGCCAGGATGGGTATGGATCTAATTCAGAATTGGTAGCTCGAACAGTCCCAATAACATCGCCCGCATCTGAGGGTGACACCATCCAAAACTTATTCCACAAAACAGGACCAGATGGGGCTTCAACTGCCTCAGACCCGTTCTCTGCTAAAAAAAAGTTGCATCAAAACCGTGGTGAATTTGAGCGATTTTATCCACAAAAAAAGTCCACAAAAAAATCACAGTGAGCATTTGATGGTTCCAGGCGAAGGGAGGCCGGACTGACCAGTCCCCTCACCACCTGGAACAGCTCAGGCAGGCAGGACTTAGTGGACGCAATGCAGGCAGCAAAGAAATCCTTCTTTGCTGTCTGCACCGCTATGGTATAGGTACGTAACCAAACTCTATGCCACAACCGGTCCACTTTAGTACACGAGTGACACCACCATCGCTCTAACCACCGTCCTTCCTGCTTTATCTGCCACAACTCACCCGTATACCATGGGGAGCTGCATTGTCGGCATTTTGGGAGCAGACGCCTGGGAGCTACACAGTTAATGGCCTCCGTTGACCTCATGTCTAGGTGGAATATTAGGCTATCAAGCGAGCAGCCATTGAGGTTAGAGGAAACATCCCCTAGAGCTATCTGGCATCTTTCAGGTTCCATAAGCCTTCGGGGGTGAACCAACCTAACTGGTTCCACACCCGAGGGCCGACATGCACCAGGATATCCACCCGGAGAAGATAATGATCCGTCCATGACAAGGGCACCGTTGATACCTCCCCCACCAACGGATCCCCCGCCTCAAGGCCTGTGCAAAATATCATGTCCAGGGTATGTCCTCCAACATGTGTGGGGCCCACTACTCTCTAAGACAGACTCATGGTTGCCATGGCGGCCATGTACTCCTGCTCCACCCCTCCAAGACTGGTGTCAGCATGGATATTGAAGTCCCCCAGAACTATTGTCCTGGGGGACCGCAAGATCTTTGTATAAACATTAAGAATTAATTACAGTAACATTTTCTATTTTTCTAAAAGCAAGTCTGTCTGTGCCCACCAAATATTCCTGTCTTGGAAGGTGGTAGTCCACACCACCTTTTTGCACAAGGCCTCAGCTTCCTTGGATCTGGCACTACCTGTCAAAAAATAGATGGGCATAAATGGAAAGAGAGTCCCCAAGAGAACACTCCTGGCCCCCAAGCCTTTTGACATTTCGGCGGAACTGTAAGACCTGGCTGTTTGCCCAGGCCTTTGGGAGGGAGGGAGGGGGAGGGTGATTTTAATCCCCTGCCCATTTATCTATTTATTATTGTTTCCTAACCCTGTTTTTTGATGTTTTATATTTATATTTTAACTGTTTTAATTGTTTTTATTATTGTTGTAAGCCGCCCCGAGCTGCATTGCAGGAGGGGGCGGGATATAAGTCTGAAAAATAAATAAATAAATAAATAAACACTGCCACTCATGAGCCTAATTTTAAATCAATGTAACTAAAATATATAGCATTCCTTGAGTACATTTTAAATGGTCAGACTCTTTTTAGTTTAAAGTTAAGTCTTAGGCTGCATTCCCACCTGCAGTGGCAGCAGCAGGAGGGGCAAGGGAAGACGCGGCAGTGTGAAGGAGCCAGCCGATGAAAAAAGAGCCGGTGCAAACAGGGATCTGCCAAGGCTTCTCTCGTGCATGTCGGGCGCAAAATCCTGCCCTGACATGCGCAAAAGAAGCTGCGGCAGATCCCCGTTTGCACTGGCTCTTTTCTCATCAGTCGGCCCCTCCGTGCTGCCGTGTCTTCCCTTGCCCCTCCCGCTGCCTCCACCGATGCCACAGGTGAGAACGCAGTCTTAGTGGGTAGAGCTAAGGCCCTGATCTGTGTCCATTATAGTTTTTTATTTATTTTTTATTTATTCAAAACTTATATCCCGCCCCTCCTGCCCAAAGGCAGCTCGGGGTGGTGAACAACATGCACAAAAACAAAAAAAATAATTCAACAACAAAACATTTTAAAATAAATCTACACATTTTAAAACAAGTAATAAAAATACACCCTCCCTAACAAACCTCACCTCTCCCACCCTACCCCACCCCCTCGCCAAAAGTCTGGCGGAACAGCCAGGTCTTACACAAACGTTGAAACGACAGGAGGGTAAGGGCCAACCGAACCTCCTCCAGGAGTGAATTCCACAGCATGGGGGCAGCCACTGAAAAAGATCTCACATCAGTGGCCACCCGTCTCGCCCGGGGAACCTCCAAAAAGGCCCCCACAGATGATCTCAGGGGTCGCACGGATATCAGATCAGGTATGGATGGATCCATCAGTTGATGGATATCAGATCAGGTACTAATTGATTATTGGCAAATTCATGCTGCCCTGAGGTTTTTAAGTTCTTATTCCACTGCAGAGATTCTATTGTACTCTGCCTGCTAGAAAGGCCTGTTTTCAGCTCAGACAGGGCCATCGTTTGATCACAGCTGGGGGTCCGCTGTTAACTGCTGTTGGGAAGCGGTTTCAGATCGGCAGGTTAACCAGATCTTTTGAAGATAGAGCCATTTATTCAGTAGCTAGTATAGCAACCACAAGCAGCCAGAAAAGTATAAATTTTATGTCTGGACTTGGTCATTAAAACAGGGCTTTACTGTTTGTGGTCTTAAACTGACTCAGTAATGCCACTGGAGTAGCAGCATGATAAATGTGCATTCATTGCAGTTCTATAAGTTACTTACTGAAGATGCATGTACTGAGTAGCTATTTGGGAATGAATGTCTGAATGCTAATATGTTCTGGCACATTTGTCTAAGAGGTGGGGGAAGGGAGAAAGGCAGTGATGACAGGTATGAACAGTCCATCCGGAAATAGGATCTGATATATCCAGAAGTATTTATTATTCACAAAGCTGGCTATCTCTGACTTCAATACAGGTCTGAAAAGCTGAGGGCTTTCAGTTGAAAATATTTAGTAAAGGAGTTGTTCCTTGATTCAGCTTTACCTACCCTTCGTTAAAAGAAGCAGGCTTTAACAGGATCAAATATTCATATAAGGCATACGTGGTGTGTTGTCTCTGAGAAATGTATAAGATCAAATTTTTCCCTCTCTTACTCTCCACATAATGTAATGCAATTGCATAGGGATAATTTGACCCAATCTTAAAAACTTATTTAAATCAGAGGCCCCAATTTATGGTCCACATGTGCATGATGCACAGACCCGGGGCCGGCCTTACCACAGCGGGACGCTGAGCAACTGCCTCAGGCCCTGTTATTTTCTCCATGGCAGGGTGTGGGTGCCCTCACTCCACTCCAGCAGGGCTCCAAACAGACCACCTCTAGGATCCTGCAAAGGGTACCCTTGAGGGGGCATGGCCACAGGGAACAGGACAGTGCCACAAAGCCCCACAATTTACCCTTGCCCTGAGTCCTAGGGATTTGCAAACAGAACTTGGTTCAGATGTTCAGTTGTTCAGTTTGAAACCCGAGTTCGGGTTCAGTTGTTCAGCTCAGCGAAGTTCAGTTTGGTCAAACTAGGCCGAACATCCGAAAACAGCACTACCGATACCGAAATCAAATATTGTTTTCAGTATCGGTATCATTTGGCCCTGAAACCACCCCTGGTCTCCACCCCTGGTGCCAGGAAGTCTGCTCCTCAGCTCCCTCCGTCTTCCAGACATGTTTTTCCCACCCAAAGTCACATTTTTCCCACCCCTGAACTCATCCGAAGTCTTCCTAACTTTTCTGAACTGTTCGGCCATTCGAATGTTCGGTTCTGACGCTCGGTTTGATCGTCTGAACAGGCCAAATTCAGCCCAAACTCTGAACATCCGAACTGTGTTCACACATCTCTACTGAGTCCTACAAATTCTAAGGGCAGCGCTGCACAGACCAACCTCACAGTGCCCATGCACGCTTTGCACATGTGTATGGTGCAGCCACCCTACAGATTGCACTGTCACATGAATCCGCCGCCACAGCCCTGCTTTTCCCTCTGTTGAGCTGCCACCACCTTCAAAAACATTTTCCGCCCTCCTCTCCCTGAGATTATTATTATTATAAGCATTTGTATAGTGCCAGCAGTGTACCTGGGGCTTTACAGAACAATAAGATAGACGCGGTCCCTGCCTACAGCTTACAATCTAATAGACACGGAAGGGGAGACAAGGAGAGGGGACATAGGGAGAGACAAGGGATAAATAACATTCAAGCGGATGCGAGGTCTCAGGTGCATGTGCTTGGCTTGGTTGCGGTTAGGCAGGAGTCTGCAGGGAGGGCAGACAGTAAATATTGAAAGGAAAATTCTAACAGGCGTCGGGAAAGGCAGCAAGGAAGAGGTGGGTTTTGAGGAGAGATTTGAAGATGTGGAGAGAGGGGCCAAGGTGGATGTGGCAGGGACTGAGTTGCAGGCATGGGGGGCAGCAAGGGAGAAGGGATGAAGGTGGTTGGGGAGCAGGGGAGATGAGGGAGAGCGAGGGAGGGGGCAGAGGAGGAGCGGAGAGTGCGTGCAGGAGTGTGTAAGGAGACTAGGGCAGAGAGGTAAGGGGGAGCCAGGGCTATGAGGGTGGCAGCAGTTTGACAGAGGCAGGGAATGCAGCTCACAACCTCTTACCTAGGGTGGCCAAACCTCCCCTTTAAAAGAGGACACTTATGAAAAATACATGGTGCAGGGCTGCACTGGAACCAATGCAGCCCTGCAACATGTATTTTTCATGTGTCCTCTTTTAAAGGGAAGGTATGGCCACACTACTCTTACACCTTCCCTGAGAAGGAATGGGGAAGAGGGCTTTGAGCTGCTTTCTCACACAAGCCTCAGTTGCTTTTGCTGCTACCACTGCTGGCACAGAGCACTGTGCTGTGTGCCTGTTGCATGCACACACTTGGTGCACATTGTGCACGTCAACCATACAGGATCTGGATTGACTCAAGAGGTATTAAAATGTACCCAACACTGGTGTTGGTGGCAAGAAGGACCAGGTACTTTTTCTAGGGATTTTACGCACGACAATACACTGGCTCAAGCACCCACCCAGATGCCTGGGACACTAGATTCCACTGGGCAGTCCTCTCTTGCAAGCACACAGGATCAGTTGCAAACAATGGAGCTTTATTATAGGGTAGGAACTAAACAATAAGGTATTAAAATAAACAGGTTGCATCTGGCACTGACAAAACACACAACAATAGATTATTATTATTTTTATTATTAGCAAGTATTTATATAGCTCCAGCAATGTACCTGGTGTTTTGCAAAGTAATTGAACAGACACAGTCCCTGCCCTAGGGCTTACAATCTGACAGACCGGAGGGTGGGGAGGGGGGGACAAAGGAAAGGGAACAGAGGGAGAGACAAGGAGTGTAACATTCACGAAGATGCGAGGTCCCAGGTGCATGCGCTTGGCTTGGTTACATTGAGAATGATGGCTGGCTGCTCCGTGTGCTGAGGATATGAGTGCACAGACTTCAGGTAACAGATTGTACTGGATGGAGGGTATCAGCAGGAGTTAGGTGAGGGGAGCAAGAAGTTGGGAAGGGCAGAGCGGAAGAGGTGGGTCTTGAGGAGGGATTTGAAGGTACGAAGGGAGGGGGCGAGGTGGATGTGGTCAGGGAGGATTTCCAGGCATGGGGGGCAGCTAGGGAGAAGGGGCAAAGGTGGTTAGGGGAGCAGGGGAGGTGTGGGAGGGTGAGAGAGGGGACAGAGGAGGGCCCGAGTTCACAGACTGGAGTACGGAGGGAAATTAGCGCAGAGAGGTAGGGGGAAGCAAGGTTGTGAATAGTTTTATAGGAGAAGACTAGGAACTTGTGCAGGATTCGTTCAGGAAGGGGAGCCGGTGAGGAGAGGAGAGGAGAGGAGAGGATGCACATAGTCGAAGCAACGGGCAAGGTGGATGACCCTGGCAGCAGAGTTTGGGACTGAGATAAGGGGAGAAAGGGGAGAACGGGGGAGGCCAGTGAGAAGGAGGCTACAGTAATCAAGGCGAGAGATGACCAGGGCATGAACAAGGGTTTTGGCAGAGGAGACAGAGAGAAAAGGGTGAATCTTAGCATTGTTATGGAGTGAGAAGCGACAGGATTTGGCAACAGAGTCGATGTAGGGTTTAAAAGAAAGGAGTAAGTCAAAGATGAAGCCTAAGCTATGGACTTGGGGGATGGGCAGGATGGTGACCCCATCAATGAGGATCAACAGGGAAGAGGGCGAGGAAAGATGAGGGGAGAAGATAAGGAGTTCCTTTTTAGCCATCTTGAGTTTGAGTTGATGCCGAGACACCCAGGTACAGATGTCAGAGAGACAGCTGGTGATGTAAGCTTGAATAGATGGGGAGAGAGAGGGAGGAGAGAGAGAGAATTGAGTGTCATCAGGAGGAGGAGGAGGAGACTGAGGGTAGAAGGGGGAGAGAGAGGAGGCAAAGTCCAGGGGGTTAATGGTCTTCATGTCACGGAAGGGGCGTGGAGAAGGGGAAGAGGAGGGGGGACAGTGGGAGACTTTGAAAGAGGCAAGGAAGTGGTCAGAGAATGGATGAGGATCGAAGGAGAGATCAGAGACAGATCAGTTCCTAGAGAAGACGAGATCAAGAGAATGGCCATTAGCATGGGTGGGGGAGTTGGTAGGGATGGGTGAACAGAACCGAGTTCGGAAATTCAGTTCAGTTCAAAAATCAAGTTCGGTTCGGAAGTTTGGTTCGGTCAACTGAACTATTCGAGTTCAGTCCAAACTCCGAACTTCTGAATAGAGTTTGGAAATTCAAACCCCATTGAACTAAATGGAATATTATCTTATAGGCATGGGCGAACAGAACCGAGTTCGGAAAATCAAGTTTGGTTCGGAAGTTTGGTTCGGTCAACCGAACTGGTCGAGTTCGGTCCGAACTCTGAACTTCCGAACCGCATTCGCCCATCCCTAGGAGTTGGTCCAAAGGTGGAGGTTGAAGGAGGAGGCTAGTGAGAGGAAACGAGAGATGGAGGGCTGGGAAGGGACATCAACGTGAATGTTGAAGTCACTGAGGATCAGAGTGGGGGTATCATCGGAGAGGAAGAAAGTTCCAGTTCCAGTTTAATTTATATCCCGCACTCTTCTATCACAGATAGCTCGCCGGCTAACAATACGTAATACAAATAAATCATTCTTATAAATCAACTTCAACAATAACAATCTCCTAACCCAACCCTAACCCTTAATAATAATCACGAGATATATCCTCCATCATTCTGACAATCCTTCTATGCCTACACGCAAGCAGCACTAGAGATCTTGCCCTAGCTACATTCCCACCTCTGCCCTGCTGCCACCAGGGAGGAACCCTCCTCCACCCCCCTGCTCTCACCAGGAAGGTGAGTCTCTTCCCGCGTGAAAAATTAATAGTAGTACAAACTAATACATAATACAAATAATACATTCTTAAAAATCAATTCAATAATAACAATCCCCCAACCCAACGCTAACCCTTAATAATAATCATGAGATATATCCTCCATCACTCTGACAATCCTTCTATGCCTACACACAGGCAGCACTAGAGGTCTTGCCCTACCTACATTCCCACCTCCGCCCTGCTGCCACCACGGAGGAGCCCTCCTCCACCCCCCTGCTCTCACCAGGAAGGTGAGTCTCTTCCGACGCAATAAACACATTTCTCTCCTCCTCTGACCAAATACTAAGCACACCAGCACCGTCTGCCAGCCCTAGCCGCCTGACCCAGCCGAAGGGCAAGTCCCTTTGAACGTGCCTCTTCAGCATGGCCACCGGTCACTTTTTGCCTTTGAGGGAGTGACCTGGAAGCTGGCCTCTTCACGCCCCGCCCCCTTCCTTGCAGCATAGCTGCCGACAGCCTAGCCTGGTTGTCAGATGTGGGAGATGGAAAAGAGCGTCCCCCAGCCTATTGATGTTCCACAGCCCAGCTGAGTGGTAAAGAGGGCCCCCCATCAAAGGCCTTTGGGGCGGCACTCATATTTGCCCCCTGCTGTATGTCCCAAAAATGAGGGGAGGGGCGAGCCCAGCATATTCCCCACGCCAGATCCCCCAGGGGGAACCAGACACCACACTCCCCCACACAAAGACTCTGGGGGGGGGGGGAGTGGCCTGTAATCAACCCCTGAGTTCATCTTTGGGTCCTGCCCTCGGCCCAGAATACCCCAAAGTCCACTGCCACTCGCTCCAGCACTCCATGCCCTCACCGCATCAGCGCTACCTCCAGCCTCCTCTGCTTGGGTTGAGTCAGGGATGCCTGTTGTTCCTGCCAGGAGCCAGGACTCGAATTCAGAGAGAAAGGAAAAGAAAGAGCCCAGGGGGCTAGATGACAGCCACGCAGAGATGGAGGGGGGAGTAGAGGCACACAGAGTTAACCTCAAAGGAAGGGAAGGGGGGGGGAGGATAATGATGGATGGAATCGACAGGAGTTAGTGAGGAGGAGGCCCAGGCCAGCACCCCAGCCTTTGGGACATGGTTGGTGAGAAAAGGAGAGACCCCCAAAGGAGAAAGCAGCAAGGATGACAGAGTCGGGGCAGAGGAAAGCCAAGTTTCAGTAAGGGCAAGGAGCTGGAGGGAGTGGGAGAAGAAGAGATCATGGATGTAGGGGGCTTTATTGGCAAAGGAATGACAGTTCCAAAAGGAGCAGGAGAATGGGAGCTGATCAGGGGGAAAGCAGAGAATGGGGATAAGATTGGGAGAAGGGGGCCGGTGGCGCAGGCGAGAGATAGAGAGGATGGGGTAGGAGCAGGGGGGAAGGTAGTCAAGGGGGGAGGAGGAAGTGTGAGGAGGTTGGAGAGAAGTGATGGACTGGGAGGGATGAAGGAGCAGGGGGAAAAGAAGTAGAGGAAGGAAGAGGTGGGAGGAAGGGGAAAAGGAGGGAGAGGGCAGGCGAGAGATTAGGGCAGGCATGATGGTGGGGTGGATAGGTAACAGAGAAGAGACAGAGAAGAACGAGGTGGAGAGTGGCTGACCTACTGGCCACTGAGGAGCCACCAGGTGGTAGAAATACCCTTAGGTTTACCTTTAGCAGCTGTTTGTTGTTGTTGTTGTCTGCTGGCAAGTGATCTTATGGCACGCACCATAAGGCACGCTCCTTTTGGCCCGCTGGTCACTGAAACTCGGGCGGCAGAAAGGCCAAGCTCCAGGAGGGTCCACGGAATCCTCAGGTGTTGACAGCCAAGGCAGCTGGGAGAATATACAGATGAGCTGCAACCTCACCAGTTCCTGGCTCGCTGGTCGCTGAAACTCAGGCAGCAGAAAGGCCAAGCTCCAGGAGATCCACCCCCTCTCCCCTCAGAGCAAGAGTCTGGTAGCTCACAGTTTCACATTTCACAAATCCCTTCACCCCATGGTTCTTCGGGAACATTCAGTTCAGAACTCTGGCAGTCTCGTCCTTCTTTGGCCTGGACCTAGTTCCAATGAGACTTTCTCATGAAGACTGTTGCTGCTCTCAGTTGTTGATGCCCCATCACAAAGCCTCAGGCAGCACCTCATGAGTCTTCAGCTTCAAACTGTTAGGTGGAGGAGTTAGGGAAAGGGTTGGTGGAGGAGGGTTTTATATGGTTTTATATTTTGTAAGCTACTCTGAACCTATTTTGGAAGGGAATAAATAATCTGGAATAAATAAATAGCTGGAATAAATAACTGAATAAAATAAATAAACCTAGTTTCAGGGAGGCTGTCTCATGAAGGTTGCTGCTGCTCTCTGTTGCTGATGCCCCATAACAAAGTTTTGGCAACACCTCACAAGTCCTCAGCCTGGTCCAGGGAGACCATCCCACACTGGCTGCTTTCTCAAGCATTGTCCTCAGAAGATCCTGAGAGCTTACTTTCTGATCCAGTCAAGTGATTTAACTAAGGAACTAGATCAGAAGAGCTTACCAAGTCCAGCTACCTTACAGTGGCTGTTTTCTCAGTGTCAACACTGCAGGAATTTTCCAGGTGTGTCTCAAAGTTTCTCCATCTACTGTTAAAGTATACTGCACAAACCTCTTTCCCTACATTTTCTCATGTATTAAGTATCTAGGACTGGCACGACTTCTGATAACTTTCCAGGGTATGGTGACCCACACTCAAAACCACATCCAGTGTCTAGCCAAGATTATTGTTATTGGGGGGATTGTTGCACCAGAGAATCTAAATTCCTATTGTCCTGGGGGCTGCAAATTGTTCTCTGCGTTTTCCCTAGTTACCACCCATCATGTATCTGAAATGCATATGTAAATTAGACATGCATGCAAATGATGTACACCCATGGAGTGTGTTGCTTCTCCTTCCAATGGGTTTCTAAAAACAAAACAAAAAAACCTGGGCTACAAAAATAGTAACAATGAAATGTTTGTTTTTAATTTTAGCAATAATAGTTGCTTCATTATGCAACTGAACTTTATGAGCCATTTCTAAATATTTTAAAGCGTTCACTAGAAATAGGTGGAGACAAAGTAGTTCAGATGATATCTTTGGTTGGTAAGAGCATGCAAGCTTTCAAGGCCTGTCCTTCCTTGTGTAGTCCAAAAGCTTGCGTTCACTCACCAGTAGTTGGTCCAATAAAAGAAATAATCTGAGCTGCTTTGTCTCCATCTCTTATATCTAAGAGATGTAACAACCCTCTCTCTCCAGACGAGAAAGAGAATCAGGCTGGACCAGTGGCTTTCAAGTATGTGACTTTTATTACAAACGAAAAGGGGGGGGGGGGGTTTCTAGCAAGGTGTGAGGCCTAAGGAAGAGTGTATTACCCTTCCAGCCTTTGCCATGGGCCCAAACTCTGCACACTTTTAAGAAGATTACATCCTGTGGAAATATACTTTTCCATTCCAGAATTAGTGTTAATCTACAAGAAGATTATAAAGGCTGATAAATGAACAGTGAAAAAATCCTGTGGAAAAAATCCCAGTGAGATTGGATGTTTGTACTGCAATCAAGAAACTAAAGCAGACAGGAGAGGAAAGTAAGATTCTCTGTAGGTATTGTTGGTTTTGGAAGGGATTTCATGGTTATGTCATCAGAGACCATATTTTTTCACTCCGTGGATCGTTTAACAAAATTACTTTTGGCAAGTTGAAGCACAGTGTCCCCTTAACACAGAAATATTCTTTGAGAAGCTTTTCCAAGATAATGTTTCATATTTCTTTTGCCTTGCACTTTTTGGCAGCCATGTTCTACCAGCAGTGTTTACAGAAGGTCAATAAAACCAGCATATTCTGAGGAGGGATGTGAGAAAAGCTGCTGTTGTTGCGGTAAATTCAGCATCCACAAATTCATTAGGAATGTACTCATTCCTGGAAGCAACAGCTATTCCTGTAACTTGCTACCGCCAATGTTTTTAACCATATTCTCCTTTTATGCTTTCATTACAGTGCAAACCAGACTTTTGTTCTCACCACGCGTATCAGCTTGTTGTATGTTATTTGATCAGATCATTTTACATTTTGCTTTGTATAAAGGGCAATCAGAAAGGCTTTACAGGGCTTAGATTCTTGTGCCTGTTGTTAACAGCTCGACCTGGGACTGTAAAGACCTTCCCAAGACATTTTTATTGAGACTAAATTTAAATAAAATAATATGGAGAAAAGTGTGTGTAAAAATATCAGAGTAAAAATATCAGAGTATGGAGATGTTAAGAGGGGCTGAGTGATCTACTGGGTAAAGCCACAGGAGACAGGGTGGGCTGAATCTCCTGCCCACCCCAGGGAAGGTATATGCAACCACCACAGGGCCTGCGGGAAAGGGAGTCCAAATGAGCAGCCCCCTGCGGCTGTCACCTGCCCCTCCAAGTCAAGAGTCAGGCCGAGGAGTTGCCACACGGGGCTGGACACCCAGACTCCTGTTGCATTGCAGGATTGTGCCCTCTGCGGATATATAGCTGATGGGAGGGTGAACAAGCACGCATGCTCTCCCCACCAACCAAACAGCTGATCCGGGAGATGGAGGACTCAGAGAAGCCCCCACAAAGAGCTGGTTTGTGGGCAGGGAAAGCATATATACTCCTCTAGGTCCCTCCCCCAATCAGCTGCTTTGTGGGTGGCGAGAGTATGCACGCTCCCCCAGACTCCCCTCCCTGATCAGCTGTTTGATGGGCAGAGAGAATGTATGCACTCCTCCAGGTCCCCTTTCCCCCATAATCAGCTGTTTGACATGCTGGGAGAGTGCACATGCTACTCTGGGACCTGCCCACCCCCCCCCCCCGATCAGCTGTTTGGCAGGCCGGGAGAGCATGTGCACTTCTCTGGGCCCTCCCCTCCTCCCAATCAGTTGTTTGGTGGTCGGGGAGAGCACGTATGCTCCTCCAGGCCCCCATCCCCCAGTTCAGTTCTTTAGTGAGTGGGGAGAGTATATGCTCTCCACCGGACCTCCCCTCCCCGATCAGCTGTTTGATGGTTGGTGTGAGCATGCTCCTCTGGGCCTGATCCTTAGCCCTCTCATCATGGCAAGGCTGCATGTGCCAACCAGATGGGAGGTGGCCTGTTATCCCACACTGGGCAACCTTAGGCAGGGTAACAGTAACGCACAATGTGTCACTGGCCTTCTCTGACCAACACATCAGTCGACTGCCTGCCCTGGGGCAAAACTGAGTGAATATCTGGAAGCCACAACTGGCTGAATCACAGTCTAAGGTGGGGTAAGATTGTCCAAAGCAGAATAACGTCTCGTGAGGCCTCACTCACAGTCTTATTCTGCAAGGGGGTTTAGGGGGGTAGGTTTACTTGGATTACTGTCATTATTTTTAGAAAGGATCAAAATAGGGCTCTACAGTAGTGCTGGGTGCAGAATACATCAGTCTGTGGAATATGCTCTCTTTATTTCAGGACATAACTGAGTGTCAGCTTTGAGGGCAGAGGGTGGGAATAAATATCTACGGTAATTGCATGTTCTCAGTCTTCCAGAGCTATTGGCAGAAGGAAAAAGTTTAGTACAGCATACAATATTCCCCCCCAAATCAGTTTCAGGCTGCTAGTGGAGTCCCAGCCTCCCATGGCTCCCCTGTGCAATATATAGCATGCAAGATCCCAGGAGGGGGAGAGAGAGAAATGAGCCTCTTCTTTGGCTCTCATTCCACTTTCCTCTTTCAATGTTTAGCTTTTCTAAAATGCTTAGAACTACCAAAAAAGCAATAAGAAAATACTTCTTTTAAAGCACTCTATACGGCCATAATTAAACACGGATAGATATCTGAAATAAAGTTTTGGATACACTGAAGTATTTAAAGTACTTGTGGAAATATAACCACTCCATTTTATGAGGATAATTACGGCTGGGATGGCTGATATAATGTACCTTAATACAGGCAGCAACTGTAATTAAACTTCCTCTGATAATGTAACCTGACAATATGTGGCATCCGTTTACTTGTAGCTGACATATTAGAATTCTTCAGATCCTTCCATCAGAAATAGAATATATCTGTCCAAGAAATAGTCATTTGAGTGCTGAAATGTTTTTAGTCTTTCTTCCTCTGGAGTGCCCTGTGAAGCTACACTACCTCATGTCAGACATGTTCTTCATAATTCTTTCACCTGTACATTGATGAGAGTCTAGCTATACTTACTGTGTTCTGCCATAGTAAACATATGCCAGAGTCTCCTACAGGCTTCTTTATTATGAATCACAATCTGTGCCCTGAGTGATCAGCTTCAGCTAAGGTTGCTAGCTATTATCAAGATGATCAATTGTGTTTATAGTGATACTTTACAATCTCTGGATCTGGGAAAGGATTTCTCATGAGAGATTTATTGCCTATAAAAGATATACGGTGTTAAAAGATGAGGTAGCCACCACCCCGACACCCCCTCCCCTTGCCCTGTATTTATCAATGCATCTGAAGAGCGACTGCCAAATGTTCATTCTGGTTTGGACTGGGGCATCTCAAAACAGCATAATTCCTAGAAAGGCAGAGCATGCTGTGTGGGATAACCCAGCCTGAACCAGGGCAATACGCTGCACTGGGGCTGCCTCCCTTCTGAAGGGTGGGGGGAGACACTGGGAAGGCCATTTTCAACACCATAGAGTTGTGGTTGCAGCCTAGAGCAGTCAGAGAGAGAGAGACTGGGCTGAGACAGACCAAGGTGATGGCACCAGCAGCTGGACACTGCTCCAGCACTATAAAGGCTGGGGCATTACAAGGAGAGGCATTCAGGACACAGGCAGATGTGGGGATCAGGGCACAGCACATTGGGAGCAAGGTACTAGGAAGGAGAACCAGGGAGAGAGAGAGAGCAAGGAACAAGAAGGAGGGAAAGGAGACCTGAGAGCAGAAAACAAGACTAGGAGGTGAGGGAGCAAGAACAGAAAGCAGGGAACAAGACCAGAGAGGGAATCAGGGAGCGAGACTGACAGGGGACTGAAGAAACAAGTCAGGAAACAAAGCAGGGCCAGGAACAAGGAGTGAGAGCATGTTATTCCACCCAACGTTCTGGTGCTATCAGTAAGTCTTATAGACTGACCAGCAGGGGCAGACATGGGAGGGGCTAACAATGGACAGGTGATGCGGTGTGGCTAGGGCAGAGCAGGGCAGACCTTTGTGGGAAGTGTTGGGTCTGCAGGAGGCTGAAATGGTGGTGCAGACAGGCCAGCCATTGCTCCCTGGATTCTGAGAGCAGGGGTTCAAGGCTGTGGTCTGACATGAGCTGCCTTAGGGTGGGGCTGGTAACAGACCTTTTGCTCACTCCCTAGCCTTAATCCACCCTTTCTGCCTTGTACCTCCCTTGCTGGGTGGTAGGCCTGGAAAGGGGGGGGGGGGTTGAGCTAACTCAAGGCATAAGGAAGCTGGGGAAGAGTTTCTCCTCCCCTGCTGCATCAAGTGTCTGCTTAAACCACAAAATTTTACTAAGAAAGTGTTAGCACTTAGCAGTGACAAGTTGGTTAAGAATACAGGAAAGCAAAAAGCAGATCAAGTTCAAGTTTATTAGCGCAGCCATAGGCCATAGCTTTAAACAAACAAACAAACAACATAGACATACATCAAAGTCATAAAACCATAAAATAAACTATAAAATTGGATGGGATTAATGAATGGAGAATAATACAGCTCCTTAATCTTATTGCAGCATAATTGAGGTAAAACATTCTTTAAGTGATATGGCAGATTAAATCAGCTCATAGAGCCTAACACAAAGGATCTACATGGGGCATCAACAGCCATAATTTCTTCTAATATCGAGGCACCTTTGGAGGGAAATCCCAGCTTTTTCCTTCGGGCATGATTGTCCAAACCAGGGCTAGGCAGGCACTATTGGGCATTGGGACTGAACCGGATGGGAAATAGACAAAAAAGCATTTGAGGATAGATCTACAGATGCCCGAGGCAATAGGGAGCCTACAGTTTGAGTCCCAGGTAAGTCCTGTGAAGTTGACACCACAGGGAAGGACTTACCAGGACTATCCCGGGCATGAACCCTAGGAAAAGAGTGAACCAAATCAGATGAAAACCTACAAGGGCTATCCTGAACATGGGCCCTGGGGGAGGAACAAGCCAATTTAATAGGAGGCTTACCGGGACTACAAGGGCTATCCTGCGCCTGGGCCCTAGGGGAAGGATAATCCAATTTAGGTGAGAACAAATCCACAGTCGCTGTTAACCTACTTGCCTGAGGCAAGATAGCTGTGGTAACAAATGCTTCACCCTGAGTCGGGGCTTCAGATTTATTAGCATCTAGGGTGTCTAGTAGAATACCTGGCTGCCTCCAAGGAAGCTGGGTCAAATCAATATTACTTTTACTTTTGACCAAAATGGGCAACGGAACTTGCAATAACAATGGGACAATTCCTTTCTTAACAAAAACTTTAACCATGTAAACCCCACAGGGACAGAAGAGACGAGCATTGCACAATAACCTATCCACTGTGACTGGTGAACGAAAATAAATAATAACCCGTAGCACGCCGCCCCTATCTGGTAGAAAATAAAACCGAGTAATTTGCGAAGGCATAAAGGTTCTACCCAGTATATGAGAGATGTGGTGGGCAATCCAATATTTTGAATTCCAAGGGGGAAATGAACCATATAAGGGATAAACAATAAAAGCCAGGGCATTAGATATAGAGGTTAAATGACAATCCTCCTTAGGCTTAATAGCTGAAGTGCTGGTGTTTTCTGAATCATACAAATGACATGGATTATGGTTTGAAACTGTCCTTTGCAAGTCCACACTGGTGGTATTCCCTCTGGAATTGGACAAATAGTCTAAAACCCTAGTCAACTGGTGCTGGATATCCAGCAATTTGGTATCAAACCCCTCCAATTGTGCCAATATTGCTGCCATATCCCCTCCTACCTTCTGGGAACAACCATAGGCCTGGGCCTGAACCACCTGGGGTTTAGAGGCACTGGTTCTTAAGTTGGTCTTGGGGCCCGTAGGAATGTTAAGAGGGCCTCCAACACTGGAGGGGGACTCCAACTCCCCAACCTGTAAAACACAAGGAACATAATCTTCTTGGAGTCCCGGAACAATGAGGTTTGGGGTAGTTAAAGAACCGGAGGGAGTATCATATACTCCCCCCTTTTCTAGATTGACTCTAGTTGACAAATTCAAAACCTTCCCAGACTCTCCAACCTGACCTTGGCAGGAAAGCAAGGTTTGAACCGAAGCATCAACCAGCTTCCGGTTCTCCTGCCCATCTGTCCGAGACCTCAATAAGAGACCTTCCCCTTCCACAGTCTGGGGAACTGAAAGCTGGGTCTCAATTTTCTCAACCTGAGCCTGAAGGGAGGTGATTCTATTCTTGATGGGAGAAACCCGAGGACCCACCAAAGGTTGGGAGGCCCCCCTAGATTTGGCAGCCAAGGCTAACCACCTCTCACCTTGCTGCTTGAATGCTAAAGCATACGTCAATAAGGAAGGATCGGAATGTACCTGCGTAGGTGCAGAAAGTGGCTCGATCCCACCCTGCAGAATTCCTCCCTCCAAGTTCGCAGTGCCATACTGCAAAGGGGGGACCGAAGACTTCGTACTAATGGCCAAAAAATCCCGGCCAGCTTCAGAACCGTCCAGAGATGGACATGAAGATAGTTTGGGAAGACCATCTTGCTTGTCTCTAGGGAGGACTGGAACCATAGCGAGACAGTCCACAAGCTGCAGCTGCCTGTCCCGGGCCCTAGCCCTGGTGGCCGTCCCCATCTTCTTTCCCTTTTTTGGCATTGTAACAGAGCCCAAGGTGACTAATATATAAGAGGAACCATACTCCTACCTCGAAGCACAGAGATTACAAAAATTAAAACCCTCCCTCCAATAACTCCAGAAAGGATACAGGCTCCCGTGCCCGACCAGCACCTAAGGCTGTGTGCACAAGGGAACGCCCTTGCACGCGCAGCCCTTACGCGCTCTGCCCCTGCGCATGCCTCCGGCACCACTGCGCGGCACAGTGGTCTTTTGAATTCCCCGGCGGCTTGGCTCCTCCCAATAGTCAGCTGCTCCAGCAATCAGGCAGCGATGGCTCTCAGCAGGATCCCTTCAGGGGGTGGGCTCAGGGTTCCTGCAGCCCCCACCCAGGTAACAAACAGGACGAGGGTGCAACAAGACAGGGAAGTGGGTCAGCTTGAGCTCCCAAAAAGCAGGTCAGTTACAGCAGTCTGGCCGCTTTTAGACGTGCCTTTAAATTTCGTGGACTGCATGGGGAGTTTAGTCATGCATTTCCCCCTCTAGAAGTTGCTGGGCCACCATAGAAACAGCAGTGCTGGCCGGCTGACGCATTCTTTTCAAAACCAGATTTGTCAAACCTCAATGTCGAGGTTTGACAAATCCACATTCCAAAAGAATGTGCGAGCCGGCCAGCACTTCTGTTTCTAATGGCAGTCCGGCAATGACCAGTTGTTAGGATGGGGGGAAGGGAAAGGTGGAATAGGGATGAACCGTGGACCTTGCACTCCCTCATTCGCTGAGCTCAGCACCCAAATGCCGGGGAAGCACTCCCTCAGGATCTTGTGCGGCCCGGTAGCTTCCTTATAGAAGAAGGCCAGATCATCACAGGGTAGGGTGACCTCTGTATGGAGCTCCATGTGCCCACACTCTGTGACCCACACACACCCCGAGGGAGGGAAGAAAGGGGTGTTGTACCAGGTGAGGATGGGGGGGAGAGGCTTCCGGGAGGAGAAACCCAGGAGGGGGGAGGTGCAATCACCACTCAGTCAGGGATATGTTCCAGAGGGGACCCAAGTAACATAAGGGAAGGAGGGGTAGCCACACACGAGTTGCACTTACACACACACAATGCTCAATAACACAACAGCACACTCATGCTTCGCTCACTGACCATACACATGAGTCTCCAATCCATGCACCAACTGCACTCAGTCACTCAGGGCCAGTTCCTACAGCTATGCTGATCACCGGCAGTGGTGCAGCCTGTCTGCTGCTCTTTTATGCCGGCAATCCATAGAGGCTCGCCTGGAGGCGGGCCGAGTGCCGTGGCGCATCCTGGGGCTCTGCCCTTCCTGTCCCGGCCTCCGCGGCACTGGGCCCATCCCCCGCAGCATCCCATATGTGAGGGGCGGGACCGGGTTGCACTGTCTCGGCGGCGACCATCCCCGGCTCCCCGCGGCTACGGGATAATTGACAGGGTCGATGGCGGTGGCCCCGCCCCCACTCCACCTTGGCCCATGGTGAGTCCTGACACCGGTGTGGGAAGGCACATCTAAACTCCCTGCACAAGTGGTTCCTGGGCGCAGACTTTGAAGTCCGTGAAAATTAAAGGCATGTCTAAAAACATGCTCAGGCTACATTCACACAAGCCTTTTCTCCTGGCTTTTTAATTACCTGCATGTGAGTACTTGTGCACTTTATCATACTTCACACAGTGCTGCCAAATCTCCCTCCCCTGCATTAAATTTTGTCTTGCATTATCCCCTATGAGCTGCTAATGATCCCATCAGTCCCAGCAGCTGCTGTCTTTCTTGAGCTGCATTTGTTACGTGACGGAGACAGAGTTAAACATTGAAAGCAGCAGCATCCTGAGAGCTGAACCAGAGCACTGGAAATGCTGGCTGAAAGAAATGACTTGGGGTGGGAGTGTGTGTGACGGCCACTCAGAATGTCACACACATTATCAGGAATGCGCGGGAGGGGCTTAGCTCAATTGTTAAACCTTGGTTTACAGCTTGTCGTTTGCAGGCGATTTAGGACTTGCTTGCAGAGGATCTTGCAAGCTAAGTCAGGTTGCTTGGACACACAGTGGGGGAAGGGGAACTGCCAGGAGTCTAAATCACACCAGGGTGGATCACATGACGTTCCGCTCATGTGCAGTGGTGTGTAGCCCATTTCCACCATGTTTTCAGTGATGAGAGACAGGGCTGGATTTTCACTGAAATCACAGCAGAAATGGGCTAATCACATGAAAACCCCTGCACACACCAGCGGAGCTTCACATGATTCCTCCCTCCCCCCCGGATGTGATATCGGTTCACTGCAGTTCTCCCCCTCCTGTCTCGTGTGTGCAAGTGGGCTCATTTACATGAGCAATAAAAATGCACATGACATCACGCACTGGAAAACCGAGTAAGAGTTAATGGGCATGATCATTTTTTTCCCCTAGTGACTCTATTATTAGTCCCTCTGCTATTGCTGACTAATTCTGTCTTCTTTTTATCTTTCATAACTACACTATTGATGACCTACCACCTAAACTGCTGCAAGATAAATAGAAGGGGAGATGGCTATACCTCCTACATATTTCATATTCTTCAAAATCAACTTTCGTTTATTTCAAGAGCCATAAATTATAGAAGGATTTCACTTTTTATGCAGGGAAACCATTGCCTATAGCATTGCCATTGTGTGTTCTATAGACCTAAACATTGAGGTTTATAGAATGTGTCTCTTTGAAAGCCCCGCGTCTGCAGCTACCGCCACTGAAGAGAACAGGCAGTACGTCACTTCCGGTAGCACGGGGAGCATGTAAACTCTCCCCACGTGGCTTTCCTTTTGAATACAGGGCTCTGAAGGCACTTCTAAGCACCCCGTGTAAAAGTGGCCTAACACTGATAAAATGGGTGTTACATTTTATTATACATGTTGCAGGGTTGCAGGTGTGCTATATGGATGCCCTGCAACATGTATAATAAAATGTAACACCCATTTTATCATTGTTAGAGTGTCTGTGTGAAAAGGGCCTTAGTTTAAGGCAAAGTAAATCGATGAATTTAGCTAAAATTCTGTAATCAATACATTCTACTTCCTGTCTCTTGACACTCTAGTTATTCTGTTGTTACTCACTTCTCTGTCTCCTTCATCTTCTTTTCCCTGGGTTCCCCCTTTCCCAGGGTTCTTTTCCCAAAGGCCTCACTTTTGAATAATACTGCTGAATAATCCAAGAACTTGCCAAAGGGACAGGTGTTATACCTCAGGCCACTTTCATGCAGGGAAACTTCCATGGGAGGTGGGGAAACTTCTATGGTGGCAATCATGGCTCTTTTCTCACAGGGATTAGCACACGTAAGAATGTGCTATTCCACTTTTATCCCATGAGAACACTTGGGCATAACCAGGTCCCCCGATGTAGCTTTTACAATGGCTGTAAACAGACAGGGACAGCTCACCTCTGGTGCTGTTCTGGGGGTGTCTGCCTGCATCCAGCCCCGCCTGGGTCATATTTACATAGACCTGATGGCTGCCACGGCCGACAGTCTACCCGCGCAGTGCCCCTCCCCCACACCATAGAGTTGCAGGCAAATAGCCCCATGCTCTAGGCTGACGCCCACAACTCTATGGTGTTGCCCAGGGCAACCGCTGGCCAAGAGCAGAGCTGCAGCTGAAGTCCGCCAAGCAGATGGACAGCATCTCTGCCTCATGACAGTGCCCTGGGTTTGGGTAGTCAGCTCTGCTGGAAGTGCTCCGGGATGTTCTGGAGTACCGCAAGCAGTGCTAGAACAACCTCCTCTGCCTCTGTGCTGCCTGCACATCTGGCAGCCTGCCTTTAAATGGACAGGCCATCTGGAGGTGAGGTGGAGCAGAGAGGGGGCTCCCATCCATCTGAAGACACCAAATAGATAAAGGTGGAATAGCACATTTATATGTGTGCTAATTCCCATTAGAATACAGCCATGGTTGCCATCACAGAAGCTTTCCTGCCTCCCAGGTAACATGTGAAAGTGGCCTCAGTCAGTGCCTCTAACATTCCACACCTCTAATAATTGGAATTATTGGGTTGTTTGACTTTGCAAATGTTTTTCTTAAACCAGGAAAGAATTTGGGCAATTGCAATCACATTGATCGGGACTGCAAAAAAAATAATTGTTTAAGTTATTGGAGGCAATAATGACAGCAATTTAATACAAAATTCATCTAGTTCACATTGGTTTTATTAACTGAAGCAATTTATTAGATAATCATCATCAAGTGGCTACTACAATCTGAAATAAAAATCAGCAGTCTTCCTGAAGGACTGCTGTTACAGAAGCTGCTGAGTGGACTTCCGATAGGGTGGTGTGGGAAGTTTTGACAGATACTTTGAAGAATGAATTGGTGAATTTTGCTGACAAATGTTGATATCTGCATGAGAACAACTTATGCACTGAAGGAAATATTAAATGGGAAGTGGTATAAATCATATACCGTTTTCTTTTGCCTTCCTAGGGAAATGATTTATGTGAGATTGGTATGAGAAGGAAGTGTGACACAACCAGGATGTGAAAATCTCTCTCTGGAAGTTGTATTGTGACATCTCTGTTGTAAAACACATATTGAAAAATACTTAGTTTATGTTTCTGTAGAGTTCCTCTGGTTGGTGGTTAATGCTGAAATGTTTTATTTCAAACAGCACTGATTCTTGGCTTGCTTCCAAATAATGGTTCCTAGAAAACAAATTGATTCTTAAATCATCCAAGTTTCTTCTAGTGTAGTATTCCATTTACGTTATTAAAGATGACCTATCGTCAGTCAGAGAGCCAAGAGAGGAATAGTATGCGGGGAAGACTGAAGGGTATATTGGTCTTTATGTTTGCACTGGTATTCACAGTTGCAGAAGACTGTCCATTTATGCAAACTTTAAAGCACCAGATGATGTGGACTTTTCCCATTTGGACATGACTTGAGAAAGACCCTATTTTCCCATAGAAATGGCAATAAAACCACATCCACTGGCAACCGATTAAAACATGTGTGCAGTTACCCTTACCATTGCAACCAACAACCAAAAAGGCAAATCATAGATTGATGTCTGTTCTAGATCAGAAATTATTTGGAAGAAAAGTCCATCTCTCTTTAGAAATATGAAAACCACCTCTCTTTAGAAATATAAAAACTCCATTCCCAAGCTTTTTCCCTCCATACAGTCTCGTATTGCTGACTGTCTTGCTGACATCTCTGCCTGGATGTCTTGCCAACAACTCAAGCTTAATGTGGCCAAGACCCCCAGGTCCCATCAGGCCAGACCCCCAGGCGCAAGCCAGGGATTCATGTTTGACTCCTCCCTTTCCTTTAAGCCTCAGGTTCAGGCTGTTTCTATATCCTGTCACATCATTCTGCATAATATTGCTAAAATCCGCCCATCTTACTGTTGCCACCACAAAAATCCTAGTCCATGCTTTAGTCATCTCTCACCTTGACTACTGCAACTTTCTCCTTACTGGCCTCCCCTGCTCTGATCTTACGCCCCCTCCAACTCCATTCAATGCTCTACGGCGAAAATAATCCACCTTACCCATCACTTTGACCACATTCAGCCTCTCCTCTCCACCCTGCACTGGCTCCCTCTATGTGAACACATTCAGCACAAGCTCCTGGTCTTCACGTTCAAGGCTCTTCATGGCCTAGCTCCCCCATATCTCTCTGCTCTTTTATCTCGCCACACTCCTGCCTGGGAGCTTCACTCCTCCTCTTCCCCCACCCTTGCCAGCTCACAACCCCCTTGCTCCTCTAAACGTCTTTGTCCCTTCTCCCTTGCTGTCCCTCATGCCTAGAATCCCCTCTCTGGATACATTTGCTCTGCTCCCTCTTTCCAACTTTCAAATCCCTCCATCCAACTTTCAAATCCCTCCTGAAAACCCACCTCTTCCATCAGGCCTTGCCTAGCTCATCATTTGTGAAACTGCGTACTTTCCCCCTCACTAAGAATCTAGTTCCCTGTAATTAAGTGAAAGACATGTGCCTGCAACTTCAACCTCATGAATGTACTCCTGTCTCTCCTGATGTTCACCTCTCTCTTGTCTCTTTGATTGTAAGCCCCTTAAGGGTAGGAACCTGTTACATATAGTGAAGTTAACTTTGGGTTCAAACAACATTAGTTTGGGGTCTCATACTAATCTTTAGTGTCTGCTAAATTATACAAAGCAAAAACAAAGAAATCCACCAGGGTATTTGAATGAATTAGCCATCTCTGTCTGCTGGAATTCCAGCACTACAATAACAGAGGGCATTTAGGGGTGTGCATGTTGTTTTCGTTATATCAATACCAAAAATGAAATTTGTCATTTTCGTTATCATTACTGCAATAACGGAAACTACCAAAAATAATAACAAAATCAATAATGATAATGAAAGTCACTGATTTTGTTATTGCCTAGCAGCCTGGCAGGTGTTTTTTTGAGGGAAATGTGGCAAGGGGAGCAGGGAGATGACATCTCAAAGCCAGAAACAGTGTTGAACTCTTGAACTGGGCAGGGAAGGGAAGGAGAACGGAAGGGGCATGGGAGGGGAAGGACCTGATGAATGTAATTGCTGGCCAATGAGCAGCACAAGATGGTCCTAGGCAGTTGAATGGCACCCTGTGATCGCTCAATGCCTTCTGCCTCCCAGAACGAATCAGGGGAGTTCTGGGGGAGGGAACTGCAACCCTTTATACTGCAGGGCTGTGCTGCTTGACTCTGGTTCTGTGTTATCTATTTCTCTGTCAGGGTGCATTTGCAGAATCTGCTGGTGCTTGCACTAAAAATCCTCCAATATATATCCCTACCGCCTTACCCTTCCAGTCCTTATTCCTTACCCTTACATTTTACCTTTTTCCTTCCCCTGTCTGTCTCCCCCTGTACACACATATATATAGATAGATATAGGTAATATAGTTTAGATATTCTTAGAGTGCAGGAGCATTAACAGTTAATGTGTGTTACACCCTCCATTATAAAGCCCCAACATTCTATTTGCTATACAATTGGCATAATTAAATTAAGGATTGTGAAACGTGTAGTGAAGAATCATTGTAGTAAATGGTTCATGCTGTGACAATTTCAGCCGAATCAGTTGGATAACAGCTGAGATATCGCAGTTTGAATATTGCACTTTGAAGTCTGTTTTTTCAAACGTTAAACCATCTAGATCTCAGCAGGGTAAAGGGGTTTTGTGCTGTTTGGGAGGAGGTGTAAGCCTTTTAGAAAATTCAAGGAGGCTGCCAGAGGGTGCCTTCTAGTTTACTTTTTGTAAATCCGGTTAGTAGTTTTTAAGTTAGGACATCTTGAAAATTCACAGTTAGCCTATGGAGACCATCCTGAGTGTGGAGTGCTTGTGAACATTCTATGTGTAATACATAGGGATGGGTGAACAGAATGCCATTCGGATGTTAGGACGTTCTGACGTTCGGTTGTTCGGTTCAAAACCTGAGTTCGGGTTCGGCTGTTCGGTTCAGCGGAGTTTGGTTCGGCCGAACATTCAAAAAAGTGCTATCGGTACTGAAACCGAATTTTTTTCAGTATCAGTATTTTTGGCCGTGAAACCACCCCTGGTGCCAGGAAGTCTGCTCCTCAGCTGCCTCCCCCTTCTAGTCACATTTTTCCCACCCAAAGTCACGTTTTTCCCACCCCCAAACTCATCCAAACTTTTCTGAACTGTTCGGAAGTTCGAGCGTTCGGTTTGGAAGTTCAGTTCAGTCGTCTGAACAGTCCGAGTTCGGGTCGAACTTCCGAACCACATTCGCCCATCCCTAGTAATACAGAGACTGTTTAAAAGCAAACAGTCTTGAATACTGGGGACTACAACTCCCAGCAAGCACTGCTTTCCAGAGCCTATCAGTGCAGGAGAAAGAGAGGAAACTGCACCCCCCGGGGGCAGTGTGAGTGATTGCTCAGCCATGTTTAAAGCTGATCTGGTGGGGAGGGAGAGGTGGAGAGCAAGGCCTGTGGAAGGGAGAAAACTGAAGCTCATTCTGATCTGATCCCACTTAACAGGCGCCTCGGCTTGGGGACCAGGGACGCCGAGATGGTTAAACAACAGAGCTATCTGCAGTGCACCTGCAATGATGTTTGGGGTTGCTGGTCTTGCCCCCTAAACCCACCCAGAACCAGAGAGTGCATGGATTTCAGTGACAGCCCTTCCCCCCTCCAAAAACGTGGGGTGTCTGGGATGCAGTTCCAATGGGGAGCCCCATTGGAGGAACATGGCTGGGGCCAGAGTGCTGGAGTTTGCCTGGGATGGTCCCAGGTGCAGGAAGAGGGCAGAGGTTTATCCCAGAGACGGGGACAGGAGGCTACAGGTGGGATGGAATCGATCTTCTTTCAGTGCTTCTCCCTCTGACTTTCCCAACCCCACTAAGGAATTAGGGTAAGTGGGTACTCTGGGCTGATACAGTGAGCATTCTGCAAGAGGGGGGAAGGGAGATGGTGGGGTTCTGTCCAGAGCAGCCCTGTGGGGTAGAGTGGCAAGTCCTTGTCTTGGGAGGATTCTAAGAGCGAGAATCCACCCAGGGAGGGAAATCCTATGGGGGAGCAGGGAGGGAGGGAGGGAGCATACACAAAGCAGGGGAGGGGGAGGACATTAAGGAGCTAGAGTAGGGGCAGATCCTCTGTAAATGGCTTCCACAGTGGAAGCCATGCACAGGGGGAGCACTTTAAAGGGAACAGCTTTATTGGGGATACAGAATATGGAACCCAGTACATGGGGAAGTCTGCAGAGTGGGCAGCATTTTGAAAGAAAGGGAGCCCTCTCCAAGGGGGAGTAAAGTGGGAGAGTGTTGTAGAGACAGAGAGTTGCAGAATAATTGTCATAATTGTGCCAGGGGAGAGACCTGGACAGAGGAGAACACATCAAGCTTACGGGTCTGTAGTTTCCAGGATCACCTCTAGATCCCTTTTTAAAGATCAGGGTTACATTTGCCACCCTCCAGTCCTCAGGTACAGTGGCAGATTTTAGTGACAGGTTACAAGTTACTAACAATACGTCTGCGATTTCATATTTGAGTTCCTTCAGAACTCTGGGGTGAATGCCATCTGGTCTGGGTGACTTGTTAGGATTCAGTTTGTCAATTTGCCCTAGAACATCCTCCAACATCACATTGATTTGTAACAGCTCTTCCAATTCCTCGCCCACAAAGCAAGGATTCGGCGTGGGTACCTCCCCCAAATCCTCCGCAGTGAAGACCGATGAAAAGAACTCATTCAGCTTCTCTGCTGTCCTGGATCTCTTTGTATATCTGTGCCTCTAGTCCTTGGCCTGCTGCTGGCACTAGTTCATGTCCTGGATCTCTGCTTTCCCCCGTCCCCCATAGATGAAGGCCTTGGTCTCTTCCTCAGTCCAGGGAATGCAGCAATGGCAGGTGGATTTGGTAGATGGAGAGTGACTGCAATTGCGTGGTGATGGTAGCAGTGATCGTTGTTGCCCAGCTATTCGTTTGATTTGAACCATGACCCTGGTGGTGGTATTCCTCCTCATGTTGTTACAGAGAATGCAATGGTTGGGAAAAAGCAAGCATTGGTCACATACTGCCAACCAGGAAGAGCTGGGAGAACACATGTTTAAAAACGTCATGATGGGCTTTTAAGGTGGAGGGTATGCATGTGTCAGTGAGAGCGAGAGTGGGGAGAGGGGCCGGATGTGGTTGCTCCTCAGAATACACTAGGCTCTTCACCTGTGAAAATATATTGTGTTGATGGACGTGTAGGCACAGACAGTGCGCAACCTCTTATTGCATCTGCAAAGTCACGTCCAGCGGAGCTTTTCTGGGTGGTGAAAGGCTTGGTCAGTACTGCCTGCCTCCACCTGGACCTGGAGCAATCCAGTGACCACTGTGACTGGTTTATCGAGTACTTTGTAGATAAGATCGCTCGCATCCACCATGATTTCGGCACCACAGTTATTGCAGAGGAACATCTTGGGGCTATGGATGCCCTGTCCTGTCCTGTTCTGTGGGATCGGTTTCAGATGGTGTTGTCTGCTGATGTGGAGACCTTGTTGGGATCTGTTCGT